>HG992194.1:19540217-19553016 GCA_905220545.2 Melitaea athalia
GTACAAAGTAAAAATAAAAACGTGGAAAATATAAAATGATAAAAATGAAAAGTATAAATAATATAAAATAAGCCTCATTGACTGGCGTTATATTGTTTAAGCACCCTCAGGATCGAGTCCGACAAGCGAAAGAAGGATCGGATTCCCGCTTGGTGTGGTAGAAGTTCCACCAGGTTAAATGGGTCCACTCCAAGGTATCGGCAGTTTTGTTCGTGCACGTGTCTGAATGCGGTGAACTCAGGGCAGCTCCTCAGAAGGTGGTCGAGGCTCTGGGAAGTAGCATTGTCGCAGGGACAGAAGTCGTCCTCGGTGAGCTTAAATTTGTGTAAGTATGTTTTGTTGAAGGCGTGTCCGGTGAGTGTTTGCGTGAGTGTGAATGTGATGTGTGTGGTTTTGAGTAGTGTGTGTATGTGGTCAAGTGTTGGAAGGAGGTTCCGGGTGTGTTGGCCCTGCTGTGCCCTCTCGTACCTTTCGCGCCATTCGGTAAGACTACGCTCTCTGGCCGTGAGCTTAGCGAAGCTAATGGGGAAGAGGGCGTAGTCGAAGCTTTTGTGCATGGTCGCCGCGAGTTTGGCCTCCGTGTCCGCAAGTTCGTTCCCGGTTATGTCTGCATGGGCTTTGACCCAAGCAAAGTCGACATAACCGGTGGGTGAGTGGTCGTGTAGTGTGGCGTGAAGGTGTGCAACCAGAGGGTGTGTATTGCTACGATTCTGGGAGGCTTGGATGGCGGCTCTCGAATCCGAAAGGATGAGTGTGTGTGTGTATTTGTGTTTGGCGACCCACCTAGAGGCTTGGAGGATGGCGAAGAGTTCGGCCTGAAAGACCGAACAGCTTCGGTGGAGAATGAACTTCTTGACGGCTGGCGGCCCCGCTCCGTCGTAACACACGAAAGCGGCACCGACCGAGCCGTCTTCAAGTTTACTACCATCTGTGAAGATGGTGGGGATAGGGTTTGGGAGGGAAGAGAGGTGAGAGGATAGTTCGGCTTCGGAGTAGAAGTAGTGAGGAGTGAATGTGATCCGGCGGGCGGGATGAAGGAGACGATAAGGAGGTGTGTGCTTTTCCAGGGTGATGTCGTCGGGGAGAGAATCGCAGTTCCCCGTGAGTCGAGCGGTTTCGATGCTATTGACCTCGAGGATCTTTATGTCGATGGGGACGAATTGCGCCAGAGCGAGTGCAGCGGTCGTCGACACCGTTCTAAAGCCTTTGATGGCTCTGAGGGCGAAGCGCCGCTGCATGCTCAGGAGCAATCTGGAGACGTATTTCTTCCGGACGACATGACCCCAGATGCCGGCAGCGTAGGTAATTATGGGTTGGATAACCTGGAGGTAAATGGTGCGGATGTTCTCCGGGTGGGCCCCCCATGTGGGTTTGCAGTAGAGACTGAGTTTGTGAAAGAGTGCAGTGGCTTTGTTGATTATGTGGGTGATATGCTTGTGGAATCGTAGTTTGTTATCCAGAATGACACCAAGGAGTTTGATGTCATCCTGGAAGTGAAGTGAGTGCGAATCTATGTGAATGTGTATATGTTTGGCCTTTTCGCTGAAGGCGATGGCTTGGGTCTTTTGCGGGCTAAACGTGAGCTTGACCCCCCGTCCCCAGCTCACGATAGCCCGCAGTGCATGATTAGTGGTGGCCTGTAGGCTAGCCGGATCCTTGGCGGCCACAATGAGTAGGACGTCATCCGCAAAAGCCTGTACTCGACACCCGTTGGGTAGTTCGAGTTCCAGGAGTTCGTCCAGGATGACGTTCCACAGAATGGGACCGCAGGTCGAGCCCTGGATACAGCCCTTGGTCATGGGTTTAGAGACACGGGCGCCAGCGTGATCGATGGTAACTGTACGGTCAGTCGTGTAGTCCAGTATGAGTCCATATATGTTGGAAGGACAGCCGATGAGTCTAAGTCGGTTGAGGAGGGATGGCCACCAGGCGTTGTCAAACGCGGCCTTGATGTCCAGGGAGACGGCGAGGGTTAAGAGTCCGTCAGTCTTGGTCTCGTGAATGTAGTCGATGGCCGCTTTAAGAGCGGCCGTAGTACTAGTCAGTGGCCTGAACCCGAATTGCCTCTCGCTCAATTTGTCCAATCTCATGGCGGCGAAGGTAACCCGCTGGACAAAGAGCTTCTCAAGGACTTTTCCGAATACAGGCAAGAGTCCGATCGGTCTGTAAGAGTTGAGGTCGGTGTAGTCGGTTTTGGCGGGTTTGGGGATAATTTTCACGTAGGCCTCCTTCCACTGTCTGGGGAAGTATTGTAAAGTCAGGCATCTGTTCATTATGTCGGTGATGAGGTCGGGATAGTGTAGAGCGAATTGTCTACATATGTCAGAAGTTAGGTGGTCTAGTCCAGGAGCCTTTTTGGGGCTCATGTTGTCAAGGATTTCGTGTATTTCCTGGGAAGTGAATGGGAGGTCGGGTTCGGTGTCGGGATGCGTGTGTGAGTCAGCTCGCAGTTCGTGGTGTCTGGGATGGGAGTCTGGTGTGTCGTCCGGGTAAAAGTTGTCAAGTAAAGCTCGGGCTGTATCTCTCTCGTCGATGGTGTACCTGCCGTCGATCTTTAGAGAAGTAGGGGGGCGTCGTGGGCCCGATTCCTTTAGTAACCTGTTGGTCAGGGACCATACGTTCTCCTTGGTCTGGAGTTCGCAGAATTCCCTGAATTTGGCCGTGGATTCGCTCCTGAGTTCGCTGGCGTACGTGTTCTTAAGATCGTGGAGCTGGCTGGCAAGAGAGTCGGTAGGCCGCCCGTCTCTTTTGGCGGCGTGTAGCGCACGATGCAGACCGATGACTTCCCGTTTTCGGGACTCCAGGGTATCGGACCACCAAGGGGGCCTGGCCTTGGAGCCGGGAGCCCTGATGGGCATCGACTCCTTGCAGGCCGTGTGTATGGTCTCGGTGACGTGTGTTATGAGTGTTTCCAAGTCTTCGCGGTTAAGCGCTCCGACTTGGGTGTCGAGGATGTTTGTACTGGTCATATGTGTCGCGAGCGAGCTCTTGAACCTAGACCAGTTTGCCTTGTGTGTCTTATATCGGAAAGTGGATGTGTTAGCGTGTTGTCTGGTGGTGTGGTCTGAATGAGAGTGATTGAGAGTTAGTGTGTATTCTACTGCGTTATGTTGTGATGTCGGGCAGGCGTCCAGGTTCACCTTCCAATCAGTGATGTGGTTGTGTATGGGGTATGTGGCGAGTGTGATGTCGATAATGGAGGAGCGAGCGCGTCCGTCCGTGACGGCCTCGAAGGTGGGAGTGGAGCCGGTGTTGCACACGTACAGGCCGTATGCGTCGGCCATCTCCTCTACCCTAACTCCGCGGGCGTTGCGGCGCGCGCTCCCCCAGAGAGGGTTCCAACCGTTGAGATCGCCCCCCAGAATACATTGCGTGTGCGTGTTGTGTAGTAAAAAGTGTTCGATCTGTGTGAGTGTGTCTAAGGGATCGCGTCGAGGTGGTACGTAGGTGGAGGCGATGTGTAACTGTGTGTGTCCTATCTGCGTCCGAACCACACATAGGTCCGAGGAAGAGAATTCAGTAATGCCAAAGAGTTGGATGTGTGGTTTGGCAATGATGCAGGCTCTGACAGGGGAGGAATCGTTCGGGAATTGAAAAATATTTAGGGGGCATCCATAGGGGAGTTTGACTTCCTTCCTCACTCCCACGTACGGCTCGGACACAAGGGCAATGGAGTGTGTGCTGTGAACGAAATAGTTCAAAAACTCGTGTAGCGACTGATACGATTTGTTGAGATTAATTTGCATTAAATATAACTTATCGTGCGGATCCATAATCTATATTGTTGTTAGTTTTGGTTCGCATTGCCCTAACGATAGGACACGTGTGAGAGGTGGAACTGTGTGAAGTGTCATGTTTGTTGTTTGAGAACCTAGTATTATGTCTGATGCAATTGAAACATTTGTGTGGATTGTCCTTGGATGGGCAAGTGTTTGAGAGGTGCCCCTCTTCGGCGCAGTGTGCGCAGCGGTCGGAGGGGTTTTTGCAATTTTTGGCCGTGTGCCCGAACTGCAGACACTTGCGGCACTGCAGAAACGGAGAGTGCTCCTCGATGTGTACCCTGTAGATGTCCATGCGCACTCTGCCCATTGCGCTCAAGGCACGGAAGGCACCGGGAGAGGTCATGAGGACAGCATTGTAAAGTGCGTCGTTGCGGTTGTTTCTTATGAATTTAAGTGAGAGGTGTTGGTTTGTGTTATTATCTCGTGCAAACTCACCGAGTTCGGGATTTTGTGCGAGGATGACGTCCACGAGCTCGTCACTGCTCACCTCTTTGGAGACGCCCTTGACGATCATCATAGGCTTGAGCCTATGTGCAATCTCCGCCGAGACCTTGGAGTTGGGTGTGGACTTAGTACGCTCGAGAGTGTCATCCCTTTCCTTCTCGGTGTCGAACTCGACCCTGATGGCACCTTTGAGTGGGACTACCCTGGCCGGATTATAACCGAGTTCCCTGAAGGGGACAGTTTGTTTGAAGGCGGTGATGGTTTCTTGAGGGTTGGCAGATTTGTTTTTGGCGGTGACCACGATGGCAGGACGAGTGGAGGGCGGAGAGGCTACGACGATTTGAGTAGGCGCTGAGGGGTTGGCCGCGGTCGAGACGGAAATGGTCCCAGGCCGCGTTGGCAGGCCGGCCACAGCCGCATAAGTAATGCTGGACGCAGGGCCGGGGGTGGTCTTCACCTTCTGTCGCTGTTTGGCATTTTCTTTCGAAATTCCGTCAAGATCCTTCTGGATCTTGCTGAACTTCTCGTCGATCCTCTCGTCGATTTTCATAAGAGCGTGGTTAAGAATTTCTCTAAGGCTCTCAGATGAGAGTGAATCTCCTGGAGGAGGAGGATTGTTGGCGGGCGCCTGAGTAGAAGTAGGGGGCAGGGCTCTTATTTGATCGACTATGGCTATAATATGTACTGAAGCATCGTGAATTTTATTTTTGTTTGAGGCGGTGACACTTTTTCCATCTCTGATCGTCGTTCGAATATTCGCCGCCAGTTCATTAATGGTGTCCAAGAGAAGTGAGAGTGTGGTCTCTTGGGGGCTTGTAGACGGGAGTGTAGGTTCTTCTTCGGTGGGGGGAGCTGGTACCTTCTTCTTCGTGTTGCCGAGGACCGGTGTGCTCGCCTTGGTTAAGGGCGGGGGGGCAGGGGAGCCCGCTTTGGTGGCGGATGGGCTCGCCTTGGTGGTGGAGGGGCCCGCCTTGGTGACGGGGGGGCCCGCCTTGACGGGTGGAGAGCGATACATAGTCCAAAACGATGATCGAATGGGAAAAATAAAATTTTACAAAATTTTCAAAATTTGGGGGGGGGGGGGAGGGGGGGTTGTAAAATGGTAGGGGGAAGGCCTTGAGGTATGTGTCAGATACCCCTAAAGAACACGTAGAAAAAATGAAGTTTTGGGGGTGTAAACAAAATTTACTCCGAGACGGCGCAGGGGAGGGGGTTAAAAAATTTTTTTGGGGTTAGGATAGGTAGAAAAGGTTATGGGAAGGTGTTTATCGAAAACCGCATTAAATTCGGTTGAGTTATGTAAAAGTTATAGATTTTTAAAAACTAACATGAATTTACTTGAAATTTCAATATTTTAAAATTTTATAACTACAACCCCCCGTGATGCAGGGCTATGAAAATTTAACAGGTCAAATGAGACGTTAAAAGCTAATATATCAATTTAAATTTATAATGAAAAAATAAAATTTCGGGGGGGAGGGGGTAGGTAAGGGTGTGAAGGGGGTGGGTGAGGGGGCTGAATTATCAAGACTTGAATAGTAATAATAAAATTGATCACAATTGCGAAAACCGCAGTTAAATCGGACTGAAAATGGATTTTTAAGAGGAAAAAATAAGTTTCTCAAAATATTACGTAACTTGAAAATCGACTTTTTTCCCTGTGAAAAACCAGGGGAAAAAAGTCGATAATATGATAGAGGAACACTAAAAATGGATTGTGTCAAAAGATGATTAAGAAAGGAGGAAAAATAACGGAGTTACGAGGAAATGAAAATTTTAAAACGTAAGTAGACCTCTCACAACTTTAGCTGTGCGGTCGTGTTAACCGAGGCAGAACTTGTGAGTCGCCCTGGACGTCTTCGTTTTGGCAGTAAAAATCCAACTGCGGTGTCTTTCTGCAGAGCTTGTTGTGCTAATAAATGGTAGAGAAAACCACGGAGTATGGGTTCACTTGTGATTTTTGGTGACGAATACAACTTTATTAAAATTTCTTAAAACTACAAACTACGTTTGTAATTACAAACTTTGTCTTGCGGCCGTGTTATACGAGGATTGGTTCGTAGCGGGCTTAGTTTTTACGATAAAATTATAAATGGGGTGTCTTCTGATTCGGAAAAAATCAACGCACAATAGTAAATTAAGAAAAAAGTATGTCGTCACTGTAGATTGTTCACAATTTGGAGACGAAATATGTGGAAAACTGAACGTTAAGCTTGTATTCACTCTTGTGTGTATACTTTACGGAAAATTTCAATTTTTAATGTTATTTCTCATATAACTAGTCACTACTAATTCAATGATGTACACAAAAAGTTTGCAGCACTAATAGTTTTGGAGTTACCTCCAACGGTTTTTACTCACAAATTTGTTAAAAAAGGGTAAAAAGTCCACTTCCTCTGGAGCAAAAAATCCAAAACTTTGTGTGGGGCTGGAGGTCACTGAGAGGCACCTTTTAACACAAAAATCACTGGGGGTCGTCGATCTATTTACAGCGTCGTACGCACTTTTAGTTGAAAATTTAACAAAAATCCCCGCTTCCGCGAGGGAAAACGGGTGTAGGTCACTGATTTATGAACGGATTTTAATAAAAAGTATATCGAATTAAAGAGGATGAAATAGCGAACACAATGAAGTAAGAAATTTGAATTTTGGTTGAAAATTGTATTAACTGCGAATTTTTTAAAAATGCACTGTGCGAAAATCACTACTTTTCTATAGTAAAAAAACTTTAAATTCACTTTAAAAATCGTAGAATTGTCCAAAAATTATTCTAAAACCACCAGCAGAATGCTGGCGGCAGCGCGCAACTTTTGGTATACGATTTGGATTTTTAACTCGTAAGAAGCCGAAATATTGGAATTTTTGATGCGGAGCGACGCGGAAACGATGCGTTCTCTACGAGCGCGAGCGCCAGACTGGTTAGGTTAGGTTAGGTTAGGTTAGGTTAGGTTAGGTTAGGTTAGGTTAGGTTAGGTTAGGTTAGGTTAGGTTAGGTTAGGTTAGGTTAGGTTAGGTTAGGTTAGGTTAGGTTAGGTTAGGTTAGGTTAGGTTAGGTTAGGTTAGGTTAGGTTAGGTTAGGTTAGGTTAGGTTAGGTTAGGTTAGGTTAGGTTAGGTTAGGTTAGGTTAGGTTAGGTTAGGTTAGGTTAGGTTAGGTTAGGTTAGGTTAGGTTAGGTTAGGTTAGGTTAGGTTAGGTTAGGTTAGGTTAGGTTAGGTTAGGTTAGGTTAGGTTAGGTTAGGTTAGGTTAGGTTAGGTTAGGTTAGGTTAGGTTAGGTTAGGTTAGGTTAGGTTAGGTTAGGTTAGGTTAGGTTAGGTTAGGTTAGGTTAGGTTAGGTTAGGTTAGGTTAGGTTAGGTTAGGTTAGGTTAGGTTAGGTTAGGTTAGGTTAGGTTAGGTTAGGTTAGGTTAGGTTAGGTTAGGTTAGGTTAGGTTAGGTTAGGTTAGGTTAGGTTAGGTTAGGTTAGGTTAGGTTAGGTTAGGTTAGGTTAGGTTAGGTTAGGTTAGGTTAGGTTAGGTTAGGTTAGGTTAGGTTAGGTTAGGTTAGGTTAGGTTAGGTTAGGTTAGGTTAGGTTAGGTTAGGTTAGGTTAGGTTAGGTTAGGTTAGGTTAGGTTAGGTTAGGTTAGGTTAGGTTAGGTTAGGTTAGGTTAGGTTAGGTTAGGTTAGGTTAGGTTAGGTTAGGTTAGGTTAGGTTAGGTTAGGTTAGGTTAGGTTAGGTTAGGTTAGGTTAGGTTAGGTTAGGTTAGGTTAGGTTAGGTTAGGTTAGGTTAGGTTAGGTTAGGTTAGGTTAGGTTAGGTTAGGTTAGGTTAGGTTAGGTTTTTTTTTTTTTTTTTTTTTTTTTTTTTTTTTTTTTTTTTATACCTACGCCTCCGAGTTTCATTTTTCGGAGTCCTTTTTTACAGTACAAAAATTTTAAAACTAGGCCTCTTTTAACATACATCACGCTTTAATCCATCGCACTCATTCCGCATACCAATTTCTTCTTTCTTACATCGCCATTCATTCATAATGGGTATTTCCCATCAAAGAAAAACGAAATAGAACTATCCTTCTTTTCTATTGACTGGTAAAACTCAACTACACCGGGGACAGTGAACAGGGGAGGGAGCAGAGATTTTTATTTATGCACGCTAAGTTACAAATTTGCATGTGTGTTACAATGTATTTTTACCTTTAATACTATTTACAACTTTTAGCTATGTTATGCTATTTACAGTTTTGATTGTGAAGATCGTGCTTTTTGGGTACGTCGTTTGGGTTTATAATCAATTTTGTATAATAAAACAAATTACAAATTTTTGTATTAATTACAATGACTTATGACAATTAATTATCTAACTTATCAATTAATTAACTTAATTAATTAAATAATTACAAACTTACGACTATTCCTTAAATTATTAGACCTATTCTTTATGTTGACATAGATATTTACAAATATTTACTCAACATAATGTGCTACGTCTTATTTCTATTGTTTGCAATTATTGCAACTTTTTTACAATACTGCAGGAACAGCTTTCGACTTTCTCCTTTTTCAAGTAATTTTGACAGTACATCTTTAGTCAGCAAAACACCCAATTCACTCTCTACACGCATCCTTTCATAAGCCAGGGTTGGGCAGTCCAGGAGGACGTGGAGGACAGATTCCGAGCACTCGGGGTCGCAGACGCACGACGGACTCTCCTTGCACTTGAAGCGGTACAAGTACTCGGAGAATCCACCGTGCCCCGTCAGCACCTGGGTGACAAATCTGTCCACCTTTATTTTTCCTGTGATCCTATATGCGGCTATCGCGTCAGGGAAGAATACCCTGGTGACGCCAGCCGTTTCACCAGTCCGGTACCGCTGGTTCCATTCATCAAGCGATTGCATACGAATGCTCCGCTTGATGAACGAAACCGGGCAGCTGTCGTAGTCGAACGCGCGCTTCGACTTCAGCGCAGCTTCCTTGGCCAGATGGTCGGCACGCTCGTTCCCCTCTAGCCCTGCGTGGGCTTTGATCCAAAACAATTCTATATGTTTGTTCCGGAGCAGAGCCCTCCGCAGGTATTCTCGCGCCTCTACGGCCAGGGGATGGAGGGCTTTAGGATTCTTGATTGTGAGCAGTGCCGACAAGGAGTCGGAGTATATCCCGACTGATCCGGCCAAGTTGTCTGCGGCCATCCGTGCCGCCCGGCATATCGCCAGGAGTTCCGCCTGGTAGACCGTGCAGTAGGACGGCAGAGCAAGCTTGAGGGTTTTGGTTTCGGCGGCGCCAGCCCATACGGACAACGCCGCCCCCACTTTGCCCTCAATCTTGCTGCCGTCCGTAAAGATATTAAAATTGTTTGCGCAATTCGCATTAAATTGGCCTTGGTCAGACAGGCACTTGAACTCGAGGTCGATATGACAGGCGGGATGTGGGGACCGCAAAGCTGAGGTCATCCGCTCCACCTCCCGATCCCCTATCACCCGCTGGGGTACCCCCCTCCGCGCCTCGTATAAGGTCGCTGATTCGCGGACCCGGAGGTCGAGAGGGAGTATCCCAGCGAGCAACAGTGCGGAGTTCAGAGAGGTCGTCCGGTATGCCCTACAAAGCTTCTGTGCGAAGCCGCGCTGGACCACGTTCAGCTGTTTACGTATACCGAGCTTGTGCACGGCCGGCGCCCAAACGGCAGCCGCATACAAGATCACAGGCTCAACCACCGCTCTGTAAATAGTGCGGATAACTTCAGGATGGAGACCCCAGCTAGCCCTAGCTGCTCGGGCCAGCTGGTGGTAGAAGGCGACCGCGCGCTTACAGACGTTCGCGACGTGGGCGTTGAAGGTGAGTTTATGGTCTATGACGACCCCCAGCAGCTTGATTTCTTTCGTCAAGACAATGTCGACCCCGCCCATGTGAAGACGTGGGGCGTCATACTTCAGTTTGCGCGTCACAACCATAGCGTTGGTCTTGTGAGGCGCAAAGCGAAGCTTATTAGACTGACCCCACGCCCTCACGCGTTCGAGGGCGGCATTGGCCCGCCGTTCGATCTCGAGGGCCGTCTCACCCTCAAACACCAACACCACATCGTCGGCGAAAGCCTGCGCGTAGTCGCCTTTGGCCTCCATTTCCTGAAGCAGTGGATCTAGGAGCAAGTTCCACAATATCGGCCCACCGATAGACCCCTGCACGCAGCCCTTCCCAGTGTCTCTTATGTGCTCCTCCCCCAGGTACCTCACTCTGGCTCGCCTGTCGCCCAGGTAACTGCCCAAGAGCCGCCTGATGTTGTCGGGGCACTTTTCCTCAGCCAGTCTGACTCTAATCCTGGGCCACCAAGCGTTGTCGAAGGCGCCCTCTATATCCAGCGAAACCAGAACAACAATCCTCCTCCTCTCCAGATTGTGTCTGATGTGTTTCACCAGGGTATAGAGGGCGTCCTCTGTACTTCGCTGAGGCATAAAGCCAAACTGGCGAGTACTAATCTTGGGCACGAGGTGGTGCTGTAGCCTGGCGACGAGCATCTTCTCCAGGATTTTCCCAAGCACCGGAAGGAGCCCAATTGGGCGATACGATTTCGGTGTTGTGTACGTATCCTTCCCCGGCTTTCGGAGGAAGATCACCGTGGCCTCCTTCCAGGGCCTAGGAAAATAGTGGAGCTCAAGGCACTTGTTAAAGATGCACAAGAAGAGGTCCGGGTCCAATTGGATCGCGTGCAGACATATATCGGCAGTGAAACCGTCCGCACCTGGGGCCTTCTTCGGGTCAAAGGACCGGCTGGCCAACTTCAACTCGAGGTGTGTGAAGGGAGGGTCGCCTTGGTCCGAAGAAGTCTCGATGTCGACCCGCTCGGCCAAGACCCTCACCCGGCGGTGCTCCTCGGAGTCATCCTCTTCAGAGTCCTCCGGGTAGAAGGTCTCAGCCAAGAGTCGGGCCGAGCCCCTCGCATCTAGCCCCATACCGTTTACCACCAGCGGTGGATCTTCGTCTCTCCTGGTGGTCCTACCGAGTACCCTGTATATGCCCCCCCATACACTCTCCCCATCCTGTCTCTCGCAGAAGGAGACCCAGCTGCGCGTCTGCGCGTTTTTAATCTCGGTCCGGTATCTCTCCTTGACTTCCAGGTACTCGCCGATGACCTTATCCCGCCTAATCGGTGCGGCACACCTGATCCTCCTTCTCCTGGTGACCACCTCGCGCTTTAGCGCTGCCAACTCATCGTTCCACCACGGCATAGCTAACACGTCCTTCCTCTTTATGGGTGGAATAGCCCAAGTGCATGCTTCATCTATATTATTGTTTAGACTAGAAACTAGGTTGTCTAGTTCCAGTTTAGTGTTTAAATTTTGAATTTTGTCTATTTTTAGGTTATTAAGGTCAAAAATTTGGCCCAGTTTGTCAGTAAACCGGGCCCAATTTGCCTTTTTTGTGTAAAATTTCCGAGTCGTATGCCGAATGTTGTTTTTATTTATGCACTTGGACTTTATGAGGAAGGATATGCCGTTGTGATCCGAGCAAGTCAGGTCGTCGCGCACGCGCCAGCCGTCCACCAGGCCAAGGAGGTCGAGAGATACAGCAGTTATATCAATATAACTGCTGTAGCTTACGCCACCCCGAATGGCGTCATAAGTCGGGGTTTCCCCTTGGTTAAGAAGAGACAGGCCGAGATCCTCCAAGGTCCCGCACAGGTCTTCGCCGCGGCGATCCGTGACGGGACTTCCCCACCAGACACTTTTGGCGTTAGCGTCGCCTCCAACAATCATACTCCGAGCTCCCGTCTCGCGCTGCACCCGGCGCAGGTGTGCCAGGTACGAGTCCATCGGCTGGTTGGGCTCAAAGTAGAATGAAACCAGGGTAATTTCCCTGCCACGAACCCGGATCCCCACCACTGTGATGTTGTTCGTGGTGAGTTCTGGGTACTGTTTCACGTAAAAGTCCGCGCCAAAAATTATGATCGCGGACTTGACAGTCCCGTTTCCTTGGTCCGCAGGCTGGAAAACCCTGATCCCATTCCTACCCGTCACTCGACCCTCTCCGCCGACGTATGGCTCTTGCACCAAAGCAACCCGCGCTCCGAGGCTAGAGGCTTCGATCAGCAGCTCGGAGTATGCCTGTTTGCAGCGCTGGAGGTTCACTTGGAGGATTTTTTGTGCCGCTGCGGCCACCGGCGCGCCCTTAGCAGTACGCTACGGTCGAGCGGGCGAGGTCATCCCACCTTTTCCTGACGGGACAGTCGCTGCTGAAGGCATTGTGCTCATGATTTCCAAGCTTAGCCTTGCGACAGTTCCGGCAGGAGGGTGGGGACCTCAACCGCTCGTCCGGGCATTCCGACCTCAGGTGCGGGCCGCCGCAGTGGCTGCACAGGTCAGCCGGGTCTTTGCAAAACCTCCGCCCGTGGCCATACCCCAGGCACCGTGTGCACTGCACCAACGGCGACTGGTCTTCCGCCCTCACCCACATGAGGTCGACACGGACTAAACCTCTGTCGGTTATCCTCCTCCAGAGGGCGGGCGATGTACTAAGTACAACGTTGGCCACGTGCGGATTTCTCGCCCTTCTTCTGTATTTGACCTGGAGCCGGTCATCCCCGCTGCCGAGGCCGCCAAACAGATC
>HG992195.1:0-380000 GCA_905220545.2 Melitaea athalia
AAACTGCTATTGCAGTTTTTAAGTATATTTATCGACTTTTATATTAAGACGCAACCCCTAGGATGTCGAGTGTTACGTCCCATTCCCCTGCGACCCCAGGCCAAACATCTAGGCCCCCTCCATCGCCTCAGAGCAGTACTGACTCGCGTCTGCCCCCTTTAATTAGGAGAAAAGAGTTAGTACAAAAGACTACCTTTTACGAGGAAAAAAGAAAGGTTTTCGCGAAGTGGAGGGCACATGAAAGGGTAATAGCAGACGCGGCCAACGAGGCCCTGAGCTCTGCAAGAAACTTGAAAAAAGAGTACAGGGAAACGATAGAAACTGTTCTGAAAGACTACTCCATGTTGGTGGAAACAATGTTATTCACGTTAGAGGCCCAGCTTGAGGAGAACGAAAATTGCCAAAATAAGGTGGTGATCGAAAAAGTGGAAGAGCAATCTCGTCTCCTGCTTGAGACACAAGACATGGTAAAGACCATACAGACCAAAATGGACAAACAGCAGGAGACAAGAGAAGCTCCAAAAACATACGCCGAGGCAATTTTAGCTGCGCCACCACCAAAACAGCCGGCCGTCCTCCACTCCCTGGTGGTGTCGTCGAAAGACGGCGAGATGACCGGGGAAGAGGTCCTCACCAGGTTGAGGGAGACGGTCAATGCAAAAGAGGGATGGACGAAAGTAGAGAGAGTAAGAAAGGCGAAAGACAGGAAGGTGGTGATGGCATTTGCTACCACCGCCGAAAGAGCGAGAGTGAGAGAGCGTTTGGAAACGAAAGGAAAGGGTCTTCTGGTCGAGGAAGTCCAGAATAGGGACCCGCTTCTGGTTCTTCGGGGTGTCATCTCGGATAACACCGACGAGGACATACTCAAGGCCCTGAAGAACCAGAACCGACATCTCTTCGACGGCCTCGACCAGGAGACCTGCAGGGTGAAAGTCCGGTATCGCCGTAAGGCGAGGAACCCGCACACGGCTCATGTGGTGTTGGAGACATCACCACCCCTCTGGACACGGATCACAAGCGCGGGGTACGTGCATATTGACCTCCAGAGGGTAAAGGCCGAGGACCAGTCCCCGCTGGTCCAGTGTTCGCGGTGCCTCGCTTACGGTCATAGCCGTAAGTTTTGTACGGAGTCAGCGGACGCGTGCAGCCACTGTGGCGGCCCGCACCTCAAGGCGGAGTGCACGGACTTCGCGGCGCAAGTTCCGCCTTCATGCAGGAATTGCCGAAAGGCGAAGCTCGACGAGGTCGGGCATAATGCCTTCAGCGATTCCTGCCCGGTTAGAAGGAGGTGGGATGAGCTGGCGCGATCGTCCGTGGCTTATTGCTAAGGGCGTGCTGGCCGACGCAGTGGTATATCATAAAGATGTCTCCACATCCCTGGCACAGAGTGCGCGAGACAGTCTGCAGGGACTCTGTATCTGGAAGAAACTTGACAGCTTGTTGCAGAACAAAGTTCCTGTAGAACAAGAGGGGAATATCACGCGTCCTCTGAAAAATGCGATAGGAATGTATGAAAGGGTGTATGGAAGCGACTCATGGAAGATGGAGCATGTTTCTTGTCTTATTACAAGTGGCAAAAATATGGAAAGCGGTAGATAATAAATGGCGAGCAAATATGTTACAATTATATAATTGTATATAATTTAGTATCATAAGAAAACCGATAATATAGGATAAGAAATGTGTAAATAGTTTAAATAGGTTAAAATATTATGTTAAATAAAGTTTAGACGTTGTACTAACATATAGATTTAGGAATACAAAAGCAAATTGTTAAAAAACAAATCTCAAATGTATCAATCAAGTAGAATCAAGAAATAAAAAGAGCAAAATTGTTAAATATCTAAAATAGAAAAATTAAAATTACGTTATTTGGAAAATGTTACTGGATCTAATAAGAAAGAAATTCTACCACGAAACGTTAAAATAAATTAGCATTTTAATTGGCGATAATGATTATCACCAAAACAGACATAAAATGTAAAACAAAATGCTGACGGAACCTTAAATGTTAAGATGGAGTTGTTTCCTTGCCCCTAAAAATAAGCTACAAACAATTATTGTAAAAAGTATACATCCCATTGAGTATTAAACTGTTAAATTAAAACTATAAAGAAAAATATGTGTATAAGGAAAATATGTAATAGCAAAACAAGTAATGAAATCACAATAGTATTAAGAAAAAATTGTAAAACGGAAAAATAAAACATGAACAGTTGTTTGTTTTACCTTTATAATAAAGAAAGTAAAATAAATGATATATAAGTAGCTTAGACATGGTTAGTTTGGGAACCCACCCTGATCTGCGAAAGGTGATGGATGAATGAAAGAACAAGTATGCAGAATGGAAGTACGAGAGGCATGAAAGCGAGAACTAGTATGAAAGAGTAGAAAACACAGACTCGGAATAATTACAATCCGGGGGTCTAGACAAAAAAAAAAAAAAAAAAAAAAAAAAAAAAAACCTAACCTAACCTGAAGCGGTGGAGGCAAAAGAAGGATGGGTCAAAGTGGACAGGGTGCGTAAAGCCAAGGACAGGAAAGTAGTGATGGCTTTTAGCACGAAAGAGGAGAGAGAGAAAGCAAGAGTGAGAGTGGAAGAAAGAGGAAGTGGTCTCCTGGTCGAGGAGGTGAGCAACAGGGACCCACTTCTGGTTCTGAGGGGCGTCGCCTCAGATAACACTGACGACGACGTGTTGAAGGCCCTAAGGAACCAGAACAGGGAGCTGTTCAACGACCTCGACCAGGAGGCAAACCGGGTCAGGGTTCGTTACAGAAAGAGGACAAGGAATCCGCTCGTGGGTCATGTGGTGCTGGAGACCTCGCCCACCCTTTGGAACAGGATTATCCAAAGAGGATATATCCACATAGACTTCCAAAGGGTTAGAGCAGAGGACCAGTCACCGCTGGTTCAGTGTGCGCGATGCCTTGCGTACGGGCACAGCAAGAGGTTCTGCACGGAGTCGGTCGACGTGTGTAGCCACTGTGGCGGCCCGCACCTGAGGACGGAGTGCGTGGGCTGGGCGGCGAGCGTCCCGCCCTCCTGCAGGAACTGCCGAAGAGCAAAATTGGACAAGTTAGACCACAACGCCTTCGACAGTAACTGCCCAGTAAGGAAAAGGTGGGACGACTTGGCGCGGTCAACGGTCGCGTATACGTGAAGGTGCGACTGTCGGCTCTGTGGCGCGCGAATAGAAAATCCCCATTCCCCTGGCGGAACACGCGCGGGACACTCTGCAGGGGTCTTGTTTTTGGAGGAAACTTATACGTTTGTTGCGGGACAAGACTCCAGCAGAATAAGAGGGGAACGCGCGGACACCGACTTCTGTTCAGGACTTCTGCATCTTCTGGTTCTGCATCTGGTTAAACAAGGAAATCTTGAAACACATAGGGTCCACGAACCGGGTAACGAATTAACATCAACAAAAGATGAGGCAGAAAATATAAATAAATCGCTCCCCGATAACAAGGCAGGCAAATATGCTATTATTATATAATTAGTATATAAGTCAATAGCATAGATTAAGGTGAAAATAGTATTATATAAGATAAAATTCAAGTTACCTGAAAATTAGAGTAAACAAATTTGGAAAACTGTTAGTACATAAGTAAAACATCATGTCAATAAACCGTTAGTAGTTAAGTTTATAGAGGATATAAGTTAGTAGATAAGCCAATACAAGTAGATATAGTATACATACAAATTGTGAACAGTGCTAAATTATCAACAAATATATCAAAGTAGATAAATAAATAATGCTACTAAATTGTAATAGACAAAGCTAATTAGATAGACAGTAAATAAAATAAAAGCTGTTGAAAACAGACTAAATAAAAGTAAAGGACCCTTTGAAAACAGAATGTATAACTTAAATAAGTTACACCAAAATGATTTGTAATGGAGATGGTAAACATCACCAAAGCAAAAACTGTATATCTTAATTTAACAGAACAAAAACCCTGTAAAACAAGAAAAATATTGAAACCAGTGTAAAAATTATTTTCCCGAGTTAATAGATAAGTAAGTAAGTAGCCCAACAAGAAATAGGCCCTAAAAGTAGAGGGGAACCCACCCCGAGTGAGAAAGAGATGAATGAAAGAAAGAATAAGTATGCAGCATGGAAGTACGAGAGGCATGAAAGCGAGAACTGGTATGAAAGAGTAAATTAGCAGATAAAGACCCGGAAATATAACAATCCGGGGGCATAGAAAAAAAAAAAAAAAAAAAAAAAAAAAAAAAAAAAAAAAAAAAAAAAAAAAAAAAAAAAAAAAAAAAAAAAAAAAAACCTAACCTAACCTAACCTAACCTAACCTAACCTAACCTAACCTAACCTAACCTAACCTAACCTAACCTAACCTAACCTAACCTCACTCAAGATCACTTCCACCATGATCCGCTCCCCGCCCAACACCAGGGCGCGCCCTTCCACCCCCATCAAGGCGAGCACACCTACCTGCGACAGGAAGAAGACAAACTCAGCTCCTCCCCTCGAGGAAGAGCCTCTACTCCCGCCTACATGTCTTCAAGAGACCGCCCTCTCACGTCTTTTAGACACTATTATTGATCTGGCGGCAAACATCCGAGCAGCGGTCAAAGAAGGAAACAGCGTAACCAGACCCAACAAGCTTAAAATTGTCGACGCTTCGGACCGGATCATGGCCGTGGTTGATGAAATCAGAACCCTGCCCCCTACCCCCACCACCCCCACCCCTACCACACCTACAACCGATGCCACCCCTCTGGACGACCTCAAGAAAGACTTAAAAGGGCTAAGTGAGGAAATCGCTAAGCTCCGAACTACACCCCCACAATCGTCATCTCAACCATCAGCCGACTTGAAGAGTGAAATTATTAGCGCCGTCAAGCAGGAACTTGCCTCCTTCAAGAGGCAAATCAACACCGCCGCCACCACCAACCAGCAGCAACAGGGGATACACCCTCTGTCCTACTCACAAGCCGTGCGTACGACCGCGCGCACGGCCCCTAGTCTACCACCACCACCACCACCACAGACCACGCCTCCGGCCACCAAGCCGGCGCTCATCATCGCCTCCAAAAAAGAGGGCGCCTCATCGGCGGACACGCTGTCCTCTTGGAGGTCAACTGTGTCCTTCAAGGACACAAATTTCGCCCCAGCCGGCGTACATTTCGTATCCAACCACAAACTTCGAGTCGACTTCGACAGCGAGGCACACCTTCAAGCCACCCTTCAGAAAATCGGTGAGTCAAACCCATACATAACGGCGGAAGTCTCCAAAAAACTAAAACCTATGTTCATTGTAAAGGGAGTGAATTCCGAGATCTCACCAGATGAGCTCAAATCCATTATACTTAATCAAAACGACTCCATAAAAAGCTCTATCAAAGACCAGAACGATTTAACTTTCAAATTTAAGCGCCCCAATAGAAACGATAAACTATATAACGCGGTTTTCATTACTAAGCCACACGCATGGCGCAATATTTTCAAGTCTGAAAAACTCAACGTAGACCATCAGCGCTTGCACTTCGAGGAATTCATTCCCCTCCTTCAATGCTTTAAATGTCTCAGATATGGTCACACAAGAAAACATTGTACAAATAGCGACACCCTCTGCTCCCATTGTTCCGAATCTGGGCATGAATATAAGGACTGCCCAGTGAAAAAAGACCTCTCCAAGGTCACCTGTTACCACTGCAAAACATCTGCAGAAAAGAGCAAAGGGAGCAGCGATAAAATAAATCATAGCGCCACATCTGATATCTGTCCGAGAAAGCAATCCATGGTCGTCCGCACTCGCTCCAGGGTCGATTATGGATATTAATCGCTCAACAGACAGCATCAACAACACTCTCCACACACCTCCATCATCATCTCATCACCATAATTCCATACAAATCAACCTCGGACGTAGCAGAAATGCACTCCACGAACTGGCCATTTTCATTAACGACTACAAACCTGACTTCGCTTTCATGACTGAACCATACACTGGCAACCAAGAACGCATGAAACTCGACAACACCAACTACACCCTCTACCAATTTCCCACCGGACGCCCCACCCATGCCGCCATCGCCATCAGGAAAAACTTTTCATCTACATTAGGCATGTCCGGTTACTCCAACTCCAACCTGTGCATCGTTCAGATGAAAGACCATGCAACCAACCGCACTATTTTCCTCATCTCCGTATACATCGAACCCCGTAAAGACCCCTACAACACCCTCGACTCACTCCAGCTATTCCTCCATCGCCATCCCAACTCCACCTTCATCATCTGTGGCGACTTCAACGGTTGGCACAGCCTTTGGGGCTCCGACACGGACAACCGTAGAGGCAACCAAATCGTCGATTTCGTCACCACCAACGACCTTACCATCCATAACTCCGGAAACAAACCCACTTTCAACACCGTCACTCACCGCTTACCTCGTTCCTCCATCATCGACCTCACCATCACCAGCAACCGCCCTTTCATCCACGTACAAGACTGGACCGTCGACCCAAGTATCACCCCCAGCTCCGACCACAACTCCATCATCTTTCACTTATCATTCCATCAAACACACTTTACAAAGAACAAAAAACTATCGACGTACAGATACAACACATCTCACACCGACTGGAACAGTATCATCAACGACTTCACTGACATGATCGAGGACAAGCTCCCCCACACTGACAGTATCCACGAAGCTGACTCCCATCAACTCGACGTCATTATAAACGACATGACTAACGCCATACAATACACCTGTGACCGATTACTCCCCCGAGCTCGCGGCAGACCGACTAAACCACCTTTTTGGAACGACCATCTCCAATCACTAAAACTAAACGTACTTAAAGCCCACCATAAACTCTCACGATACAAACGACGCGGTCTGCCCCTCGACCAATTAATCACTGAGAGAGACGACGCCAGACGCGCATACTCCGACGCCTTCTGCACCACCTCCACAGAACATTTCAAAAGTTTTTGCAACCGACAGACCAAAGAAGACGTGTGGTCCGTCACCAACAGGATTATTCAAACCAAACCCCTTTCGCACCCCCCCTCCACCCTCCTCCTCAATGACGGCAGTTACACCACCAACAGCCACGAGACCGCCAACGCCCTTATCGATAATTTCTTCCCTCCCGACACTCCCGACTCCACTCCCTCCCAACGATCCATTAGAACCCTAACCACCACGCCCATCGACACACCTCCTGAACCCCCCTTCACCCCAACAGAAATCCTGAACGGCCTAAAACACATGAGCCACAAAAAGGCACCAGGTGTAGACCACCTCACCGCCGACATCTGCCTCCAATTCGCCATCCGATTTCCCAACTTCCTCACCTCGCTCTATAACAGATGTCTCGACCTCTCCTATTTCCCCACCGCATGGAAACGCGCCCTAATTAAAATCATCCCCAAACCCAGCAAGACCAACTACTCCCACCTCTCTTCCTTTCGACCCATAGGCCTGATCAATGTTTTCGGTAAACTGCTAGAAAGACTTATCATAGACCGTCTCAACTCCCACCTCAACACCCACAACCTCCACAACTCCCGCCAGTTCGGTTTTAAAGAACAAACATCCACCACACACGCCATCTTCACTGCGCTAGACCTCGTCAGAGCCAAGAAATCCGCAGGTGAACATGTAATAGCCGTATCACTTGACATCAAAGCTGCCTTTGATAATGCTTGGTGGCCTGCTATCCTCAATAGACTTCGCTCCTACAACTGCCCCAGTAACATATATCAAATTCTCCTCAATTACCTCTCCAACAGAACGGTCGAGCTCAACCTCGCCGACTGCAACCTATCCAGAAACATGTCCCGGGGTTGCATACAGGGCTCCGTCTGCGGACCCACCATGTGGAACCTCATCCTGGACGAGCTGCTAGACCTTCCTCTCCCCCCCAACTGCCACATCCAAGCATACGCTGACGACGTTCTCCTTATCCTTCACTCTCCTTCCCTATCCACCCTCCAGAGCACCACCAATACCGCCCTCACCCAAATCAGCGCCTGGGGCAGCAGTGTCAAACTGCTCTTCGGGCCTGACAAAACCAAGATCACTGGCTTCACTAACAAAACCTCTCAACTGAATATATACATGGACAACATTAAGATACCATTCTCCAATGAAATCAAATACCTAGGGATCATCATAGACAATAAACTTAGATTCACCACCCACGCCATAAACATTATTGAAAAAACCAAAAAACTATACTATAAACTCATTTTATTCACCAGACCCACTTGGGGTATACACCCCGACAACATCCGCGTCATTTATGAACAGGTAATCACACCAATTATAACATATGCAGCCAGTGTCTGGTCCAACGCCCTCCGCTACAAATACGTCGTCAGCAAACTCCTCTCCCTTCAGCGCCTCTTCGCCATCAAAATCATCCACGGCTTCCGTACCTGCAGCACCGTCACCTCCATATCCCTTGCACAGCTAACCCCCCTCCCTGACAAAATTAAAGCAGTCGCCGACATCGAATTGGCGAAGCTTCGCGGCGTCTCTGACCTCCTACCCTCCGACATCCCCATCGAAAAACCCGCCCCCCCGTCTTCTCTACTTCACCCATCCCTCCGACTACCCATATCCTTCACCGAAGTCAACAACATCGCCGAATACAACGACCTAATCACCCACCACTCCTGGCGTATTTTCACCGACGGCAGCCGTCACGACGATGTTGTCGGGGCTGCATTTGTGGCTACTGACCCACAGGGCAACTGCACTACAAAAAAGTACAAACTCCACTCCACGTGCTCGGTATTCCAAGCAGAAATGCTTGCGATATCAAAAGCCTGCCAGTGGATCCTACAAGTCCACGACAGACGCAACCCTCCCCCCTCCGACTCCTTCCACATCTTCTCTGACAGTAAATCCGCCCTCACCGAACTCCTCAACCCTTATAGCCACAACGCCCTCGCCGTTGAAATCTTTCACTTCCTTCACACAGCCAGAACCCTAAACATCAACATACATTTCTCCTGGGTCAGAGCACACGTCGGCATCCCCGGCAACGAGATGGCCGACTCGGCTGCCAAACACGCTGCCTCCTTGCACACCCAACCTATATTCTACCACACCCCCATCTCCTACCTCAAAGCCGCAAAGCGCAAACAATTAGCCATCTCCTCACAATCCTTCTATGAAGACTCCCCCGGCTCCTCTCACACCAAATCACTTCTTCCCACCCACCACGACCTCTGCAACTTTGTCAACACCATCAAACTCACATTCCCGATCACCCAATTCCTCACCAATCACGCCTACCACAAATCATACCTCCACCGCTTTCACATCACAGACAACGATACCTGCCCATGCAATAACACCGACCCGCAGACCTTCGACCACCTTCTTCACCACTGCACGCGATTTTCACGCACCAGACTCGACTTCTACATCACATGTGACAATGAACTAATCTCCCCAAACGACCCACTACTACTGACTAAAATAACTGACAAGACCGAGACACTCAGCACTTTCATCAACCACCTCACACACATCATAAACGAGCTCAAACACTTCAATAACACATAACACACACTCGCTCACACTGTCAATACTGTCTGTTTGAAATAATAACAAACTAAATTATTTTATTTCATTTTAAATTATTTTATCAACTGTGGTGTCGCTACTTCATCAGGTTAAACCACATCTCATGCTGATTTCGTTTATTGTACAAATACAAATTATCCTACATGTAAATATTCTAATTGTTCTATTGCCAATCGACAAATTATGCTATATTATTAATCCATGTATTATTTTCAACTTGATTCCTTTGCCACAAATTGTATAATACTACTAATGTACGTGTTCTTTTTCACCTGACTACTGTCACAAAAAAAAAAAAAAAAAAAAAAAAAAAAAAAAAAAAAAAAAAAAAAAAAAAAAAAAAAAAAAAAAAAAAAAAAAAAAACAATCATGATAAACAAAAAATTCAAAGTACCAAGAAGACTTTCTGGTACCCACAAAAGAACATAGCAACTTTACTTAATTTATGTTACTATAAACCTTTACCATGTATAACTTTTTCAATTGTCATTTTACAAATTATCCTAAATGTAAGTATTCTAATTGTCCCATTGTTAATCGACAAATTATGCTATATTATCAATCCATGTATTATATTTAAACCTGATTACTTTGTCACAAATTACATAATATTATTAATGTACGTGTTCTTTTTCACTTGACTACTATGTATAAAAAAAAAAAAAAAAAAAAAAAAAAAAAAAAAAAAAAAAAAAAAAAAAAAAAAAAAAAAAAAAAAAAAAAAAAAAAAAAAAAAAAAAAAAAATCAATCATGATAAACAAAAAATTCAAAGTACCAAAAAGACTTCCTGGTACTCACAAAAGAACATACCAACTTTAATTAATTTATGCTACTGTAAACCTATACTATATATAACTTTTTTTATTGTCACTTTACTGTATATAATTTCAATTAATGTTTGTAATTTTAATTTAATTCTCACCCTACTGTACAAATTCTCCTATATATAATCACTCTTGCCACATTGTTTTAGTAAGTAAGTCCACAAAAAAGCTGTAACTTATCTAACAACTAAGGCCAAAGACTCATCATATAAGACCATACCTGAGACTTCAAACTCTGTAACTTAACCAAATAAACAATATATATAAATAAAGAATAAAAAATAATAAATAAAATAAATAAAAATAATTAATTCTACAAAAGAAATCACATGACATAGTAGAAGGCGTAGACCAATAGCGCCACTACTATGTCAAAACCAAAGTCTTTTATTTCAAAAAAAAAAACCTAACCTAACCTAACCTAACCTAACCTAACCTAACCTAACCTAACCTAACCTAACCTAACCTAACCTAACCTAACCTAACCTAACCTAACCTAACCTAACCTAACCTAACCTAACCTAACCTAACCTAACCTAACCTAACCTAACCTAACCTAACCTAACCTAACCTAACCTAACCTAACCTAACCTAACCTAACCTAACCTAACCTAACCTAACCTAACCTAACCTAACCTAACCTAACCACCCAAGACATGAAACCGTTGTTACTCTTGAGTTGTAAAGATATCATAACGCTAGCGCGATTCAAAATACAACCAATGCCATCTAGTGGACAAATGACAAACTTATACTTTGTAGTTCTTAATATTCCTACGAAATATTTCAAAAAAAAAAAAAAAAAAATTCTGGTGTTGCAGGCGTCTATAGGCTACGGTCTTACCTTCAGGTGAGCCGTACGCTTGTTTGCCAACCTAGTAACATTAAAAAAAAAAAAAAACGGAGCAGCGTAAAATTGTGTTATTAAATTGAAAATATTATTATATTATTATTTTTTTTTTACGCAACGGACCTAACAAAATTAGAAACAGGTTTTTGGCATCGTAGAGTGACATATCATGCCGACAGGTACGTTGGTACATTATGTTAAAAAAAAAAAAAAAAAGTGTGTGTGTACTTATGTACGCACGTAAGAAGTTATACTTCACCGGCTAGCTAACATCTTACTAACTTCTTCTTCGGTGTTTAATACTAATAAAATTTTAGCATGATTTGTTATTTAATAATTCATATCGTAGTAAGAATGTACACTCAGTTACTCAGTTCAATATTTAATACTGCTTTTCGACGATAGATGTCGTTGTACGCATTTAAATCGCGCTATCGTTTCGTTCAATCTGTCTATATGTATAAGTATTCTAATTTAAAATTATCTGTTTTTATGTATTGATGATTGATTGATATCATTATGAATTTAATTTTATTATTATTTTGTAAATATTTCAAATGAAATTAATTTATTGATTTATAGCAAAAATAGGCAAAAATGGCGTTTTTTGTATAGGAGCCCAACAAATTATTATTATTATCTCAATTCTTGTTTAATTGTTTTCGTACAAGCATTATAATATATTAAATTTGTATTTATACCATTTTCATTTAATTATCCTCACATTTTCTTTCAAGTACTTTTACGTAAAACTAATGAACAGAAACTGAAACTCTTTTTAAGTCTTAAAGATACGAGTATCTAATATTTGATTTCATCAAAAATATTTCTTGTGTTAGAAGAAGACATTAATGGTAGAAGAATGTAATATGTCACGATAAAGATGTGTGGGGTTGTGTTTAATGCAAGAGATTATGTTGAAGCATCGGGTTAAACTTAACCAATAATCGGAATTGCCATTATATTTTGTGAGGCGTTTTGGAGGTACGGTCGGTTGTGACGGCGAATCCTAATTTTTCTATAGACTTCTAGCTGCACTGCTCATAGTAACAGTCGAGTCTTTTATTTCAACTTCTTGGAATCCTTAATTTTTAAAACCCCACGTGTAGGGGATTAATTTGTAAATTTGATTTAATTGACGGTTTCACACGAGTGACTTTTGATTTTGTGATCGATTCAACTCAACAGAATCTATAATTATTCAGAATCGGTGGTAGCTTCAGATTAACTGTATAACTTATAAAATAGGTAATAACCTAAGAAAATTCTTAAAAGATAAAGAAGTTTTTTGTTTTGGTTTCGATAGAGCTTTGCAACGGAAGTTGTTTCAGTACCAGTAAAGATAATGAAACAACTTTTTTTGGATTTTATTATAAAATATAATTTAAGAATCGATTTTCATATAAGGACTTCGATATTAAAAAAATATGAGGCGTGAAATCTACTGAACGAATGACCTCGTTACGTTTCTCGTAACGCTATATAAATATTGCGTAGTCTAAAGACGTAACGACATTTTCTAATAACGCTATCTCGTTGTAACGTATCATAAATAGATGCCGATAATTGATTAGTTTATTTACCTTTGATATGGTATTATTGTTTTTCTCAGACTAGTAAGAACTTTTTGTGCCTATTTAAACAGTCAATCTGAAGGAGGAACTGAGTAAATTTAACTTAAAACTGTAAATTTCTATAAAAATATATCGATCTTAAAGTTGGACCTAATGTTTTATAGATTTTGGTTTTATCAAAGAGGAAAATAGGAATGAAAGTAAGTTTAGCAATAAACAATTATGAATATTAAAATCATAACATTTTGAACGATTTCTTGCACTTTCGATTTGTGGTAAAAAAATGAACACAAAAACTTTTATAGTGTTTTATTAAACGACTTCTTTCATTTTAATTTTACAACCTTCTTTACAGATATAAAATCGTATCGATCAATCTCTCAATAGGACATACAAAATTATTTACTCTCAATTAGATCACTCTTTTTAACATTATTTACAAAAATACATATTTACAAACACGATCACACTACAATAAATAAGGCGGCCGGTAGACGGCGGCAGGTGACACGCACGGCGCTACACGAGCACGGTGAGGCGCTCGGGCGGCGCCAGGCGCGCGGGCGGCGGCGCGGGCGGCGGCAGGGCGCGCTTGGTGAGCTCCTTGTCGCGCGGCGGCGTGTGGTTGCGCGCGTCCGCGTTCTGCGCCTTGTACAGCGAGTGCGCGCGCGGCAGCTCCTCCGCCGGCCGCTCCTCGCGCAGCGGGTTGGCGTAGCGCCGCAGGTTCTCCTCGTTCTGCAGGTTGTTGGACTTCTCCTCGTCGCAGCGCCGCGAGCGCTCCTCGGCGGCGGCGGCCACGCGGCGCCTCCTCACGAACACGAACGCGCCGGCGGCCGCGCCCAGCGCCAGCAGCGCCAGCCCCACCGCCAGCGCCAGCAGCGCGCCGCCCGCCCCGCCTGTTGTAGCCTGGGCGGTGGGGGCGGGCGGCGCGGCGTGCTCCACGCGCAGGCGCAGCGCGGCCGCCAGCAGCGGGTGGTGCGCCAGGCGCCGCCGCGCCACCAGCTCGCTCAGCGCACGCACCGCCGCCGCCAGGGCGCTGATTCCTTCGGCGTCTTCTTCTTCTCCGGCCCACTGTAAAGATAAAATGAAATTGGTATCATTAACTGCAATATTTTTATATGCCTACATAAAACTAATAATTGTGTTTGCTCGCAAACGAAAAAAATACTGACTGCAATTACGTCGACAAGTAATACAACGTAAAGTAGACGAAAAAATAGTCAAGTAATACGCGCTATCAAAGATTACTCAAAAAGTAGTCATCAGATCTCGTTCTAATTTAAATAAAACCACATGAGAAGCATCAGCTTTCGATTAAAATAAGAGCTTACAACCTTCTTAACGAAACGCAAACAGTAAGCCCATTGTACGATATAATTCGTGGCCTTCTAAACTGGAGCTAACTGAACGCATTTTGCTGAACACGCCTTCACTGCGCACAAGACACACATACTATAATCAGTGCTGCCAGATGGGGCTATTAAGCGCCAAAATGGCTATCTTCCTTACCAAGCGGCTATAATATTTTGCCCGTTATCTTTTTTCCGTCGGAAATATTAAATTACCTGCTTATTTTAATGTAGAAAAAAAATATATTTAAAATTTCCCGCTTCAACTATCTCAGCGCCATGATGGGGCTATCTGGGGGCTACAATCGGCTACATTCGCACTAAGGCCAGGCTACTTCGGATAACAAAGTCTGGCAACACTGATTATAATTATATGTGTATACATAATTATAATCTCGTGGGTAACGTCTAAATATTTATTGATTTTTTTTTTGGAGTTTACTACTTGTTTAATTTTAATAATGTAATAAAATGCAGCATAATTATTTTGTTATTACATATTAACTTAGTTTAATCTAGATGTCGCTGTACTCATTTAAATCGCGCTATCATTTGTTTCAAACTATTTTGATATATACATCTCCATGTTAAACTATTCTGCGTTTTAATCAAAAGACATCACCTCGAAACGACATTTTAATATAATAAATCCCGTAGAATAAGGCTAGGCGCGCACTAGTGACTTTTTGTCAATGTCACCGCGTCCATCATCCCTAATGAAGGTGCGCGCATTTGGATGCGTGACAATTCGGTGACTTTTTGTCCGCGGAGGACGCCAACATGCCCGTGACGCAACAAAATGTCACGTGTCATATGTACGTAGGTTGGCAAACATGGTGTAGAACTTTCCACTTATCAGCCTATCACTCCAAAGCGGGTGAACCCAATACTTTTTATTATTGTATTTTTTTCTATTTCTAAAAACGAGTTCACAGACAACCGTCTCTTCGAGATGCATCTTATCGAATGCAACAAACTGTCACTGCAAGTGCGCGCAGTCACGAAAGTGACGGTGACGTGAAAGTGACAAAGAATTTTTTGTCACGGTGACAAATGTCACTAGTGCGCGCAGGGCCTTAGGTGTAGTGATTTGACGGGTTGTACACTCCTTAAGAATCGATTTTCATATAAGGCCCCCTGTATGAAAAAAATATGAGGTGTAAAATCTATTGAACGAATGACTTCGTTACGTTTTTTTGCCTTTCACTTTTCAGGCGTGAATATTATGCTATTTGCTCCAACGCTATCTACCAGAAACTAAGAAAATAAGAGACTTTTAGAAGACTTTTTTAAATAACGGCATCGATCGATCGATAGATGGCGTTATTTGATTAGTTTATTTACCATTTGATATGGTATTAAATTATTAATCTTTTTACTAGTAAGCCTTTTTTGTGCCTATTTAGACAGTCGATCTGAAGAAGTAAACTCCAGTCGTGCATCGGAGCTGACTCACAGACTTTTTTATGTGTATATTACTTTTCAAAAATATGGAAAAACATCTTTGTTATTTAATGTTTCCAAGGATTTTAATTAGCTTTATATACAAAAATTATAAATATTAATGTCAGAAATGTAGAAATATCTGTCGTATTTATAGAAGTTAAAGTTTTAAATAGTTAAATCCAAATCCTTCAGGGAGCCAAAGTAAAAGAAGAATAAGAAGAAGAAGAAGAAGAAATTGTAGGTTAAAATTTGTACGTAAGGTCTAGTCTAAGATCATTAATGATGTACTGACTAGTGCTAGGTCCAGCGCGTCGTCGTCGGGCGCCAGGTCGCACAGCAGCGTGAGCGGCGGCGCGGGCGGCGCGCGGTCCGCCAGCGCGGCGGCCAGCGCCCGGCGGAGCGCCGCGCACGCGCGCTCCACGTGCGCGCCGCGCGCCAGCCGCTCACGCGCCAGGCTCAGCTCCGCGCGCGCGCACCCCGGGGGCGGCGCCGCGCGCGCGCCCGGCCAGCACGCGGCTGGGGCGGGCAGGGCGGGCGGCTCCACGCGCCGCCCCGCCACGCGCCGGCACTCGCCCAGCGGCGCGCACGGCGGCCGGAGGCACAGCGACGGCGCGGCCGGGACGCACACCTGCCGGGATACGGGCCGCGGGTTAGTATTTTAGTAACACGCGAGGGAGAGCTGGGCGAGTTGTGATAGTTTTTAATTATGGGTCATATTCGTTTTTTTTTTTATTTTTGTGTTACCCACACATGAGGAAATTATAAACATTTTTTAAAAATCATATAAAATTTTTCGATCCACCGGGATTTGAACCCGCACCTTCTGACGTGCCGTGTCACAGCTATGGATCCACATCAAGCTGGATCGAAATTCTTGATATGATGATTTTGGTTTTAAAGCAAACCTTTTAAAAAAATGTATATAATTTCCTCATAATTATGTGGGTGGTGTTTCTGTTGTGAGTAAGGTGACCAGAGCTCCTGCGGGGGAGGGGGGGGGGGATTGGGGGTAGGGTCAACAGCGCGCTTGCGATACTTCTGGTGTTGCAGGCGTCTATAGGCTACGGTAATTGCTTACCGTGGGTGCGTTTGGTGAGCCGTACGCTTGTTTGCCGACTAAGTAATATATAAAAATAAAAATAAAAACAATTCTGCTATCACCTGATGACAGTCACCTGTGATAAGCAAGTGGTTTCATTTTTGTTAGGTTAGGTTTAGGTTGTAAAATCTGCAGAATCCCGTCTAGCCTAGACGGTCTAGGACATTAACCTTGGAGAACGATCACGATCACGATTCAGCCTGTAATATCCCACTGCTGGGCATAGGCCTTTTTCTCCATGTAGGAGAAATATTGGACCTTAATCCACCACGCTGCTCCACTGTGGGCACATACCCTACTATGAGCTAATTAGTTCAGAGAGATTGGATCACATTAAAAAAAAATGTGTGTGTACTTATGTACGCACGTAAGAAGTTATACTTCAAGCTAGAGTATTAAAATACTTCCAAAAAACCTACCACTTAGTAATTAGACAATAAGTCCACAACGCCATCTCTTAGAAATTATAAAGACTACTTTCTTGTTTTAGTCCACAACGCCATCTCTTAGAAATGATAAAGACTACTTTCTTGTCTTCAAAACTAGCGGCTTCTATTCATGTATGCTTGAACTACTTCGTATCCACACGCGCATTGTAAAAATTTACTTTCATCATTTTTCTCTAACGCGCCAAAAGAAGTATAAAAAAATTGTGTTGCGTTTTAATGACGAGTAAAGGTTCTGAGGAGGATCGAGAGTAAAAGCGGCAGCGCCCTGTGATGCTAGGAGGAAATAGTAATCTACCATCAGGCATGCCGTACGCTCGTTCGCCGACCTAGCGGTGTAGACAGTACCTCGTCGGTGCGGCAGGGCAGCGCGGCGGGCGCCAGGCAGTCGGGCAGGCCGCACCACAGGCGCGTGCAGGCGGGCGCGCCGCCCACGCACCGGCACGCGTTGCAGCCGCCCCACCACGCGCCGCCCTCCGCGCCGCACGCGCCCGCCGCCTCGCCGCCCTCCAGCGCGCCCTCGCCGCCCTCGCCGCCGCCCTCGCCGCCCTCCACCGCCTCGCCGCTCTCTGCTCCGAGACCGGCGATTACTGAAATCATTCAAACAAGTGATAATTAGTTGTATCGCTGATTTCCATCAATTATGCTGAACTTCATTAAATATTTTTAAGATCGGCAGTATTCAACAATATGCAGACTAAGGACAGAGTTATTACTATTATTATTTTAATTAGGAAAGTAATTTAACGACTAATCTATACTAATATATAAAGCTACTTTTGGTTTCGGAGCGTTTTGAAAATAATTTAAACTAAATAACTTTTAATTAAGTAAATTTAAATTAGAAAAAGAAATAAAAAAATGAAAGACATGTAACCGATTTGGAGGCTTTAATATATCTACGTTCTCTAGCTTACATTCTCGGCTCAGCGGCGGTCGCGCGGGACCGACCAGACGCTGAATTTGCGTCTCTTACTTAATGGAAGGCGGATGGACGAGTCGTAATTATAACTAGCTGAAGAGTTTGTTTGTTTGATTGTTTGTTTGTTTGTTTGTTTGTTTTGTTTGTTTGTTTGAACGCGGTAATCTCTGAAACTACAAGGCTATAGGCTATGTATCGTCACGCTAAGAGTGTTAAGACCAATAGGAGCGGAGTCCACGCCGACGAAGTCGCGCGCAGAAGCTAGTGCAATATAAGGCGGTCGTAGGAATCTTTTCCAAGCAACTGGAGGCTAAAGTTTCTTTATAAGCAGTTTAAAAGATGAGTCAACTAACACTCTAAGCATCGCCTGGCCAAGCGCGCCGGCGGAGGCGGACAGATGCAGCGAGCCTGAGAGCCGGCCGTGGCGCAGGTGGCGGGCGCGGGGCAGGGCGGGTCACAGGCGGGCGCGGCGCAGTCGGGGCCCGCCCAGCCCGGCGCGCACTCGCACGCCCACCAGCCCGCGCCGCCCACGCACTGGCCTCCGTTCCTGCAGGGCGCCGAGGCGCAGCCGTCCGCCGGGCGCTCGCAGTGCACACCCGCCCAGCCCGCCCGGCACGCGCACGCCCACGCGCCCGGCGCCCCACCCACCGGCACGCACGAACCGCCGTGCAGGCACGAGCACGCGCCGCCCGGCCCCGCCAGCGGGACGATTGCCGTCTGAGTGGGAATCGGTGCTATCGGAACTAACTAAAAAAGAAAGTTGCCACTGTAACATTTATATTTATCATTTGTATTACATAGGGGAAGGATTACGAGGAGGGATATATTGAGATAATTAATATTAGGTTTTCGTTGAAGGCGTGATTTTCAAAACAAAGAAACAACCAAAAAACACCCTGCAACTTTGACGTCAGGCTAGAAACTTGTATCACGGTGCTTAATTTTTCAAAATTTAATCAGATTGTATGTGTATTTTTCGCACAAAAATACACGTGATTTCTGAATATGGAGAGGTAGTCATAAAACCTCACCACATATCAACAAGTGGGGTAGGGGGTTAAAAAGTTTCTAAAAAGGTAAAAAGTAAGTAAGACCTAAGTTTACATAGTCTAAGTCTATACATGTCGACAGTCTAAGACGTATCAAACTTTTGTAATAGCGATGACGGAATGACGCTGATTTTTAATGTCAGCAGCAAGTGGGTACGCTAAATATATGTAGGTATATATTTTCATATACCCTATTAACGTTTTTCATAGACATAGCTTATATTATATTATAATATGGTGCTCGTATGTAATAGTTTACGACTTTACGTAAAAGTACACAAAAGTCATTAGAGATTTAAATATTAGATATTAGTTTGGTTTAGCAGTAGGTGAGATCAAATAATCAAAACCAACATCTAACAATCTACATATTATGTATTTTCTTTATTTTAAAATTGGGGCAACAAGTATGTAAGGATCGTAGCAAGTGGAAAGCAGTGGTTCTGCCTACCCCTACGGGAGAGTCGTGATTATAATTATGTATGTATGTAAAATTGGGGAATTACTATAAACACAAGGCTGATTAATAGAGCAGTATAGTAAGCGAGCTCGAGCAGTGCTCACCGGCGGCCCGAGGGGCAGGTCGCAGGCGGCGCCCGCCCAGCCCGGCGCGCAGGCGCAGCGGCCGGCGCGCACGCACGTGCCGCCGTTCACACACGCCGCCTCGCAGCGCGCCTCCGAGCGCGAGGAGCACGTCTCGCCTGCCGGGGCGCAATATTCTCAATGTGATACACATACTACACTGTTAAAAATAATTGTGAAATCACAATAGTTTTAAACAATTTTTTAGTAAAATTACAAACTAATATATACCAATGCAGAATTACAATACAATTCCAGTAATTTTTCAAAACATGGTAATATAATCACAAAAATATGTTGTACTTATACAAATTTTATGTATAAAGCACACGTATTGTAATTTTACAAAATAATTTTCTTAACCTAGTGACCAAATGTCGCTACTAGGTGGCGTTCATTGAAAATGTTAAAATTCTGCATCGCGCTGGCTAGACTTCAATTGAGAATTATATAATTATAGTTTAGTTCAATGTTATTCTAGTTTCTCTTCAAAATGCATACATCTATTAATAAAAATTTTCATGGAGAGGAACACTCAATCAACCAAGATCAAGATTTCTGTAATTTTAGTGAAATCAATTGTACATTATAATTACAAAGATGTATACAGTATAGTGAAATTACTATTTATTTTTTATTTGTTTAGGCATCCTACCTAGTACTTATGTTTTGTAGTTTTTTAACACAAAAAAGTGAAAAATGAAGAATTACAACATCTGATTTGGTAACTTTTGTTGTATAATTAACAGTGTACATAATCACATGCGAGTGTATTTATTAATGATATAAAATTTAAGAGTTAGGCAATTATTACAGATCAGTTTTTCATGAGCTTAATTACAAAGTATACCGACCGGTCCAACCGTCGAGACAGATGCAGGTGAAGCCGGCGGCGCTCGAGACACAGCTGCCGTTGTTGTGGCACGGATTCGGTGAGCAATCATCTAATTCTGTAACAATTTACAGCTGCTACTCAAACTAATTTACGCATAAAGGCCATAAATGCTTAGTTAGTTTGAAGGTACGCACGGTCCCTGGCGGCGCGCTGCGTGCAGTTCTTCCCGGTCCAGCCGGGCGCGCAGTGGCAGTAGTAGTCGCTCTGCGCCGTGTAGCACGGGGCTCCGTTGGCGCACGGCGCGCCGGCGCAGTGGTCGCGGTCGTCCTGCGCACGTGTTGGGAATATAGAACTACAGTCACGTAACGCGTAGTATACCATTTACGTTTTTTTTTCCTTACATGAGGAACTCACCCAACAGTAGCGTCCGTGGCAGGAAGTCAGCTAGAAGCACAGGGGTTGTTAGTGTTTTAGTGTGGCCATGAAAGTTATTTGAATAAGAATTAGAGTTATGCAAAGCAAATTATCCAAAGTTAGTAAAGTGGATGAAAAATAAAGCTAGATGTGAGATAAGAAGATTATATTGAAGATTGTAGTAGTTAGTATGTAAAATGATGGTTTACGACACAACGAGTAGGCACACCTCGCAATCGGCGCCCGAGAAGCCGACCGGACAGATGCAGCGGTACGCGTCCAGCAGGTCGACGCACTCGCCGCCGTTGCGGCACGGGCGCGACGCGCAGTCGTCCACGTCGCGCGCGCACGTGCGGCCCGCGTAGCCCGCCGCGCACGCGCAGTGGAAGTCGTCCACGAGGTCGATGCAGGTGGCGCCGTGCAGGCACTGGCCCGTGCAGTCGTCCACGTTGAGCTCGCAGTCGCGCCCGGTCCAGCCCGCCAGGCACGCGCACGCGTAGCCGCCCGCGCTGTTGTTGCACGCCGCCGCGTTCACGCACGGACCTAGAGATCCCTCGGCGGCGCCGTTCTCTGCGCATTCGTCTACATCTGTGGGCGAGATTAGTTTTTTTCGTTTTAAGACTCGATCTTAATTAAAAAAAAAAATTATAAAAATTCCTTGTTGGCAAATGAGTAGATCTAGATGTCTGATTTTAAATAGCTATCGTTGCCCATTGATATCTTCAACATAAGAAGAGTTGTGGGTGCATTATCGGCCTTTAGAGAGAAGATGTCTGTACACTTGACACTTGAAAACCCCTAAATTACAGCGCCCAGGGATATTCTAGGAGGAAGGTAATTCTGCAATCCACAAGCCAAATCTCTCTTCTTACACCTAAAGGTTCTAAGCCATTCGTAAGTTTGGAATCATTAACAATGCGAACTTCAAGACTGAACACACACACAGACTTCATTTCTTATATAGTAGAAGCATTTATACAGCAGAAGTTTATTTTTTTTATTTTTTATTTTTTTAATAAGTCGTCAAACAAGCGTACGGCTCACCTGATGGTAAGCAAATACCGTAGCCTATAAACGTCTGCAACACCAGAAGCATTGCAAGCGCGTTGCCGACCCTATCTCCAATTCCCCCCCAGGAGTTATCCCCGATTCCCCCCCAGGAGCTCTGGTCACCTTACTCACCAACAGGAACACAACACTGCTTGAAAGCAGTATTATTTGGCTGTGTGTCTTCTGTAAGGTCGAGGTACTACCCCAGTCGGGCTGCTCCATTTTCGAGCAGGAAACTTCCTGCTGTGCCCTACTTCAGTAACGTTTATGTACCGATGTGAAATTCCGGGCCGTTCTGATCAAAACCCCGAGCTTTCTTGCAGCCAGTTTGGCTTTGCTCTCCAAAACCGTTGAGCTCACCGTCGGCGCACGTGGGCCCCGCCCAGCCGGGCGCGCACTCGCACTGGAAGGCGTCGAGGCGGTCGCGGCAGACGGCGCCGTTGCGGCAGGGCGCGCTGGCGCAGTCGTCCTCGTCCTCGTCGCAGCGCGCGCCCGCCCAGCCGCGCTCGCACGCGCACGCGAACCCGGCGGGCGCCGCCGCCAGCGAGCACGCGCCGTGCGCGCACGGCTGCGGCGCGCACGGGTTGTCCACGCGCTCGCAGTCCACGCCGGAGAAGCCCTCCGCGCACGTGCACAGGTACTGGTCCGGCGCGGTGTTCTCGCAGGTGCCGCCGTGCTGGCAGGGCTCGTGCGTACCACAGTAGTTGAGATCTGTTACAGATACGTTACATAAAATCACATTTTATGTATTTATATATAACGGCATATTATGTTGATAATAAAAACAAAATTACAACGTACCTTGGTCGCAAAGAATTCCTCCCCAATTAGTATCACAGGTGCAGTCCCAGGAGGACCCGTTACAGTAGCCGTGCTTGCAGCCGGGGTACGGCTGGCACTGCGAGCACAGGTCACCTCGCCAGCCCGGGCGACAGCTGCAATTATTTAATTTAATGTTATACGAGAAGAGTGGGAATAAATGATCTGTGAAAGATATTAAAGCAAATGGCACAACGGCATTCACGCAGTTGGTATTTAAGAACGTATTGACTCACATGCACTCTCCGGGCTTGTCGCATCGGCCGTGCGTAGGATGGCAACCTTCCTTGCAAACAGCTGCAACGAAAAACGGTAACTAAGTAAACCGTAAACGTAACAAAACATAGAAATGAAACTGGGGCACAAGTAGCGACACATACGGTGCTCGCAGTTGTCGCCCTGCCAGCCGGGCAGGCAGCGCTTGTCGCCGCTGGCGGAGCAGGAGTAGTGGCCGAACTTGTCGTCGCGCGGCCGGCAGAAGGTGGTGCACGTGCTGTTGTAGTAGTTGGGCTGGCACGTGACGCGCACGCGGTACGCCACGGCCGCCGCCGCGCCCGCGTGCCGCAGCGCGTGCCACTCCGCGCCCGGCTCCACGATGCCCGACCACCACGCCTCCTCGATCAGCCCCGTCTCGTCTGCACGCGGAACACGGCACGTTATAGGGACAGTCTCCGAGTGCTCAGTGCAACGTGTCTAACTATTAAATGCTAGTGAAACTCACCGGGATCTGTGTAGTTGTAGTCGTCGTAGGCTTGTAAAATGAGCGTGAATGACCGCTGTAGAAATACGAGAAGAGCATTACTATTATCATCGCAAAATATTTCTCATTTGCAACATCATGTTTTATTTTGATAAAAGAAATTTAGTTAACATTGATGGTCATAAATAAGAAAACGTTACTCACGGTCCATCGGAATGAGAAAGGCAGCGAGAGAGTGTAGAGCGGGTCGGCGAGGGTGAAGGAGTCCGTGCCCAAGACGGGCGAGGCGGCGCGGCCGAAGGAACAGGCGCCGGGCGCGGCCGCAGACTGGTACTCCTTGAGGCAGAGCGCGAAGCGGGTGCGGCAGGGGTGCGCGCACGAGCCGCCCGCGGCGCCGGGGGCGGGCGCGGAGGCGGGCGCGGGGGCGGGGGCGGGCGCGCCGCCGCCGCAGCACGCGCCCGACGCCAGCTGCAGCCGGTAGTTGGAGAACTCGAGGATCTGCAGCTCGAACACGCCCGCCCCCGCCGCGCACTGCACACGAAACTATTGTTATTACATACTCGTACTCACTCGTCGTATAAAGTGCGCTCGTGTCAAAATAAAGATGTAGTGTGTGCTCATGTCAATACTAACAGGTGTCAAATGCAGTCGTCTCGATATGTGATAAAAATGAGACATGGATCAACTCTAGGTCCTTGTCTTTTTTTGATTATAAATAAATGATCCCCCAATTTATGTCAGGGATATACATGGTATAGTGTTCTCTGCTGATCATCGCTTGTTTCTAAAGTTGATAGGAAAAATTTAATTATGACTACGTTAACAGACTTTATCGCGAATTCAAGATTGGTTTAAAACAAAAATTTTGATTTTGAACGCCAAGAAAACTTAATGCATTGTGTTTGCGTTTCCCAAATTTAAGCATCCGAATTATAGCAACTTTGGAAATAAATAACGAGAGTCTTAACGAAATGACGAAAGTAATAAGTGACACTACAGTTTTTTTAGGGATAAATTTGGATTCGAAACTTCAGTGAAATTTTCGTTTGTCATTCTGACTGGCAGCATTCGCAGTTAGGAAATTTCGTCATCTGACCAACGACAACGTTGCTACTGCACGTTTAATATATTAATTATTTAATATTTTAGCTATTTACGTAGTGTAATGTCCTACTGTATGTTACTGTGAGGTAAATGTTGACACTGCATTTATTTTCCAAAAAGGGTTATTCGTGGCATTTATGATTTTGCAGCATAATATATTTATTTATACCTATATGATAATATGTGATCAATGATATTATCAATTGGAATCAAAATTTATTTATTTTCATAAGAATATATATTGATTGGTTTGATATAAATAGTAATAATCGCAGTGTAAACACGAATAGGAATAACAAAATTGTAACTCACAACTTTCCGACTGTGCAAAGTAAACGTCTCCTTTCTGGGTTATGGTATTTGGATGTAATCTTAAGTATAATAAAATCCCACCAACTATTGCAATTGGCAAAAAATATCCTCTATATTATATATATCTGTATTTCCGAGTACATATAACCCGAATGTCTTTAAAGCGCGAGTGAACAGGCATTTTCTGGGCGAGCTCGGTCCACCTTCGACATCGTCTCTGCTCTAAAGCTAGACTGTGGTCAAGAGCAAGCCCATAATATAATAATTTAAATAATTGTGTTTGCTCGCAAACGAAAAAAAACCGACTTCAATTACATCGACAAGTAATACAACGTAATAAGACGAAAAAATAGTCAAGTAAATACGCGCTATTAAAGATTACTCAAAAAGTTGTAATCAGTTTTCAAAATAAGACTACAAGACAAGTATTAGCTTTCGATTAAAGTAAGAATCATCGAAATCGGTGCACCGAGTAAAAAGTTATGCGGTATAATATAACGTAGGTCGACGAAAAAGTAGTCACGTAAATACGCATTATTAGATATAACTCTAAAAGTACTTGTCAGATCTCAATTAAATTAAAATGGGACCACATGACACGCAACACCTTTCAATTAAAACAAAATTGATCGAAATCGGTCCACCCAGTCAAAAGTTCTGAGCTAACATACATAAAAAAAAAAAAAACATACGTGTCGAATTGAGAACCTCCTCCTTTTTTGGAAGTCGGTTAAAAAAAGTATAACTTTTATTAAAAAGATATTAATGGCTAAAGCATGTAAGTTGGTTAAAATTATAATAATGATAAAGATGTGTGGATTTAGTGTCGCTACATTTCATGCAGTTTCTTTTTTAGGGTTCTGTAACCAAAGGGTGAAAACTGGATCCTATTACTAAGACTTCGCTGTCCGTCCGTCCGTCACCAGGCTACAGCCTGGTGATACATCTCAAGAACAGTGATAGCAAGACAGTTGAAATTTTCACAAATTATGTATTTCTGTGCCGCTATAACAACAAATAATAAAAACAAAGTAAAATAAATATTTAAGGGGGGGATACTTATTTTGTATTTCAAATATATTTTTAGTCTCCAACGCCATCTGTCAGAAATTAAGAAAACGTCGTCGATAGACTAATATTATAATAGCTTTCCAATAGCGGCATGGCTCGATAGATGGCGTATTTGACTAGTTTATTTCCCATTTTTATATGGTATTAATCTTTTTCTTATTTACTAAGTATTTTGTTTAATGACAATAAAATATAGCCTTTAGTCAATTGCACGGAACCCTTAGTGCGCGAGTCCGACTCGCACTTGGCCGATTATTAATAGTTTTGATGCCTATTTTTCTCTGAGAAATCTATATTCCGAATAGTCGGAAGATTCACTTAACTATAATGAATTAATTCAAACAAATATACCTACTATAATTTCAACTTGTAAAATGCTGATTCAAAGTTAGTTTTGAAGCCTATTTGAATCAAAGAATTTTTTATATTGGCGATTTAAATGAAAAACGTAACTTAAAATAATCAGTAACTAACTAACTACTAAACATTGATTTATGAACTCCGCACCTTGTTACGTTAACGAGAAAGACGGCTTTCAGTTTAATTTAACTCGTTCAGTTTTACACATGTGTCACGTGATGAAGATTTTCACGATCAGTTATAATTGTTGAATTATTTTTTGACGAAGATTGAAATAAAAAAAAAATTGGTCGTCAATAAAGTTGGTTTACAAACGATAGTCTAACCTGACAACGTCATAACAAAACATCTTCTTGAATGCATAGGCCAATCGAGTGGAAATGAGATAGATGCGGCGCAAGCGTACAATGAGCGTAACGATACAATGAGCGTCCGTAAACCAACTTTACGGACAAGCTATTTTTTTTTAATTTGCAATTAGGAAATGTATCGCCCGTTATGGTGTAATACTACACAGGTGTACCTAATTTGTTTATTTTCTACAAACAAGAATTATTTCCACAACAGTTTCATTAGAAGTTTACGTGTTACCTATGCCTACTTTATTTTTGCAGGTTGGTTTATGGACAGAAAAATATTCATTACAAAAGAAGTGGAGAGAGAGCGGTGGCCGGGAGAGCCTGCGCGAGAGTCATGTTTCACTGAGCGACTTATATTTCACGTTTAATAGCGGCAATAAGCTCGAGGCATTGTGACCGACACCGGACACGCGGTGAGAGGCTGCGGCCGGCACCGCCCACCACTCAGCCCCGCCCACCGCCCCGCGCCGCCCACCGCTACTCGTCGCTCGTATTACCGAGCACCGAATGTTACTGAAAGGGTGCACTCTCTGCGTTGCGCTCGGGTAGCGCGACGGTTGATGTGAAGTACAATACGGATGCAGTTGTTAAGATTCTCACGTGTTACCATTGAAGGTAGACGAGACTGGGGAAAGCAAGTAAGAAAATAAAAATCTACGCTTCCTTCTTTCTTGTTACGACACTGACTACAATTTTTGAAGCAATATTCATTCAAATTTTGATATAATTAGAATAGTTTAAAATAATATCACTAGTTAATCGACAAGGAAACGGTATCCGGAATAATTTAAATCAACTTATGCTTACCTGATAACATTTACTTTTCACGAAATCGGTAAAAGTTAATTAAACGCCTATTTATTTTAAAGTCGTTGTTCCTGAGCGCGCCGGCCTGCGAGCAGCACGAGGAGAGACACTGGGTACAGCTGTCGCAGCTACTTCTACGATTGCGTCAGATAATGATATCTCAATGACATTTAAATTTCTTATGTCATGTTATATTTATACATACATATACTAAAATATATTTTAATTTTTCATGTTTCTGTTATTACATATCTCCAATTATGTTTTCTAAAATTTAATTTAGTGGCTGTTAAAATATCTTACATTTCTAGTATCCAGTGCAAACAATGTGAGAACAAACCGAAATTTACTTGTTAAGGATTTTAACTTAAAAACATTAAATTTACAAATAGAAAGTACGAGAAGGAAACATAAAAAAAAAAAAAAAAAAAAAACACAACAGCGGTGATAGTGATCGCGGAGGCTCCGCCCGCAGCACGCCGCCCAGCGAACACGACCTCCCCCGCCCCCCGCTTCCCGCCTCCCGCCAGCGCCCTCTCACTACCGTTAGCATCAACAACGAACAACAATTACTATGCATCCTAGCTTTTACTACGTTTAACCTGCTCTATCAAAAACCGTGTCTAAGTAATGAGAAACTCATGAAAAAGTCTTACGAAACAATTTTAAAATTAATTTTTAATTAAATTACTTTTTTAATCTAACAAAGTAGAAGATTTGCCTATAACAAGAATATGAATAAAAAAAAACAATATACAAAGTTGTTTTAGAATTATAAAAAAACTGACGTTAGTTAAGAAGTGAAAATATATAATTTTTCATTGTATTGAAAATCCTAAAAAAATATCATAAATTGGAAATGGGAAAGAGCGAGAGAGAGATTAATTTTACTTACACAAGTTGAGATACACTATCAAACAAGACTATTGCATAGTAAACGTTTTAAAATTTAATCAGGTTCTCTAAAATATTTTTGTGGTATTTTATTTGATCAATGAAAACGTTAAGTAGGGGAGAGCGGGGCTGAAAGTGCCGATTTTGACAAATCTTTATATAATTCGGATAAAACAAGTACTATGTCTGAAAGTAGTGGTCAATCCTAAGCCAAATTTAGTGTACATTATGAATTTACCAACAGAGTTTGCAAATTTCTAATAGTTTTTAAGAAAAATTGATTTTTTTACATAGCGGCGGCAAGGCACTACCAACCCCGCTTTGGGGCAAGTTGTGCCGTAGCTGAGGTTGGTTGTGCCGTTAAAAATGCTACGTGTTTTACATGACTAAAAATTAATGTAGAATTTAAAAGACATCAATTTTATAATAATATGTTTATTCATTATACTTTTGACTGTAAATTAAAAACAGTTTTTATAATTTAGTTGTTTGTAATATATTTTATTGACGACTCGTTGGCGCAACGGTGACAGCACTGGTTTATGGCTGTTGTGCTGGCGGTTTCGGGTTCGATCCCAGCACATGACAAACATTTGTATCGGCGATTCAGATGTTTGCCGTGGTCTGTGTGTTTGTGCAGTCCTTGTGGGTCTCCCCACCGTGCCTCGGAGAGCACGTTAAGCCGTCGGTCCCGGTTGTTATCACGTACACCTGATAGCGATCGTTACTCATAGTAGGGAATATATCCACCAACCCGCATTGGAGCAGAGTGGTGGATTAAGCTCTGATCCTTCTCCTACATGGGGAAAGAGGCCTATGCCCAGCAGTGGGATAATACAGGCTGAAGCGATGCAACGCGATGCGAATAAATTGTATTAATAGTATAATAATAAACTCATCACTTCAGCCTATCGCAGTCCACTGCTGGACATAGGCCTCCACAAGTTCCCCATAGGTGTCCCCAAGTTGCCTATAGCCACCACGCTGGGCAGGCGGGTTGGTGACCGCATAGCTGGCTTTGTCGCACCGAAGAAGCTGCTGCCCATCTTCGGCCTGTGTATTTCCAAGCCATTAAGTTGTATGGTTATCCCGCCATCGGTTGGCTTTATAATTTCCAATGTGGTAGTGGAACTTTGTTATCACGAGAAGAGAGGGGGTGGCTATATTATTTACTGCCGTAGCCACACAACATATGATACAGTACCATTATTGTTCATCATCAGAACTATCGTCGTCTTGCAAAACTCTCTTAGTCATTTTTTTTGTTTGTTTACGTTATCCCTTCCCTTTTCCCTTTACCTTCTTTGTCACTTTCTTTCTTCTTCTTTTTAGTAGCCTGTTCTTTGGCCAAAGCATTTTTCCCTGGAGTGTCCGTAAGAACAGCTGTCTTTATTTTACGTCCTTCATTATGTCCAATGAATTGGAGAGGTGCTTTAGATAGTGGTTTTATTAGCTCTGATGCGAAAATTCCTGTATCTTTATCTCCTGTGTTGTTATTAGCTGATTTAGGGAGCTGCAGCAAGTGATAGGCTTCTGCGAGCACTGACGTGTCTTTTGTAGTTGATTACCTGATGGTTCACTTGTATAGTCAACACTGCAGTCGCTTCGCCCAGATACTTGCTTTAGTATGGATTGAGAAGTCTCAATCTCATCATTACTGCCCACATAGTTTTACTCATCAAGATATTCAGGAGAACATAAACAATATTGAAATAATAAAGGCTGCTTAGGGGTTGGTTGTGCCGCGGCACAATCAGCCCCACATGAACGGCACATTTTACCCCGTTTTTGAGAGTGTGCTATTTTGTCTCTTATATAAAAATCACTCTGCCCAAATCATTAATATTATGCTTCAGAAAAAACTAGGATAAATAACAAATATTTTACTAAAACTCTCATTTTGAAAGCACCAAAAATGCTAGTTTACGACCAAAAAGTATCGAAACGAAAATATTTACTTTTGTGGCCCTGGAGGACCATCACATGCACTGCCACTAGGTCCGAGTCGCTGACAAAATTAAAATGGCAGCCGCGAGTGTCCGACTGTTAGGCATTACGCGACACACTACGATCGTAAATCTATCTCTTTCTGTTTTTAAGATATTCGCGTCGGCACAACTTACCCCCGGCACTTCCAGCCCCGCTCTCCCTATAGTGTGGGTTGATTTTGTAACATACACTGTTATTCTGTAAACGCGATCATATTGTGATATTCTGTGGACTCTGTGGTACCTGTAATAGTTATCTCTTTGAGTTCTGATAATAATCAACAGATCGCGAGGTATGTATGTATTCTATAAAGTCAAAACGACAAGAATAATAAAATTGTTTGTTCTCAAACAAAAACAAAAAAAAAAACACGAGTTCGATTAACATCGACAAGTACAGTACACCTTACATACAATGCACCTTATAAGGGATTACACAAAAACATATCTCGTTCAAAATGCGACCACAACCAATTATTGAACATCAAAATTAATACGCCCGGTAGAAAGCTATGACGTAACACACATTAAAGAATACAGAAACGGAAAAAGATCAATGTGTTTAATTATTATTTGTACGTACGGAGATCGCTCACTTGTTCGTCAAATCGTCACTACTAGACCTTGAGTAAAGGGCTGAATTTCAAACATTATTCACAATTATATTTCTAGAAATTTTAAATTTAAATCACTGGGTATTGCACGTCTCCAAGGAGGCTGTGCTTTACTCTTACAAAATATAAACTACGGGAAGCGCTTACAATTAAACCTCTATATATATTTTTATAATAATGCTTTAATATACAATAAAATACACACTTTTATACAGAATAGTACACATCAAACTATAAATTAAATATCATTTGAAGTCTTTTTAAATACTATAGTAAAATAATCGATTAAAGAATATTATTTTGGACTTCAACGTTTTGGATGTACGGATACGGATCAGCAAAATAACGCGAGAACCAATTGACAAAATATATATATTTTTATATTATTACGTCGTGAAAATATTACCTTGGTAGCCTATATAATATGAAGTCTGGAAAATTCTTTAATATTTTACAACAAACGGTTTTAAGTTTCTACCATTAAAATAATGGTTTCAGAATTTTTATCCATTAATTAGAAAACGTTAATTAGAACGCGTAAAATGCCAAAGATAGTAAAACAATTTGATCGTAAAGCACTCTCTAATGATTTGTATTATGAGTAGTGTAGAATTTGGTTCAAATTAATTGAATAAAGTTTGGTGGTGGATTGAGGGCGGGGGTGGGACATTTCATCCATAGATAAGTATAATAATTATGGTCTCATTGGAGGCGTGGTCTTTTGGTTTTACCAAATTTTTTGTTAGTGATGCTTAAGTACGATTGTGTCACATACGCGTGAGAACATGTTCAGGCACGTCGAGCGTTAGCTATGAGATTAAATTATATATAAAAAAATGTTTAAACAAAAAAAACTTCCTTAGCAGTTGTGTAGAACGGCCTGACATGAACAAGCGATTGGTTCGTTTGCAAGAAATCCAAATGTGTACAACAAGACAAGTGTATATTGTGTCAACAACGTGTTCAGGTAGTACTGTTGGACAAAAAATAAACTACCCCTATTATTGTAATAGATGAATCACAATCCCACAACCTTCAAACAAATTCAGAAACTTTACCACCATAAAATTAGTATTGATGGGTTGAAAATTTTTCGTAATTAATAATAATTTGAGTATAGGTTGATATACATAGGTACATGTAATGTCAAAAGGGTTAAATGAAAGTTTGGAAACTATAAGGTAAATGAAATGGCGTTTACTTCCTCAAGTGTAATAATTCGTAGAGGTGCGAGGGAGGTGACGCGTGTATTTTCTTAAGATTAGGAATATAAACTAAACAAGTCACAACGACAAGTAGCATTGGATTAGTTTCCAGGCGAGTCACAGTCTCGACTTGAAACAATGACGTACATACGTAGTTAAAATGTATTGTGTTCAAAAATACATAACGACATATGCAAATAACATAGGTAACGTGTGTTACTCATTCGTGAAAATTGGCTTTTTGGCAAAATCTGTACGAATTTCTTAGTTTTGTATTAACAAAAGCAAGATCCTAATCTCAATACGTCGACATTAAAACGCGAGATGACGTGAGAGCGGACGGTGCGCGGAGTCAATATTTATCTCGTTCTCATGAATTCGCGACATTCCGCGCCCGGCGGACCCGACGACGACGCTGTGCGGGCGGCTGGAACATGTTAGTGGGCTGTTTCTATTTACAATTTAAACTCCGTGATTATGTTTGAATATTGATGGCCAGATATTTGAAATAGATAATTATCGTCAGTTCCTCATCGCCGTGCGCGCGAGTGAGGAGAAAAAGGTCGATTAAAATTATATTTCGCCATACATTAGTGTATCGAACGCCGCGTAAACCTGTACAATTAGCATATTATATCAATTAAACGCTAAATATTTGTTTGTAATAAATGTTGTGAACACGGTGAGGCTGCGCTAATGATGTCGCGCTGCGGTCCGTCGTCGCGCAAATGAGCTAACGGTCTCGCGCTCGTGCAGACGTGTTAACAAGCTCACAAGTTACGAGGACAACGTCAACAGGCCGCGGAGTTCTGACGCTATGACGGTGGCTCGGCTTTGTCGGTTGTCGCGAACAAAAGACTTCAACGCGTGTCCATCGCTTCAGATCTTGAGTTTTTATTGTGACAGTAGAAACACAAGATAAAGAATTGATTGTAATGAAACTTCGTCTAGGATTAGTGAAATTATTTTAAATTTTTGTTAAGTTTGTTCTTTTTAATCGCCTACACACACTGTTTACAAACAGGATACTCCTTTAAATGCTAATTAGGAATGTTTACAGCCAACTGTATATTGAAGTCGTATGAAGTTTTTGAATTACTTGTAAGTGTGAATCGTGTAACGCTGCATACATACGCTGACCGGCCTAATTATTTTGATTTATAGTCACAGTCACTTGCTCTATTAAATAGTAATTAATAAGTCGCGCGCCCGGCGGGCAGTTAACAGCGCGCGGACAAACGAGTGCAATTATAAAACGATTATTACAATTATTGTTCTTATTTTCGAAAGCGTGGACGATCTCACTGAGCACCACACATTGCCCGGTGGCGCGACGTGAACAGTTACAAGAGAAGTTAAAGGCCCTCCGTAGGGACCGAACAACATGTAGCTACCGAATGCTTTTTAATTAATTGAATGCGAGTTGAACAAACTAATAAAAAATAATACTATCGCTTATCGTTCGTTCGTTATTTTGATCTGGCGAAGCTTCGCGTCGGCGTTGTCGGCCAGAGCGGAGACGACAAGTGGCGGCCAGTGTCGGCCAGTGTCGGCGAGTGTCGGCGAGGCGCATGAATATGCAAGACGCGCGCTCGCCTCCGTACATGGCCGCGCAGATTTTCCCACGATCCGCGACTCGGTGACATGAGGATGTCATATCGATAACGAGATCGATAGCGGCGGTGAATGACATTCGGCGAGCGCGCCAGTTTGTGACACATTCAGCACGGTTAGTTTATTCGATTTCGTACAATCCATACATTTTTTTATTTCTTAATACAAGTTTAAGAAAACTGGATTTCAAATATTGTAATTTAAAGACAACTTTAATCGAAATGATTTAAGTGATAACTTCTGGTTTGACCGTTATAGAATTCATGAAGTTGGCATCTGAGCTGTGAGAGCACAAAACTTATTATTAAATATCATTTTTAAGCTTTCAATGTCTAATTGATGTTTTGCGAATGTTCATTTAAATATTATTTTATTTATAATTATCTAACTTTTTACTGTTCTTTAGTAACTTAAAAAAACCATATTATTATGACCAATGCTTATGTGTTGTGAATTTGCCGTGGCATGGGCGTTTGTGTGTGTGTGTATTGTATGTTCCCTCACCCCTGCTAAAGAATGAAATCCTAGTGGGGTGCGTGAAGTATGGGACGTTTTTGTTATTCCATTTTTTTGTTCTTCTAGGCGGTGCAGTGAACGCACACATAGTGCATCGTTTTAATCACTTTACAATAAATGATAATACTTAAGCCTCAAGGAATTTCAAACGAACGGATTAAATAATTGTCAGTGTGACAAAAAGTAGAGTATTGTTTTTGTATTTATTCCATTTTCATGTTTTTTCCACTGCACTGTATTTCTTTCCCTATATTTTCTAATTATTTATAGATTGTTATAATGAAGTTGTAACAGATCTAATTCTTTAATATTTAAGCTATTTTGGAAATTATGTTGGAATACGCTTCAGGCTGTAATATCCCCCTGCTGGGCAAAGGCCTCTTTCCCCATGTAGGAGAAGGATGCTGGAATAGTACCTGCCTACTACTTAATCAATATTTAAATGTTATTTGTTTTTATAATGTATTATTTTTATTGTGTCCGCGTGTCACGACAAAACTGCTGAATAGCTTTAAATAATATTTGCACAGTTTGAATTTGTACCATAAGCCAGGAACTCGCTCGGGAGAGAGGATAAAGTTGATAGATGTATTTCGATATTATTAATTACTCGTTGTATAATTAGTCATTAGTATTTTATAATAGAAAGGTAATGTTTAAAGACTCTCCCGTAAATATTTCAAGTATTGGTTAGTTCACATATTAAAAACGCCGCAATCCTCAATATTCAATTTATTTGATGCCCGTAATGTACGTCTACGATACCTTTGAACGTTATTTTACGCTCCCGTATTTTTTACTGCCGTACAAAGATTGTAGTTGCAAACGAAGTCGTAGCACGAGTAGTAACAAACATGTAGTTACCATTTTCGACTATCAGTTACTATTTTGGCTTGCATGTAGAACAATTCGTTATGTTATATAAGTTATTTGTTGTGTTAAATTAATTTTTCTTATATACGCATTCGCTAGTAACAATTTTACTGTAGGTTATGTTACCGGGATAATTTTAAGAATCGATCGGTCGAACTAATCTAAGAAATATGTCTTACAAATGATCTTTGAGTTTCACAGTTTGAGAATTATCACAAACTATTCTCTCTATTTATAACGTACAAGAGGAACGCGTTAGCGATATTTTAAGGAGTGAAGTTGTACAATAGTCCTACCTGCTTATGTCTACAATAATTTTGATTCTTTAATTAATATAACGAGAATTGGTCTGAAATTATTTGTTATTAAAAATTTATATTAGTAACATCGTGAAGCCATTGTTTTAGCGATACCCGTTCGCTATAGAGTCGGTTAAGACTCACGAGCAGTCGCGGCTGCGTCGGCGCCTGTCCATAGATAGTTACAGTTATTTCTTTCTGTCCAAATGCAAAACTAAGGTTATGGTCAAAGCTAGAATATTCACAGCGATACTTTCGACAGCTCCCGGGAATACCGGCGAGGAGAGCCTGGGAACGGAAGCGGCCGCCGAGGAATCCGCGCGGAGTTCGTTTCGCCTTCGCGACCGGAAGCTGTAATAGCTACACGGTCAGCGCGGAGTCGCTCCAACATACACTGAGTAATTATAGGCAATTCTACTTCGCTATTTGTGTAACTAATGAGTATTAAGAAGTTTTATGATTTATAAGTATTTAAAACATAACATAACGTAAAATCTTCACTACGTTATAAGTTGATGGATCACATAATATTGTGATGGTTGATGATTGAGTACACTTAAGACATTTGCCCATAAATCAATGTTTACGACGATGTTATTAACAATAAGCAGTTTTTAGTTGAAATGACAATAGACGAGATGAGTGTGTAAAACATGCAAATGTATGCGGAGGCTCGGCGCAGTGTCGCGTCAACGACCCGCGTCCGGCGCGCCGACTACTGTTGTATCACTTTAGTTTTGTCACTGAATTAATCACTTAATAAGAACTATTATTAGAAACTTTTAAAATTTAGTAAATTCGAGTGAACTTAAAAGAACAGGTGTTTTCAACGTTCTTTTCTTTATCGTGTTTATTTGATTTATTTATATGTATGAATTACTGGTATTAAAACAAAATGTAGGTGGATGATCCGGCTAACCAAATACTAAACCCTGCATATGACATTTAAAGTTAGGTATCGCGATTCGAAATAATGAAGGAAACAATTTAAAACAACTTTTTCCTAGAGATTTTACATGAGTTTCATATCTTTGTGTAGTACAGAACTTGACATTGTTGACATTTAAGCAGCTTTTAAGGTTATGTATATTTCCAAATTATACTTTTATCTTTAACTATTTGATTTCTTACTTTGAAATTCGATTGTCTCTCTCTCTTTCTCCGATATATTTTAGTTTATACTTGCATGGACATGCAATTAAAATTAGATTATATTCTGCGAAATCACAATGAAATTGATTTTTAGCATTACATGCGCTGTATTAACAGAAAATTTAACACAAAGTTTTTTTACAAAGCTATTGTTAACTCAGGCCGATGCAATAATAGAACTAAAATATTTAGATTGATTTCATTAACTTAATTTATAACTTATCTATACTAATATAATAAAGCTGAAGAGTTTGTTTGTTTGTTTGTTTGTTTGTTTGTTTGTTTGTTTGTTTGTTTGTTTGTTTGTTTGAACGCGCTAATCTCAGGATCTACTGGTCCGATTTGAAAAATTCTTTCAGTGTTAGATAGCCCACTTATCGAGGAAGGCTATAGGCTATATATCATCACGCTAAGACCAACAGGAGCGGAGTCCACGCCGACGAAGTCGCGCGCAGAAGCTAGTAATAATATAAACATAAGGCTGTAGAGTATATACTTAGTTTCCTACGGGCTGTTTTGGACAGACTCTACATTACGAACTAACAGAAGCTTCTCACCAAACATGTAATTGCAAGAGAAATATGCAAATACATTTTAAAATTTACTTGAATAAATATATAGCTTTTATTTTAATTTATAATAAAATATAAACAAACTAAAATTGTTTCGAGTGAGAATACGGGGTTTATTAGAACGGTCTCTTTGTACTTTTTAATGAAATTCTTTGAACGTGAGCTCTACATACCTGAGTTTGTTTGTTCGTTTATGTCATTATGTGTGTGTAAATAAAACTGTGATTAAGGTAAAGGCTTACAGTTACGCGGCGACGACTGAGGAAATAGACCACAAGATACTGAGGACTGTATTGTTAAAATAGATACCTGTCGTTCTGGATCGATTTTAATGCGAAAATAACAGCTTTTTACATAGCGTTACGTATATTTAACCGATAAGTCCGAATATTAATTTTATTTTGTTGTCTAATTGCTTAATGTGTTGATTTAAAACAAATTGAATAATTCGTGGTTATTGTTATAGCGAATCACATAAAACTACTTATATAATAATATAATACCTAAGTATAACAAAAGAACCAGGATTTCGCGGGAAAGACAAAGTCGAATTTTGTGTTAAATGTGTGAATTTTTAAATGGAAGAAGTTATGTATCAGACTCCGTTAAACAAATACAATAGGAACGTATCAAATGCAATTTAACGCATTTTTATCAAATGAAGAAGAAAGTAGAACAGAAATAGTTTGAGAGTAAATAGCCATCAGCCGTCATGTGCGAGGCCGCAGTGAAAGCGGGAAGCGAGCGCAAACACTGCTCTTAAAAACTTATTTTTTCACATTAATGACAGTAATATCCGCTGTCGACACAGCGGTGGCCGGCTTGCATATATTATATTGTTTTGCATCTTATTGGAGCATCGATCTTACGGGTTTAGAAACGACTTCGTGAGATGTTCACGTTATAAATATATTTCTCATTGAAATGTTTCATGAGTACATATTGTGTAAATACTGTCTTTAATTTTACAGTAATAATAACAAATTCTTATCGAGTTCATTCATTATGTAGGTACCAATATAAAGGACTTATGAAAAAGTTTTTTATCATTTTGTTTCTAGTGACAAACGAGCCTTTTCTGTTCTTAATTAAACTGTTACTCTAATTTGACTTAACCCAATTACAAAGTTTTCATAACTAAAGCTAATATTTACAACTTTATAATTACTGTAATTGGTAGGCATCAATAACAATTAATTGAGAATGATGGATTGGGTATGATATTAATCATAAGTTGCAATTTTAATTTGAGTCGATAGCTAATTTTACGAATTTGTATTTTGTTAGTCAGATATATTATAATATTAAATCAACGTCGCCGGAACCGGCGCTTCGTATATCTCGACGTTTAACGAGCCTCAGAGGCTCTGCGTATTAATCAACTTACAATAATTCGTAGAGTCGGCGAGGAGCGGCCGCCAGCCGAGCCGCTATTAAATGCGATGAGATTCAATATTTACGACGAGCCGTGCGTTGTATCATTAGTGTTGATTTTGAGCATCGATAAAATAAATGATTACAGTACAAATAAGAAATTAATTTCAAATAAAACTTTAACAATGTCTTTATTTCAATATTTATATAGGAATTGTTATCTTTTTATTGATAAACGGCAACGTTTCTAGAGCTAAGGCGGGCTACGAGGTCGCGGCGCTACGGCTACGAGCGCACCTCGCTGGCGATGATACGAGTACTAATTGTTCGCACTACGCGGTCACGGCGCGCGCCGTAACACCTGCGTTCCATGAAAGCTTTTTTCAATATTTTATTAGTGAATTACGTTCAGATTTATCATGAGACCGAATTTATATCCGATTCCTATCGCGCGGTGCACGCACTGAGTGAGATGGGAGCGACATCGAAAAAAGTATAACAAGACCATGTTGCTCTACATTTCTTGCTGTAGTTTACAAATTAGATCGCAAACATAATATTATGATCTATATTTTAGTTACCACGAACCAATTATTACTCTGAATGAAAATGATGACTAAATATATATAAACTTTTGTTTATTTTTCTAATAAATAATAATTAATGTATAATATTAAAAATTATAATTAATAAAATAAAATTTATAGAGTTCCTAAATTTTAATTTGTTACTAACTCAATGGAGGATACTCCATGATTCAGTGTTTAATTTATCATGATCTTATTTCTTCAGGTCGCAAATCTGTCAAATACAATATTGCACGAACATAGAGCTACTAATATTTTTCACTATATTCGATCGTCTGTCGCGTTTCTATGTGTCGGTGTAAGTGCGGTCGGGACACATTTGAAATACGTAAGTATGCGACACTCGTTCACAGAGATCACACAAAAGCTGGAATTGGAACTTCGTCGAGCGGCATTCCGCTCACGTAGAGACTGTAGGCACATAGATTACGTTACAGATGCGCGAGGGAACAAAGACCGGAGGGCTTTACAAAGTTGATCCACGTCTCTAGCTCGCGGTAACGGTCAACCGAGCTACACCGTCACGTCGGTAGAGTCCTCCCGGAGGAGCGTCCAGGAGCCGGGTGTGGGTGTGTGGTGGTGGTGACGTACTTGCAGGCAGCAGGCGAGGGCGAGGGCGAGCAGCAGGTGCGCGGGCGCGGCCGGCGCGCGCATAGGGTCAGCGAGGCGCGGGGCGCCAGCGGCGCGCTCCCGGGGGCGCTGGCCGCATGCCGCGCCGGTGCGGGGCGCTCGCTGCGGCGCACTGCACTGCACTGTCCACTGGGCACTCTCCAGCGGGCTCGGGCCGCGGCCTGGTCGCGGTCGGTCGCGGAATGGTTGTGGTGCTCGGGTCGCGGTACACACGTGCGCTCTCCGCGGGGCTCCGGTCGGGACTGCGCGCCGCGCCGCTGCCCGCTCCTCTCCCAGACGCCGCGCGCCCGACCGGCTGCGATGGCCGATTACATTTCACGACTTCTATATAATTTCCACATAACTATTACTTTGTTTATAAACTACAGTGCGGTAGAGTTTTAAATATTTTTATTAGACTGATTAAAATATACCTATATAAATAAATATTATTTACTATGGACTTAAAAAAAAAAACTATCTGTTTAATACGAGGTCGCAATCGCTCTTCTAATAAATTTATACAATTATCAAAAGTGATAGTGAATATTTATGTTTGTGGTCTGTTGTTCTTTAAAACGGCTCTACCTTTATGTTGACTCGGTATCTGTCGAGAGAATAAAACATATTTGTAATTGTTAGGGACATATTTGTATTTACTTAAAATGAATTCTATTCATACTAGAGGATGTTTTGCAATTAAATAGCACAATTATTTAGAATTATTAATAACTTTTTTATTACAAAATTATAGGGCATTGATAAATTTCTAAAACAAGACAAAAAACCGACCAAGTAAAAGTCGGACTCGCGCACCGAGGGTTCCGTACAAACAAAATGATAAAAAATATTTTTATTTAAGTGTGATTTAAGTATGATGTAACTAAAAATTTATGCGTTTCGCAATTTTTCCTTTATCTGTGTTATAACTTTATAAGACGTTGCTTCGTACAAAATTTCAAGATTCTGAATTCATGGGAAGAACCCTGTAGGTTTTGATTCCCTTGCTAGTGTCGAAAATTTGCAGCAGAAACGGCTGTATCTTTTGATTGCGTTGACTTAGAAATTTGATTTTTTCACGGCTCCAAGGGGCAGTAGATTTGAGTATTTGATATGAATTTCAGTTTGACACCTTCATGCGTTCCTGAGAAAAAAGGTCTTAACAGACAGACGGACAATAAAGTGATCTTATGAGGGTTCCGTTTTATCCTTTTGAGGTACGGAACTCTAAAAAACGCAACCGAACAGAGATCACTCTCTATTTTAAAGTTGGTCAACCTGACCTCCATCCTGTCCTCCATAACTACGTTCTAAGAATTTTTTTCTTTTTTTCTTTTTTATAAGGGCGCAAATTGTAGGAGCTTACAATATTATTGAACATCTTAGTTTCTGTTAATTATGTATCAAAGCCATCCCGCCAACCCGCATTGGAGCAGCGTGGTGGATTAAGCTCCGATCCTTCTCTTACATGGGGAAGAGGCCTATGCCCAACAGTGGGATATTGCAGGCTGAATCGTGATCGTGATCGTGATGTATCAAAGCATATCCCCAACACTAACAGGGAGCTGCACCTTCTTCTTCGTAGTCGGTCTCACGTATTTAAATGTGAAACATTGCTCTCACTATCAGTACAGTAAGTACGTATGTATCGGTGCCCGACCGACGCGCATCCTAATGACTTGTATTGTGCGACCAATCATCTGTCAATGTGGTCCGCGCCCGAAATCTCAACAACTTTAATACATTCATATGATTAACTGTTCAATTTAGGATATTTACTGCTGAGAGTCATCGATTAAATTCAAAACAAAACGTTGATATAATAAAACAAGTGCACAGCAATACAAGGAGTATGCGATCGCACGGACAAACGGACAGGCGGAGTGTGTCGGACGCGGGAGCATATCTTTATACGGACACAAAAAATATTTATACGATATTTTTATGAGGCGTCTCGACAACCGGCTTCATTACGATCTCCGAAACCAGCGACGTTGAAACTCGGCGATGTGATGTGGTCCAACATTGAGTTGTTGTGAAGCGTGTGTTTGTTTCATTATTCTTGTTAGATTCCTTTTCATATTTTTTATTCGTTTTTGTCTGTGTGCTCCGATAATTATATAACGTAACAACTCTATTTTTATCGATGCGGTCTGTTCTGAAATCCAGAAACAATGAATCTAAGATAGAGCCGGCATGTGGAAGGACTTGAGATGTCTGCAATTGTCGTGCGCCGGCTAATGGTCGTGTGTGAGAGCGGGGAGGGGTGAGGGGGGGGTACACTCGAGTACAGCAGCGAGTGGCAGATAAATGGGCGGAAGGACGCGGCGACGCCAGCCCGATACACATCCGTCGTGAGCAGATACGAGCAGAACTGACTCCTTGCCTCACAAGAATCTACCGAGGACTTAAAACATAAACACACAGTTCTTAAGAGATTATCACTCACATATTTATTGTAAACTTGACGAACTCCAAACATATTTTTATAGAAATGTGTTATTTCGTTTACTAAAATTAATGATTTCTAACAACATAGTCCTCACGGGAGAGGCAGTCTGCGAGGTGGCGGCGGGGAGCGACGACGCTGTCGGTGCCGTCTTATCGTCTAAATCGGATCGAGGCATCCCGAGCCTAATAAAAACGATATTATTATTTCCACGGCGGCCGCTTCTCCGACCTGCAGATATAATAAATAACGCCCTAAACAAGACAACTTCACAAATTGTCGCCCCATTACGCTTCCTCGGCAACGATCATGAATATTGGACTTTGTTGTGTGATGAAGTTGAACTCGTAACGCATTGTGCGCGGCGACCGGCGACCAGGCAACCGCCCGGCAACCTGCACGGTGGGTGATAAAACCGTTCCTCAATATATTGGATATATGAAAATAGTGAACAAGCGGAATTTATGATAGCATATAGCTCATTGTTACGGTGAAAAAGATGATCTTTCTTAAATTCCCAACAACTTGTAAGTTGGTATTGAGTGTAAGTTTTAATTAAGCTCTAAATTTACATCACAAGAGGTTAGTGAAGATCTAGACAACAAACGTTAAGGAAACGTTTAACAGCAGCGCAGCGCGCAGGAGCCCAGTAGCGCGTCTCCCGGCGGAATGTCCGCGGAGTGAACGGCCGCGCGTCGATTGCTGCGCTGCTCCATATTGGGAGAGCGTTCTCACGCTGGCCGCTTGCACTTGCAGCGAGCGCTGGACACACACACTACTTGCGTTTAAGTAAGATTCGACACAAAAACTGCATTCTCTCTTAATTATTAATGATCTTTAATGTGTAGTTTTTTTGAAATAAAAATGTAATTTGAAACATTCCTATGCTAATTACGCTAACTGTACTGTTAACAGTCAGCGGGTATTAGGTGCTGTTACATTCGAGTGTCGAGGAGATGTGGCTCGTTCTCACGCAAATAAGCGCCGGGTCAATTATGATTCCTAAGCGGAGCTGCGAATTGAGAGGCCGCGGGAGGGGGGGGGGGCAGTTGCCGGACAATTAGCGCAGTCATGGCCCGCGTACTGTTGTTGCCACGAGTTTCATGTGTCCCTTCAATTACACCACGGCTGTTACACAACGTCGCTAACAATAAGAATGATATAATGATTACCGTTCATATCGACACGTAACACGCGTCTCATCTTCAGCCCAACAACTCGACTGCGACCTCTAAATGTGTATTGTATTTGATATCGATAATGTAAATTACGGGAATACATAAGAGTTATGTTGCGCTACAGAGATAGCTGACAAAATACACATTGAATAAGTATAATAGCTCTGTAAACTCGTTATGTTTTGCTCCGCAGTGCAGCAAACCAGTTGCGCGATGGGCGATTATTTGGCAGACACGGTCATGACGCGCGCAGAGATGCGAGTATCAGGTGTATAATAAGTTGCAGCGATCGAGTCCGCCTACTGAGCCATTAGTCTCCGCGCAAGAGGTTTTATATTCGAAATTACCATCTCATACATTTCAATGTCATTGTAGTGTGCATTCCGCTTACGAACAAATCAATATAATATTTGTAATATTGAACTATGTTTACATTTAGATAGTTTACGATGTAGCTCGTAGAAGAAACAAGTCAAAGGCAACTGTTTACGTGGTGTAATAGACGTGTTTGTCACGTCATTATCCTTTTTCGCACACTCGAGTGACGACAGCACGTGCAGTCGCCACGTGTCGCTTACAATTGGTTAGCTGCGCGCGCAGGTTCTCAGGCTCCGTGCGCGCGTGTGTGCGTGCGTGTGTGTGCGTAGGAGCACATAAGGTTATGTTATGTATGAGACGAGGAGCGCGGGTTTAATTAAAATACCGGCGCAGGCGCAGGCGAGCCGCGCAGCGAGGACGAGGGCGCAGGAGTGGCGGGGCGGGGGAGGTTACATATTTCTTTACGATTTGCTTTATTTGTTCTTATTAATTAGATAGACTCTGATTAAGTTTAGTATTCTCTTGTTTATAATCGTTTATGTTGTTACTTAGCAAAATTAAAAATTGAGCGAATTGATTACCTACTTAGTATACTACGCGTAAAATCATATTAAAACGTTTGAGGTGTCCGTATAAAATATCTTGTAAATTAACAATTTTAATTTCTTACGGAAGACCTTATTAAATCCACTAATGAAACTAATGTGAATGGTAACACTTAAGGTCTATATCATCCCCTCAGCCAGGTGTCTCGCTGGCCCACAGCCCGCGGCGCGCTCTGCAGTCGTGCTGCGCAGCACGGCGCGCCGCCCCGGGCGCTCACCCTCACACCGTAATAAATGCTAACTAGGTGTTGGGTTACACAACCGTTACCGTACCTACTTCCGGATTCTATACTATAGTTGATTTACGTCGTGCTTAAAATACCGATGAAGTGAAGAACTAACATTTCAGAAAGCTATTATAAGTAATTATAAATCAAATCAGAGGAACGGTTTGTCTTATGATCTGCACCTCATGCAACGTGAAAGAAAGTCTGATCAAATTGTAATGTCTTGTGATTATAATTATTTCATTTGTGTTTGGAGATATGAATGTTCGAATAACGTGTTAATGATAAAAATATTGAAAGAAAATACAGTATTATATATTATATTTATACAATAAGCCCTTATTGCATCGCAATAGGACGTAGAGAGCGTGCAGTGCGCTTTAGCAGTGTAATATCATTGTATTGTTTTAAGTAATGGGAGGCGCTGGCCCACAGCCCGCGGCGGCCAAGGACTCGCCGCCGTCCGGTCAGTTCACGCGCGGCGCCAGCGGCAGTTCCGGACTACAGCTTGTAATAGAGTAGCTTGGATTGGTACTGCATGACTAATACTTGCTATAACTATTACGTCGAGGGGCCACTGAGTGAGGGAGAGATGGAAAGGAGAGGAAAGAGAGCTTAAATGATACATTGTAATTTGTAAATGAACAAAACGATTGTCGTGGATGTATTCCGATCTTCCTCCGAGAGCAGTGCACCGGCAGATCGCGATGGTCCGAGCCGAGCGTCCGTGATGGATGATAAACATTGCTCAGTGCGGTGCGGCGGACAAATTGAATGGCCGCGGGACCGGTCGCGCAAGTGCACGCACACGCGCGCACCTGCAGCGACCGCGTTCCTTGCTGCACCGCCGCGAGAGCAGTGGCTGTTGGACGCCTTCCTCCTTCTCGAATTTAGTACCAGGACACAGGGCGGCTTAGTGACATGATCTTTTTCGCATATATGCTTAGGAAGCTTTGACCGATACGATATTATTCCATGTTTAAAGTTCTTAAGGATAATGACCGAATACGGAGAAATTGTAATTGTATTATGTTGCGCAAACGTCGACTTGCTGTTCATTGATTATTTCCAAATTAAAAGAATTACACGGTAGATGGACGGCCGGCGGCTGGACCGGACCGGTTCCCCCGCCCCGCCCCGCCCCACCCCGCGCGACCGCGAGCCCGCACCCGCGGCGCAATCTCGGCGCGGGAACACTCGCTGCACCCCGTTTATTTTTAGCCGACTGGTTAAGACAAATCCACGTCACTTCTACCTGTGCGCTAGAGATCGCCGCGGCCGAGAGCCCGATAATCCCATCGAGTAGGAATTCACTTGCGCCTATCTCACGACATCTTGCGGAATGATCGTTTTAACTCCCGCCCGCGTCTCGTCCGACGCTGGACGCCGGTCGCGGGTTGCATTGCACTCGGAACTTGCAGAGACTTTTTAATCGACCGAGATGTATGTTCCATGTCCATGTCTTTAGATATCAGACTAGGCTCTACGGCGTGTCTAACATAAGTCAGCTCGAGAAGTGCGTCAGACTTGTTGAAAATAAACGAATAGACAAATTCCACCTCTCACAACCCATTCGTTACTCACACACGCTCGCCTCCTGTGCGCTCTCCGTGGACCATTATTAAAATATCTCAACAAATTTGACTAACAAAAGGTTTTTTAAAAGTTTTTAGGTCAACTATCTGACACTACCTGTACTGTATGGTAAACACATTGATGCTCAGTAAAATTTATTTAAATAATGTAATAACGTAACAGATACTAAAGACCCGACGATACTAATTTTGATGGCTATACTGTTAAAAACCTATTTGTATTTATCTCTCAAATTGAATTTGTTTAGGTGTTATGGTTATTTTTAGGAATTTTAAGAAATAAAAGAATATTCCGGCAAATATTTTGTTTGAGATTAATAAATATGCAGTGTTTCTATTATGTATTGCTGGATACAAGTTTATTCTCATAGTCAGGAGACAAGCGATGCGTTCCCGCAGGCGCCGAGTGTTGTCGAGTGTGTTGTGAGACGACTGGGTTCCTTTAAACGTTTAATTTTCATTGAAAGTCAGGGTTTGATAAACAATCTATTTAATTGGAACGTTTTAGGTTTTCTAAAGTTTTTGTTCGTCTTTTTGTTTATGTGGACTTCTTCATAAGCCAACGAGGGCAATCAACCGACCGCGCCATTTGATAGACCGCAAGCCAAGCAAATATAATGTTATTGAATGTACCAAACATCGTTTGCGGTTCACTCTGCCGTATTAAAACGTCATCGAATAGTATTTAATGAATAACTCCGAGACGCAACGTTTATTTCCCACATCGGTCGCACGATGTACGACCACAAGTTTAGTTTAAAGTCTGTATATTTTAATAATTAATTTGTATAAATGCGAACACATTGCGGAGTTATGATAAACCTCTCTGGAACATGAAATATTTTATTTTTATATTTTTGAAATACTTTATACAACTAAGTCAGTAAACAATCGTACGGCTCACCTAATGGTAAGCGATTACGATAGCCTATAGACTCCTGCAGGCTGCAACGCCAGAAGCATCGCGAGCGCGTTGCCTAAATCAGGAGTTCTGGTCACCTTACTCACCACGGGAATACAACACTGCTTGAAAGAATAAATACTGATTGTAGATGTATGTATATATTTCCTCCAGCAGCTAATATTGCTATATTATTTAGCTGTAATCCTCCAGTCGAGCTGCTCCTATTTTGAGCAGGATATTTCCTGCTGTGTATATCTCAGTTTTTATTCACATTACACACGAGAAATATTTGGTTCATAGTAGCCCCCCCCCCCCCCCCGCGGTCGTCTCGCTCTAATGCGATCACGGATTATCGTAATCGGGTTAGTGCGCGAGCGACCTTATCTAATGCTTAATTACTGTGAAACGTTTCTAAAACAATAATTATATCCGATCGATTAGACGTCTGGGGACCCGGAGGGATTAACTTGGTATAGTGATGATGGGTAGGGAATTATATTAATATCGTTTGAGCTATTTAGGTTCTTAGTAAGCGTAAAATTAAATCAGTCTTTATTTTCGTTTATAATGTATAATTGGCATCAATTACTAAATAATGTCATATGTTACTGTTTCAATTGTTAAGACATAAATTTACATGTATTTTTACATTGAATCCTTGGAAACAGCTGTACATCCTGAATGATCGGATCGGTGCTCGGAAACATCAGGATGTTCAACATTCATGTTGGTCGAAACAATAAATCATCTTAACCGTCACTCAAAAATTTTAACAATACGCAAATAATAGAAGTGTCATTACATTATAGTATGTGTAGTAACAATTGTGAATTGGTGTCGCGAATGTGCGAGCGGGTCATCAGTAGTCAGGGGGCATAGCGAGTGCGATGTCGAGGAATTGGATAACGAGCGGGATGCCCGCACGTCCACTGACTCACGCGAGGTCGCCGCGGTGCTGGAGGAAGTGGACATTACATCTGCTTTCCCTTCGAATATCGATATATACCTACACGGCTGTTACTCTGATATGGATGTGCTCTATCTATACTAATTTTGTCTAAACGCACTAATTTCAGAAACGACTGGTTGGAATTAAAAAAATATTTTTGTGTCGGATAGTCAATTTAACGAGGAAGGCTATATTTTCCTTAAATTAAGGCGTGAGAAACCGCGGGGCACAGCTAGTATGTGATCATGATATGTTTGATAGATAATCGACATTGGATATACTCCATTAAGCAATGTCAATCTTCTGATAATAAACATCTGGTATGCGATAATTTCTCTACATGTTTTAATATTATGTACTACATTGCATGCTCGATTTAACTATGTTTCCAAAGCTTTAGATATAAGGAGAACACTGAACGTCAACTGCTGTTTCTGCAAAACAACTAAAACAAAGTATCGAGAGCTCGGACAGAACTACGCGCTATCACAATCGTCGCTCGGCGACGGTGCTACTTGTAATTTGTTATTCAAGTCACTGACATCCAAATAGATTAACTGTTTACTTAGGACGCGCTGCGGTCGCCCTCGCCTCGGCCAGTTCACATATCAAGCGAGACGAGCAAACTTTAAAAACGAATTATATATTTGTTTAAGGGCACAAAACACAAACCGAGCCTCGCGCAGAGAAAACAAAATATACCACAAACTTACGATTACTTCAAAAAACTCTTAATAAGTGCATTTAAAATTGACGTCACGTCTCCCTCAAAGTTCATTCTATCCACACTGAACGAATGCAGCGAGATTTAAGAGTGAAGGAATCCAATGCACTGGATGGGAGCGCAGGTGAAGTGTGCACTCCATGTCGGCGGAGAGCGATGTTTATACAAACTGTATTAGAGAAACGAGGGTCAAATTAACGTATTCCAAAGTTTGTTGTTAGAAAAAACTGGTCGTTAGAAAAAACAAGAGTGGCCAGGTGTGCGGTGCGCAAATACACGGCTCCGGAGTTTGCCGAGCACTCGGCGAGCCCCGGACGCTCCCGCCCCGCCTCGCTCCCGCGCCGCCCCTGCGCCGTGTTTGCTCGCCGAACACCAAATATTATTGGATGATGATACGCCATTTACGCGTGTCGCGGCGCTGCCCGAGTAACCGAGACCGGCCGCTCGCGCCGCCGCCGCCTCACAGGCCACAGCGCAGCCCGATACCCGTGAGAACCTACACTACTTCGTAATAATGCTTTTCATATTATTTCATTTTATTACCTATGGTTTCGTTTGAACATTCTCAAATATTATTCCTATTTAATAACCGAATTCGTTCCAGGTGACCGTGAATTTAAATTAAATTCCAAATAACAACATAATTATCTACAAAAACAATACAAACGTAAGGAACACTTAAACACATTACGCAGCTAGTTCCTTCAACCAGGTCCCCGACATCTCAGATCCTCGTTCGAAACATTGTCAGCGATGACAAAAAGTTATCTTCAGTTTTTTTCATCTTCGCAATAAAATATGAAATGTATTGCATAAGGAGGCCGCGATAACAGGCGCGGCTGCGGCAGGCAGGCAAACAGGCAAGTATGCAGACAGGCGGGCGGGCGAGCGTCCGCAGGGCAATATGCATCGATAAGCAATAACCGCGCGCTGCTCCCGTTCTGTGATGTTCAAATCTGCTATAAACTAAAAACATGCTATAGACTAAATGCTAAATTTTTTTAGCATGCTATTTTATATGCTATCTTTATAGCACATTGTTAACCATATGTAAACACAATCGATTCTTTTAATCAACCGAATTGCGCAATCGATTAGTTTTATTTAGGATTTATTGATTTTTGTTTATATAAGATATTAAACGATATAAGATATTATTAGATTTACAAATATAGTTAATTTTGTCATTAATAAACGAGATTTCGACATTAATAAAAAAAAAACTACAAAAATTAAATTTTCTCAGTTGAAAGACACGATTACTTGAATATCAGTTATCTATTAACGACTACTTAAGTAACAACTATTTGAGAAAATTTAAAACCTTTTAAAATTAAAAATAAATGTATTTTTATGACTTAATTTTAATCGATTTCAATAAAAATCGATTAAACAACACCCTCAGGCGCGCGTATTGCACATCCCTTCTTGCTTACTTCATACAGCTTCGTGCTTATTCGGAAATGCTCGGTATACGGTAATCTGTCTCAGTCACACGTTAGTATTCGTGCCACTATCTCTGTCTTTAACACTATCGGCTACAAAAGTTTTCGTTTTTATTGTTGTTAATTTTTATTATTAGTATTAGTAATTAGTTTATTAGTGTTATAGTATTCAGTTTGTTTTATTTAGTTTTAATTGTTTTATCTAGTGTTAGTATTAATTTTGTTTTATTTAGTGTTAGTATTAAGTGTGATTTGATTTTGCAGCGACAACGACAGTGATTAAATAATAATTAATAATAGGTAAGTAAGTGTAAATATGTGTTAAATAATAATAAGTGGTAATGTGTATAAAAAGTATTAAGTGTAAATATTATTGTGCTGTTTGTGATAAAAATCTGCCACTATCGAAAGGTGAGGTATTGAAATTGAATTTTGAATTTATAAGTTATTTTTGTAGCATCTTAAAGTGTTATGATGTTTATTTTATTGGTCACTGTATTAGGGAAATTTTATTCGTACATTGATTTATAATAAAAATAAAAATTGGTAATAACAGTTTTTTTTTCGTGAGTGGACATACGTAAAAGTTCGAAAACGCTAAAAATTTAGCGCGAAGTCATAGTCGGTATAGCAAATGCTATATGCTATAAACATTTAGCATGCTATACTTTTATGCTATACGCTATATTAACCACCACTACTCCCGTTCCCACCGGCGCGGCCGCTCGGTTCTCATCCTGCACGTTATGTAATTGCTGTGACGTGTAAAAACAAGCGCATGTCGCGACGCGCCGCACATTCGCGTGCAAAAACGAGCATCCTTTCCCATTGAGCCGCTGCTCTCCGCCACCGAACTAATGGCGAACAGGCGGCCGTAGCAGACGGCGGACCAAACTATGCGCGAAGAAACGGAGCGGTTGGTTCGTTGAAGTCGAAATACATCTACGATTAGTAAATATTTATTGTTTCGATTTTACACTTGGTGATACGTTAACTCTCCTCAGTCATTACGTGTCAACTGCGCCCTTTTAAATTTAATTAAAAATTACAAGGATAGTAGAAATCACATGTATATTAAGACAACAATGAGAAAACGAGAACCTGGTAAATCAGATTGTTGACTCTGCAAGTGGACGGAACAAAAAAAATAATAGTCGCCGGAGCTTCCTCCGCGACGCGCTGATGGCAGTTTTTCACGATTGTCTCGCTCGATTCCTTATGACATATGAACATGAATAACTTCCTGCAAAACCGCATTTACGATACGATAAAAAACTCGCACAATTTTTTTATGAACGACGACGAAACGAACCCGCAACCGCGTTCTTCATTACATACTCCATTAATACATAATTATTATAACGAAATGTTTTTGCACTAAAACATGTTTTATTAAATGTCTAGCGCTTCCTGTTGCCGCTGCTGTTTGTCGAAAACACAGATTACAAAAATAATATTGTAATATAACATACATTTTAAACACAAAAGAGGTCCTACTCCTACTTTTCTGGACTATTTGACAAAAAGAAACTTACATAATAATGCGTCGCTAACAGTATATAAGATAATTATGAAATATTTACAAGTTATATTATATCTACTACACACTACTACACCTTTGTAAACGTCAACATACCACTGCATGTCCATTTATGGCAATAATTCTAGTAGTTTTGTAATAGTTCTATTACTACTGATGGTCTCAACGAGCCCAATGCCAGATACCGATCGTTATCGGGCAAAGAAAAATTATTTGGCAGCATTTAATGCTCACACCTTTATTTTGTACGCGCGGGATGTTTACGGGCTACTTCGTTCCAGAATTAACTTTTTTTTTTACAAAAGTTGAGTAAAACATCTCAGCGAATAAAATACACGATACCCTACCATGAACCCAGTCTCTTAACCTGTTTAGGAAGTGTGCGTGCGCTCGCCCGTGTGTGTGTGTGTGTGTGTGTGTGTCTGCGTGTATTTGAGCAAAATGTTTTACAAGCATCATTTTAGTTTTCATAAATTAATTTTAGTTGGCAGCGTGGTGTACCACTTTGTGCGTGAATTAGGTGTACCTACTTCTTTATTTTAGCGATACCTCAGTCCACTGATCATTTCAACGAAATTTTTGTTTCCTTATTTTCGCCTAGCTGTGTTCCATTTACACATCACGTTAGTATAACTTGTATATATTTTAATGGATTAGAGAATCGTTACGTTGAATTACATTACTACATGAGTTACAACTATCTACATTCTACATTAATAACAACTATGACACAATCAAAGTTACAGTTTTTATAAAATAAATATTATTCGATTTTTGCAGTAACGAGATAAGTTCGCGTTATCAAGTATATAATATAATATGTACCTACTTATATTGCTTTATTAGCTTTATACACTCGTAATAATCATTAAGCCCGTTGTCATTATACAAGCCTTAGTGGTTTTATTATGCAGTTTGTAATTGTGAATTTGTACATATCGTTTCTTTATTTGATAACTAAACAAATAACAAAGAAAACTATTGGTTTACAATACTCTCTATGTGCATGATACAATTATTAATGAAAATAGGTAAATATCGACGGGAAGAAATAACTTAAACATTAAAAGTGATTGGCAGAGTTATTATCCTTTGTCCGCAGTGGGATACGGGAACATTTTAGCGAGCGCAGGTGGAGGAAACAATTATTAGGAACGAGAGTTTTTGCGTTTCAGAGCAGCGCAGCGGTGGTCGAGTGAACGACCGCGCTGCGCCGCCGACGACTCGCTTACGATTCGGTTGTAAAAGGATTTGTTTGATTCGAAATGTGAGGGTGGTTTGGTAATCGACAGACGGAGTGGCGCGCGGGCAACCCCTAGCTATAAAATATCCACAGTTGGTTATTATTGATCTTATTGTAAATAATTTTTGTAATCAGTTTTAATTACGCCGTCATACATAAGAATATCAACAAAAGAACCGTCAGGCTCATTAAATATTTCCAGTTTTACTAAAGTATAAAGAACGTTGTTTGGGTTTTATTAGCAATGCTTTAAACTATTTTAAGTTCTAAGGTGTAATGTTGGCTTGGTAGTTACTCGTACGTGACTTCTAAAGGACAACAATCCCCGCTTAAAGATCTGTTATTATTACACAATGCGTAGTACCGGTAGTGCAAAATAATCCACCACTACCACTACAGCCTATCACAGTCCACTGTTGGACATAGGCCTCCACAAGTTCGCGCCCGACATTATGACGCGAACTCATGTGTTTTGCCCATAGTCACCACGCTGGGCAGGCGGGTTAGTGACCGCAGGGCTGGCTTTGTCGCACCGAAGACGCTGCTGCCCGTCTTTGGCATGTGTATTTCAAAGCCAGCATGGATGGTTATCTCGCCATCCCTCGGCTTTTTAAGTTCCAAGGTGGTAGTGAAACTGTGTTATCCCTTAGTCGCCTCTTATGACAACCACGGGAAGAGAGGGGGTGGCTATATTCTTTAGTGCCGTAACCACACAACACATAATCAATTGACGTAAATTCAAACATTTATGTGTTTAATTTTGTTAATATACACAGGTGTATAAGCGACTACGAGAAACTGTAAACTTGCTTAAAAAAAAGTGTGTGTGTGTGTGTTTACTTATGTGCGCGCGTAAGAAGTTATATATACTTCATTGGCTAGCTAACTTCACGTTCCTAACTTCTTCTTCGTTGACTAGCTAATTTCAGGGTGTCAGATTCTACATAAAAAAAGACAATTTAAAATCACAAAAGTGTGCGCACGTATCGTAAAAATTTACTCTCATCATTTTTCCCTAACGCGCCAAAGAGTATGTGTATAACCACTACGTGTAACGCGCCAAAACTCAAAAAAAAATACATAAGTATACCTAACGTCAAAAATCTTAAAAATTAATTTTTGAAAATGAGAGCACTATTGATACAGTTAGTCAAAGGACTATCAAACGTGTAACAATAAATTCAATCATAATTTCCGCAAAGCAATCGCATCAGAATATTATTATTATGCTTCTTATCACCACTTTAGGTATAACAATACATTTACTGTCATAAATGCAACTCTCAAATAGCAGCAGTAATCTTTAACTAATAGAACTAAACAACTCCAGGCAGACAGAGCCGGTATCCACAAACAGCATCACACAGTCCCGTGGATCTCTGTCCGGCTCGATATTAATGCCCGGCGCGCACCAGGGCGACAGACACCGCTCGGTAGGCTGCTTGCTTTTCCGCTGATAACGAGAGCTCTAAACCTTTACTACTCTCGCCTCTGCAAGCGTTCACTATTTAAAGTTGTTTATGCTTCTATCAACTGATAAATGACCCAACTTAGTCTAACACCAGGTAGCCTCGGAGGCTCCGTTGTCTACTAACGAGCGAGTTCACATTTGCTAGCAACAAATATTGCTGTTATTTGCTGCATTGCATTTCGATATACCGTGAGTGCTGCTGGACTTATAATAATATAGGTCATAATACTACGGATTAGGATGTTATTGTTCGGTGTACTTGAAATATTATTTCACTTGACTGCATATTCATATCTCGTTCGAAATGAAATTAAAATAAAAACAGATATGTAACAACGACTGGCTAAAACCCGCGACTGTGTCTGCGTTATTATATGTTAATGTGACACGGGGATTAACGCGAACAAAAAGGTAAAATATATTATTACCTTGGGGCCTGACGTTTCGGCTAGGTTACACCAGCCGTGGTCGCAGGCAGACAGAGAAAAAAAAATGTGTGCTTATACAGGTCATTTTTTAAACATTGCATTATAAATTTAATATTACGATTTTTGTTCAGGTAACGATTGTTTAAGAAATAAAGTTTAGAAGGAACGTGAATTATGTCTAACAGTTTCTCCGTGATGCGCGCTCAACGACAGATCTCTATAATTTGGTTTACATATGTATAATTATCGTCAAAGTCAAGGAAAATATTGTAAATATAATATGTAGTTCGGAGGCTGTACTTTTCCACAGCTGTACGAGATCGACACGTCCACACGTACGACCCGCCCCACGCGTGTTCCACAAGCGCGCAATAATTATTGTAAATTCTCTCAGAGTTTTTGTTGTGTTGCACTAAATAGCTGCCAGTTTATTGAATGCATCGCGAACCAGTTGGCGATACTATGAGCGGCGCGATCGTTGATATAGGACTCAAATAATATTTATAATGTGTGAAGTGAGCGAGAGAATCTCTGCGGCGACGAGGCTCCGAGGTGTCCGACAGACGCGAGCCTTCTTTATAAAGTGATGATAATTTCGAACCTAACTGGTGGATAATCATCGTGCTATAGAACGTACTACCTCTTATGGTTTTTCATTAAATTAGTTTATTGAGATATGACACATTTTATTATACTAACTGAAGTGATGAACTTCTGACGGCCATATTTTTTAAATATCGCAATAAGAATATCGCTGTCAATAATTGAAATAAAATATAATCTATATTTCAATATGAACAAAGTTAAATATATGTGCAAAATTTCATTAAAATCGGTTCAGTAGTTTCGGAGATTAACTCGACAACCATCGTGTCACAAGATTTTAATATACCTACATAATATAGATTAGAAAAGTTAAAGTATATATGAAAGAAGTAGGTAAATAATTACTTACACTCGTGGAGTACAAAGTGTACTTGTAGGTACGTACTCACTTTAATATTAAAAGCGCGAAATTGTAATAAAATTAATATCACACATAGGCATAACGTATAATGTAACTAGCCGACGATGTCATACAGTCATAGAGCTGGTGGCTAGCGTTTGAATAATTATAACATTCGATTCCCATGACAACACTGCTCACCCCGTCGCACTCGTTACTCTCTAACAATTAAAACTGTTATGATAGCGTCATAAAGTACACATTTATGGCGGCAGTGCGTCGGGAGCACAAAGGAACATTGTTGGAGAGTGAGCAGCGCATCTGTTCCCGGCGCTCATTGTCGCCACTTGTTCGCATCTGTGCGCTGTGCGGTGTACGAGCGGCACAATAGGTACTGTCACAATAACACGCCCGCGACTGCACGCATACTGCATACATTACACTTAACATTTGTGAATTACCATTTCATTGATTACAAATTGTTTTTTAAACTGCGAACTTCAAAAATATTGTTGTTTTAAATATATAACTGATGTTAGGCGCATTTCTGAAGCGTAGCATCTTTTTCATACATGGGGAAAGATACCCTATGACCAGCAGTGGGATATTACAGGCTGAAGCGTAGAGGCATTTAAATGGTTAGATTAATTAAAAATAGAAATAATCTTTAAAAAAAGTGTTAGTTTGCGAAGTAACTAAATAAGTATTTAAATATAGAGCTATTAGCCTTTTCTTTTAACTACAGTTTATTAATAACATGAGCACTTTATATAGTTCTTGTGCATTTAGATAAAAATCTATAAGCAGACTCCCTAATAAGAAATAAATCCTCAGTCCTTACAGTGCACTATACAACTCGTCATCTATACGCAGTTTGTCACACACTACTAAAACCAGTATCCTAATGTCCTGTCGTGGAGACTGTTAGTTGGGCGCGCCGCGTGCTCACGTGCGGTGGTAAGTGGTAACAGTACCGGCGACGACCACGTCCCACAACGTTCCACATGTTGCTGCAGTATCGCCTGATCGATGTAAATTACATGCACGTCGCGAGCGGCGGTTAGGTCCCGTTGGGATCGCTCGCTGATTGCGGTTCGGTTCTCGGGTGGAGGCTGTTATGAGATTTGCGAGACTATATCTTAGTAATCGTACAGTCATAGGAGCACAGAGGTGAGCTTGGAACAATGACGTGCACTATTAGCTGCTAAAGACATCGCAAGATTAAGTTCCTCAGTTCTTGAAGTATCACTGCAGGATATACATAATTATGTTGTTTAAGTACGTTATTGATTGAAAAGAATTGTACAGTAAAAGTAAGAGAATGATCGGAGCTTAATCCACCACGCTGCTCCAATGCGGGTTGGCGGATATATTCCCTACTGTGAGTAACGAACTAACGATCACTATCAGGTGCAATGTGGTTGGCATTCAATTGAATTATTTTTTAATGAAATGTATGAGCTACACGCAACAGAGTGTAAATTTACAAACTATATTTTTAAACAGATTGTAATCTAGTAGCATCTGATGTTATCTCCTACTTCAACAATTTGTTTAACGCTGTGAACAAACGAAACACCACGAAGCCCACGTGAGCAACATCTTTACAATCTAATGAAGGTAGTAAACAATTTTCGACTGCATAATATTGAAATATCTACTTAATGCTGTAATCAGCTTCCTGGAGAATCACGAGAGATTAGGCCATTACGGATCCAATATACCAGGAGTTCAGTTGCGGAGTAATGAGCTCGTCTCCGCGCATGCGCCGCTTCCTCCACTTAATTAACCAATTACATGCAGTAACTAGATCCCGGGACCGGAGACCGTTACTTGTTATTGGCGAATCAGTCAGATCGAGAGCTGTTCATTAGAATATAATTGAACCCGACCGTCGTTATGTTGTATATATAGAGATTGTTAAAGTACATTATTTTTAGATTACCTGCTACACAAATAAAGTAATTACATATACATATATTCATGTACCTACATTCACATAACACAGGCGATGTGGTTCAGTTCTTATAGTTTCTCCGTTAAAATCTAGAAATTAGTTTATCGTCAGCGCACAATCTATTTAGTATTCTGTTTTGCAATTTTCCGCATATTAATATTAAAGCGGTCGTCGCCGGAGCTCAGGGCCGACGCGTATCGAGCTCGAACATTAATACTTTGGCTCAGTTTATTTGATACGCCGTGATTAATAAACGTTACAGAATAATGGAAAACGTAACACGAGCGAGAGCCCGCCGCGAGGTTCATTTGTTACCGACCTTTAATAAATAACGATACGCGGCCTTTGAGTAATGAGCCAGGAATGCATCGTGATCCTGATTACGAAGTTTGCGGCGAACAAAAATAATCGCGGGACGCGGCCAGGGCCGCACTCGGCGTAACTCGACCGGCTCCGAGCACGGGGCGACCGCGCGGGGCGAGGGACGAGGGGCGGGCGGGTCGGCGACTGCGGCCCTGGGAGCGCTAACAGAGCTCACGGCCAGACGTTTTAATTAAGATCGGGGCGGGGCGGGTGCGCTCGCGGGGCGGGGCGGGAGCAGATTATCTCGACTTAATTCGGCGGAAGATGTCGACGGCCGTCGTTTTTTGTCGCCGCGCCCCGACCGATTGTCACGATGAAATCACCGAGCACCCGCTGTCGACGCGTTTTTTAAAGTAAGATGACGAACAATTTAATCGAATCAGTATTAACTCACGACGTTTTTAATCTACCGCAGAGCCAAGTGTTAAAATTCTCAGCTTGAGAACTCGACAAGCTAGCAATTTTAATTTCTGAACAGAATCATATCGCGAAACTGAGCTAATTGAAAAGATTACACATCCGCGTCACGCAGGGACCGCGGCCTGCGTTCCGGGTTAGATCTTTCAGTTACTTAAGTGTGTTTAGGCGCGAAAATTAATAATACATCTCACAGCAGGTTCAGAAAAAGTACACACGCCAAAACTTTAGCGTATACAATATTAAGCTAAACGCGTGCAGATGGGGTCGAGACGTGCGGCGAGGATGCAAGTGCAGCAGCTTATTTTGACAAGCGGCGGGTGTCTGAGGACGTAATGAGACGGCGCGCCGGCGGCGAGGTCGCGGCGCGGCCGGTAACGGTACGTAACGACTGACTAAACGAATAACCGACGTTTGAGGGAATGTGAGCTGTTGCAGCGATATGCGTGTAACGTCGTGATTGAGGCGGAACTTAGGGCCTATGCAAACCACGTTTTTTAAACGCGCCGTCGACGCGCGTTTTAAAAGCGCGCGTCGACGGCGCGTTTTTATCCTACAGAGCAGTTTGTTGGCGTTTGTATCGATACACACGCGCGTTTGCATCGCGTTTGTATCGCGTTTGCATCGCGTGACACGCGCGTTTGCATCGCGTCTGTACCAGTACATACGGCACATACGCGCGTTAACGGCGCGTTTTAAAAACGCGCGTCGACGGCGCGCTTTTATTATACAGGTGTGCAAAGGTCTACAGGCTGCGTCTAACTCGCGTGTGTATCGCGTTTGTATCGCTACAAACGCGCGTCGACGGCGCGTTTAAAAAACGTGGTTTGCATAGGCCCTTATGCAGTTATGTTCGTACAGAACTTGATAATTATGTAAATTGCAAAATGGAAAAACCATATTGATAGAGTGGTTAAATCGTACAGCGCTGTGCCGTGGGCGGCTGATAACACAGTGACACAGTGGCTCGTGCCCGCGCTGATAGCGCCGCGCGTTATCAGCCGAATTACACTCATAAACATTGATATTACACAAATTATTTTAATTTATAATACAAAGTAAAACAAAGCTGTGACCGTACATGACATAATTTACATTTAATATATACTCAAAAGAATAATTTAATAACTTTTGTTTTCACAGCCACTATCACCACTTACTCAGACGGAAGTTCCGTTCGCGATTATCATTTTGAAGCTCCCGGTATTTCAGCCACGCTGCAGACACCATGGTCACGGGTGTCTCCGAGAACTGTTTTATGTGATGAGTATTGTTATAGTTTTTGTAATGGGAAGAGCGAAATAATAGGTACAGTGTTCAAAATATGCTCATCGAAACTGATAGTTACGAATCGTAATTGAAAACATTTGACTGGCTGTACAACGTGAAACTTGTCTACAATTTTACTTGGACATTTAATAGTGAACCTATTAGAAATGAAATTTAAAATTAAATTATGAAACTGCACATGCGTCGGTCTAAGTCCGAACATTTATCTCCAAAAAAGAAAAAAAAAATTAAAAAATGAAAAAAGACAATTGCACCTTAAATTTTTTTTTCTTTTTTATAATTGTTTGTATGGCGATCGGTAACCATCGACGCTCTCGCTCAGCGTCCACGCGGCTCTGCCCCTCGACGACGCTTGACAAGATCACAATAAGAATACAGTTTTGTTTGTTTTCGATGAGTATCGGCTCGCGTTTCGTCGTCCACTCGCGAACCGGCGACATCCTCCCGCGCGCCGTGTGGCCTAACTGTACCCCACTGTACCCCACTGTACCTCTGCTCCACCGGATATCGCAACCCGCACTCGGAGCCAGGTGCTAGGAGTCTCACAATCAACTTACAAAATACGTTATCTAAATATTCAATCAATTAGACTCGAGAATATTTCGCAATCCGAGGCGATAACGTTTTACCCAAACTCGAGATGGTCGTGGAATGCAGCGACATCCGTTCACGAGTTTGTTGACAGTTCTGCTCTAAAGGACTGGCGTTTCTCGATTATCGATTATTGATTTTTCTTTAACTTCTCGTGTGTTTTCATATGTAAGAAGTGAAATAGTGTGAAGCAATATCAAGGGAACTAGTCTGTCTGTGTTTTGATCGGAAGGCAGGCATGTGCATCGTGGAAAATTCATTTTATTATTATTGAAGTTATACTTCTTTTGGCGCGTTAGAGAAAAATGATGAAAGTAAATTTTTACGATGCGCGCGCACACCTTCACGAAAAACCGACACCCTGAAGAAGTTAGCAACGTGAAGTTAGCTAGCCAATGAAAAGTAACTTTTTACATGCGTACATAACTAAGTACACACACACACACACACACACACACACACACACTTCAACTTCGTACCGCCTAACAGTCCTTACCATAACCCCTCCACTAACACTTAAACTTTATGGTATTGTATTAAAGTTCAAATTGACTTTTAAGTATTATGGGACTATAGAAAATTGTTGTTTTTAGACTTTTTCAGGGAATTAAAAAAAAAAAATTCTCTCCGTAAAAACCATTCTCGTACTTCAAGGAATATTATAAAAAAAGAATTAGCGAAATCGGTTCAGCCGCTCTCGAGATTTGCGCTTAGCAACACATTCAGCGATTCATTTATATATATATAGAGATATAGGTATGTGAAACACAAAGAAATTTGTCATTATTAACATTCAAGCGCGTCAGGATCTATAAATCTTTAGCATACAGTCGATTTGTGAATATTGATTAAATATCATATTTTTATTACGATATTTACATATATTTAAAAAAAAAACTCGTGTTTGTGCATCCAAGCCTCAATTGTAAGCAAATAGTCACAGCCGAGCTTATTAAGATAAAGTCTCCAAAATATGTTGACCATAATTATAATGTCAAGCATTAGACGTAAAAATCTCATCGCTGAGCACACAACATTTTGAGAAGTGATATCTATACTAATATTATAAAGCTGAAGCGTTTGTTTGTTTGATTGTTTGTTTGAACGCGCTAATCTCAGAAACTACTGGTCCGATTTGAAAAATTCTTTCAGTGTTAGTTAGTCCATTTATCTAGGAAGGCTATAGGTTATTTTTTTTTCAAATTAACGCGTGTGAAACCGCGGGGCACAGCTAGTATAATATATAATAATGAGGAGACAGAGAGGATTAGGCTGATACGTTCAGTGCGCGGACAGCGGTGTTGTGTACCTATCTCTTATGTAATTGGCGTGGGGCACAACAAGAAATATCCTGATCAACACCTGGAGCAGCCCATCTGGATACAGAAGATTACAGCTAAATAATACTGCTATCAAGCGGTGTCGTGTTCTTGTGGTGAACAAGGTAACCAGAGGCCCCGGGGGGTATGGAGGGTGGGTTTGGCAACGCACTTGCAATGCTTCTGGTGTTGCAGGCGTCTACTGGCTACGGTAATCGCTTGCCATAAGTTAAGCGTAACGTATGCTGACATAGTTGTATGATAAAATAAAAAGACCAATAGCGCTGAGAGGCAGCGCCTGCGACACGAAACAGTTCGCTTACCTCATTATTACTCTCTAAATTGGACAAGTATTAATAAAATAATCCAGTTTTTGCGTAAGTCCGCCCGCGAGCTAGATCTAATCACACTAATACCAGTAACACGGGACCGGCTTCTTTTTTTTTTTTTTTTTTTTATGTTACGAGTACGGCAAACAAGCATACGGCTCACCTGATGGTAAGACCGTAGCCTATAGACGCCTGCAACACCAGAAGCATCGCAAGCGCGTTGCCGACCCTATCCCCAATCCCCCCCAGGAGCTCTGGTCACCTTACTCACCAACAGGAACACAATACTGCTTGAAAACAGTATTATTTAGCTGTGGTCTTCTGTAAGGTCGAGGTACTACCCCAGTCGGGCTGCTCCATATTTTGAGCAGGAAATTTCCTGCTGTGCCCTACCTCAGTTAACTATGCTTATAATTTATGCTTATAGTTCTTGAACTATGTTTATAATTAAAAATATACTTAGCGGCTTTTAATACGCGTCTGCACAGTTGTTGTTGCGTATATTACTAGCTTCGACAGTACAGTAGGTAACACGCTGTTTCTTGAACTTTATGAAAAATAAGTACAACATATACAACGTTGGTAGATGAAAGAATAGTCAAGTAATTGCGCATTATTAGAAATAACTCAAAAATCACGAATCGGATCATCTCAATCGATCTCAATCAGATTCAATTAGGATTGCGTGACACGCACCACGTTTCGATAAAAAAAAAACATGGAAATCGGTCAACACAGTCAAAAGGTCTGAGGTAACATACATACAAAAATACAGTCGAATTGAGGACCTCCATCTTTTTTTCAAGTCGGTTAAAAACTGTACCAGATATAAGTATATACATGTATGCATGTTCACATGTGGACGGGTGTACGTACTAATAAATTACAACATAATTACTTATCTAAAAAATTATAAGTTACGAAGTTATTAATGAACATTTTTAAATATTTCGAAACTTCTCGATCGCAGCTTGTATTCGATAATCGAAACGGACTTTATTGCTTTTAATTTATAATTATTATTTTACCATGTTTGACATTCTAACGCCATTCTTAATCTTAAGACATTATGTGAGTTTGTTGTAGTTTACTTGTTGAGAAAAAATGTAAGGTCAGTGGTATGAAGAAAATGCGAGTGAAATCGTATGAAACATATGACGCTGATGCTCAGACGCTGACATGACGTCTTACAGCGCTTTTAGCTGTTTACATAAAATACAGGTACAATAATATACCAGTATTTACTGTATCGATACGAAAGTCGAACGTCAATTAACACATGTCATTTAAAATAACATTCTAATTTTAATTATTATTATTAATTATAGCGCGATAATCGTTCTTACCTAGTAAACCGCAGTCGCGTGTCGGAGTTAACGCTTTAGTTTTTGAAATCCAGAATGAAGTGATCATTAGCAATGGTAATAAAAATAAGCTTGTAATTAGACGATTTAGTCATGTTTTGTAATATCAGAGTGCGGCAAAGAGATGAGCGGCGCGTATCTCGCACGCGCATCCGCGAGATAGCGGCTTCCGTCGCGCGCCGGCCTCACACACCCGCCAGCACTGTGCTGTATACACTGCTTCATATTTAATATAAACACATAGTTATCATTGTTACAAGACACATTAAGTCCTTAACAAATCAAGGCCATACGTAAGCTCTGTACATTATGTGCATGTGTGCAGTTCTTGTGGGTCTCGGACTCACCGTGCTTCGGAGAGCACGTTAAGCTGTCGGTCCCGGTTGTTATCATGTACGCGTGATAGCGATCGTTACTCATTGTAGGAATATAACCAACCCGCATTGGAGCAGCGTAGTGGATTAAACTCCGATCCTTCTCCTACATGGACCGCTGGGCAAGAGGTCTATGCCCAGCGGTGGGATATTAGAGGCTGAAGCGTATATTATTATACTGAGATACTGTCCTAGTAATAATAAATATGGTTTTGGGTTGTTAACTATAACTTCATTTTTACAAAAAACTCGCGAATACTTTAAGAAAAATATTGTAAGCTTTCGTACAAGGCGATTAAACATTTCGACAAACGGTCTCGTACTCCTCGTAAGAACCCACAACGAGTACCGACCGCGGTGTAATTATAACAACTACACGATGTAATCACTGCGTGCTCCGAAGTTGCCGCTCTTAATCAATATAATAACATTATTAGTCTAATGAACTGCGCGTACGCATTCATTAATCGAAACTCGATAAACAAATTGCTACCAACACCCCCCCCCCCTCGGGCGCGAGCTTCCGCCTCCCCTCGGAGCCTTCCACAGCGTCGCATCTCACGACATTATTACTATCTCATCTACTTAATAAGGCCAAACGCATACTGTAATTACTACAGGTAATGATTGATTGGTTGATTGCTTCAGTCTGTACGCCAGTTGCGCCTATTGATTTAATTTCAGAGCAAAATAAGCTTTTTACGCAGAAACTTTATCATTGTGATGAGATGTTTGATAAAATGGAAAAAAAAATTATGACGAGTACCTTGTGAATCATCATTGCCTTACAAACTCAGTGACATCGATTCTATGGAAAAGTAGATTGATTTGCTTTATACGATTCAGCCTGTAATATCCCACTGTTGGGCATAGGCCTCTTCCCCATGTAGGAGAAGGATTGGAGCTTAATCCACCACGCTGCTCCAATGCGGGTTGGCGGATATATTCCCCTACTATGTAAGTAACGATTCCCGATATTCCCCTACTATGTAAGTAACGATCGCTATCAGGTGTACATGATAACAACCGGGACCGACGGCTTAACGTGCTCTCCGAGGCACGGTGGGGAGACCCACAAGGACTGCACAAACACCCAGACCACGGCGAACATCTGTATGGCCAATACAAATGTTGTCGTGTGCGGGAATCGAACCCGCAACCGCCCGGGCAACAGCCAATCGCAATCCAGTGCTCTGACCGCTGCGCCAACGCGGCGTCTATACATTGTTTAAAAAAATTCTTATCGTTTTAATAATAAACACTAAAAGAAGATTCTGAATGAGAACATTATGAAAACGATATTTTTAGTCTAAAGTTTTCACTAATAGAATTTGTTGTTATATTTTCATGATCATAATTATATACAGTCCTCTTGGCGCTCTGCGGTCTACAGTACACAAGGAGCCTGCAGTCTCACTGCAGATGCAATGTCATTAATCAAGACGCGTCATCGCGGGAAAATGTCTCAATTTACATAGCGAATAAATTATTACTCTAATCTAATATGGAAATATTAATGACTAAATATTTGGTCATCGGCTCTTTTGACTTATTCAAATTCAAATTCAAATTCAAATAATTTATTCATTTTAGGCTGATACAGCACTTGTGAACGTCAATGAAGCTACGCCATCGGTTCGCAAATCCTACGGCGGGAGACCTTGTAACGAGAAGAACCGGCAAGAAACTCGTCAAGGGCTATTTTTTTCTCCCTGTCATATTTCATACAGAGTCGTCAAATTGAAAAATGACTTTGACTTAAAAAATTATGTAAGGTCACTTTCCATCACAAATTTATCTTAAACAAAATAAAATACCCGGTAATCATAGCAGTAAATAATTTTCAATTACTTAAGAACTAGACACCTCCTAAAAGGTAGTTTCTTTAAAATGCGCTCCAAACAAATAGACAAGTAACTGTTTAGACGTGGCGAATAAAATACAACTACAAGTAAAAATCATTGTCAGCTTATGACCAAGTTGTCCCGTCATTTAAATAATCTTTGACAGTATAGTAGCCCTTCTTGAGGAGGCAATTTTTTATACGATTCTTAAACTCTTTAAAGGGTAACTCCAAGATATCACTTGGAATCTTGTTAAAGATATGTATACCTTGACCCATGAAGGACCCACGCACCTTCTCTAATCGATACAGAGGCATTATAAGGTTATTCCTATTTCTTGTATTGCGACCATGCAAATCGCCATGTTTGGTATATAAGTTAATATTACGACGCACAAAAAGAATACAATTTAATATAAATTGAGATGCAGCTGTCAGTATACCAATTTCTTTGAACTTCTCCCTAAGAGAAGTTTTAGAGCTGAGTTGATAAATAGCCCTTATTGCTCGTTTTTGCAAAATAAATATAGCATTAATGTCAGCCGCTAATCCCCACATAAGAATGCCATATGACATGATGCTATGAAAATAACTAAAGTATACAGTCCTAGCAGTATCTATATCAGTTAACTGTCTAACTTTTCTAATAGCGTAAGCTGCAGAGCTGAGCTTACCAGCTAATGCAGCAATATGCGAATGCCACTGAAGTTTTCTGTCTATAGTTACACCCAGAAAGACTGTTGATTCAACTAAATCTAATTTTTCATTATTCATTACAACTTCTATGGGTGGAGATTTTACATTTGGTAAAGAGAATAGAACGCATTTCGTTTTCCTTGCATTAAGCTGTAGATTATTAAAACTAAACCAAGTGAGTATTTCCGAGAGTGCTTTGTTCACATCGTCAAAATTTGATTTATTTCTATCAATGTTAAATATAAGAGAAGTATCATCAGCAAACAAGACAATCTCGCATAGGCTTTTTTACTTAGGTAATTGTATAATCTTTTGATGAATCGGTCCAATAGTTAACGATTGCGCAACGTTAGTCACTTATCTGCTCCGTAACTAGTAACAGAAACTCTTTACGTAGTACGTAGGCTAATGTTCGAAGTTAGTTCATAGGCACTGGGTTTCCTAGATGTGGGGACAGTGGTAGATAGTTAACTCCGGCTACAGTGAGTCGTACTGCGTCCAGCTCGCGCTTATCAAGCGTCTCTTATTTTCGCTTAATTAGTCCACGATTCTCACGAGTTGTCGCCGTCGTCCCGCGGGACTCGGTTTAGGTATTTTAATGAGCCGCTCCTTGGACCCCCCCCCCCCCTCTGCTCAGCCCGCCCCGCGCGCCTGAGCGTCGTTCTTGTCGACCTCCTGACACAAGGTGCTCAAGATTTATGTGTCGCAGTTTTGACAAAAAGGCGCCAACACGAGGTTCGACCTTAGGAATCGAGATCATTAACTCCAACCTTCCGTTCGGTATTTTAAGGAACGAAATTTTAATTTAAATGGAAACTGTAGATTAATCAACAACATTTCGTTATATTTTTTTGTTTAAGACTTTACTAACTAAAGTTTTAGATCGAAATGTTTTGAGTTTTACAGATATTGTCTTTTGTACCTAATAGTGACCTGATCATGTGAGCTGACTATGGCCGATTTGTTGTTAGCCGACTGTGTCTTTGGTGTCGCAAGCGGCGGGCGTGTCGCGCGTCACGGCGCGGGGTGACGACGTGTGAACACGCCGCCGCGTGACTAATCAGCACTCCAGACCGGAGCGGCTCCATTGATCAGCTCACGGGAACTGGCTACCGGCCTTGTGCTGCCGTGTCTACTGTGAAATAAGTTTTATGGTCCCCATGCTTGTTTGTCCCCTAATTCGCTATATGTTCGGTTGGCTGTATTCATGCTTTGAAATGTTAACAATTATATACGGTTGTCTGGAAGCTATAATGTCACATTATGTTTTCGCTTCTCCGAACTGGATGTAAAATAGTTTCGGCAGAAACTAGTCGTTAACTTTAACGACGGTGTTAATAGATGTTATATTTTAAGATAATAATACATCTTAAGGCATTTAAACGCAACTAAACGAACGCAGCTTCCATAACATTATTCACGTTTATCTGATATTGTCAGACAACGTTGCATCCACTTAGATGTATGACTTAATCGACAAGCAACTTGTTCGAATCGTGCAGATTAGTCTTGCTGTGTACTTAATGTAATAAACATGGCTTTTTTATGTATTCTCTTATAGTAGTGTACCTGGAATAAGGAACATTAATGGAGGATACAAGGGTTACTGAGATTCATGTATAAAAATACGAGTGTGCTTAGACTACACGAGAGTAAAAACGTACGTGAGTAAAACTTCTTCCGCTCGCCTCGCCCGATCACACTTCTCATATCGCTCTCGTCACGCACTCACGAGCTCACTTTCCAAGTCAAGCGTGCGTAAAGAAGATTTACTTCAAAAACGCAAGAAACAAAAAGTAAACCAATTAATATGTAATTAGTGCATCCATAATGAAGTGTAATCGATACGATTATAATTAGAAGCAGGAATGTGAAGACGAGCGCGTGCATTAGTGTAGTCACGGCGACACAACACCGGCCGGCGCCCCGGCGGCGCCCCGTGTGCGAGGCGTTTACACGCGCCGGTGCGCTCGGGCTCACGCGCTGCTTTTTACGCACACTTAATTACACTTCGATTACGCGCCTCCTCGCCTCATTGATGCCCTCGTTCGACGCTCGCAGGTGGTTTCCGCGATACGGCTCATTTACATTTTAATACGGCGCGATCGAGATAAGACGGTATCGGTTTCCGACGTCACAGGGCCTGGATAGGGCCTAATGGAGTCTATAGGGCGCGATAGCATCGCGGCCGCCTTAACCGGAGACGGCTCCGTACGCTCCCAATAAATCCTTCTCCCGAAGACTGTTGGGATACGGTCGCGGCGTCGTATTGTGCGGCCGCTTTATAAAACAAGAATCTCTGTTCGGTTACCGGTTTGCTTACGTCTTGTTCTAAGAAGAAATCAATCAACGAGTGACTGCGTCGTATGCTGTAGAGCTTACTTGCTCTCTCAGTATTTTTAATCCGTCGAGAACTAGTTCAACAAGTTTATTCGAAGTAACACTAAAATCGAATGTATCAGGAATTTATATTTGCAATACAATAATTTTGGAAGGAAGAAAGAGATTAAGTAGATACTCAACATTAAAATAACTTGATTTCAGATTCTTAGGGCGCCTTAATAACAACGCGCGACAGCAGCGCGACAAATTTGAAGGCTACGCGCTGCTGTCGCGCGTTGTTATTTACATACATTTACAACGTCGCGCGTCAGCAGCGCTGCAGACGCGCTGCCGCCGCGCGGCTAATTTGAAGGCGCCCTTAATTCACTACTGAAATCAAGTATATAGGTAACACTTTGTGCTTTATAATAAACATTACCACCGTTTTTTATTTTTCAAGACTGTCAGCGTTCGTCGTCTGCATAAAAATCCTTGTTTATACACAACTAAGGATAAAACGTAGATTAATAGTTTCATAGTTTCTTTACATTCGTATAAACAGGAATCCTTCTCCTACATGGAGAAGAAGCCTATGCCCAATAGTGGGATATTGCAGGCTGAATCGTGATCGAAGCAGGAATAAATCTTTCTTAGCGATGATCGACTATCTGATGAGTAAAAGGTGGAACATTCACGAGGAAATCGACCAAATCGAGCTGAAGTATTCGACGCAAACTCAATTATTACCATATAATTGGACGAGCTCGTGACAATGGTGTCGCAGTGCTCCCTGATGGCGCGACGCGGGTGGCCGTGACGTCACCGCTCCCTGGGACACTCCGGGCACCGAACTCGTTTCACAAATCAATTCCATGGATCAATCAAATGGACCATTCAATCTATAAGCTAATTATAATGGATATTAAAAGACAGAATGCACGTAACACAGCGTCATCTCAAGTCAGGTTTGAGTGAGAATCTGTATTGATACTTGTTTAGTTGAGCAAATGCATTTGATGGATGCTTGGTATTTGAATTTTAAAAGGCATCAGCCCAATCTCCCGCTGTCAGTGCGGCCGTCAGCGCGAGATTTATTACTGTATGTATCCACAGGACCATCTCGGCTCTTTCGCGATCAAAATACATAGTAATAATCCGTCTCAGGCACAGTGTCCGCAGCAAGTAATCTACAAATTTTAATTCGTTTATCGCAATAGGCGGTCGTTGATAATATTTAGTCTCAATAAATAATTCAAATCATAAGCAAATGGGACACAATCTCAGATCTGTATCGCCGCAGATATCACAACGCGGAGCTAGCTATCGGAGTACTGACACCGCGCGGCGCGCCCGCTTGGGACAGTCCCGGAAGGCCTTGTATAATATTTGTGTTTTTTTTTCTCAAATAAAAAAAAAAAACAAAACTGACCCTAACTATGAATTATTAAGGATAACTTAAAAAGTACTAGTCAGATCTCGCTCTAACTTAAATGGTACCACATAATAAATAATAAAAATAAACGCTTCCCACTCAACGACCTTCAGTAGGATTTTCTCCTGTGTTGAGGGTCCAGAAACACACAATACACAAGCACAAACGCCCAGATCACGACAAACATCTATATGGCCAATACAAATGTCTTTCGTGAGCGGGGATCGAACCCGTGACCGCCAGCACAACAGCCAGTGCTGTAACCGCTGCGCCAATGCGTCGTCAATAAACATGATAAGCAGTAGCTTTTTAATACAAAAAATACAGTCGTATTTAGAATATACCTTTTTTAAAGTAAGTTGAATAATTGCAATCATTTGTATAATTTATACACCATCAATTAAACAGTAATCGACACGTAGGTAGCTTTGTGGTTTCGTTAGTTTTAAGATGCATGATGAGAAAAAATATGCATAAGTTGATAAATATTGTAAAATCAAGGAATAAAGGATTGTTATTTGAAAACGATACAACTTCCGTAATACTTAACTTCCTTACTAACAATATGATTTCTTAGTTAATCCTAGCTAAGTTCCTAGCATTTGGTAGTCAGTGGTAAATATTTCGGGCAAATACTAATCAACGTTTCAAAACCGGTGCTGTGTGGTTACGGCACTAAAGAATGTAGCCACCCCCTCTCTTCCCGTGGGTGTCGTAAGAGGCGACTAAGGGATAACACAGTTCCACTACCACCTTGGAACTTAAAAAGCCGACGGATGGCGGGATAACCATCCATGCTGGCTTTGAAATACACAGGCTGAAGACGGGCAGCAGCGTCCTCGGTGCGACAAAGCCAGCCCTGCGGTCACCAACCCGCCTGCCCAGCGTGGTGACTATGGGCAAAACACATGAGTTCGCGTCATAATATCAGGCGCGAACTTGTGGAGGCCTATGTCCAACAGTGGACTGTGATAGGCTGAAGTGGTTTCAAAACCGGAAACACCCATTTCATTTGAAATAAATAATTCGCGACTAGCTTCACGCCCGTCACAATAGATCTAGTTTATAAAAATGAAATTACGAAATGAGTTGTATCCTAAAAATCTAATTTGAAATAAATATCCTTTGAATTTCAAATCGATGACATCCCAGCTGGCAGCGGATTTAGCAACGTTTCGCCGCTACAGGAGAACAGACAAGCAGACAAGTGATATGTCCCGCTTATCTCCGCATCGCGGCGAGCTCCGCGGGCCAGCAGGATCACTGCAGCTAATGAATTCTGAAAGTCGAAACGGATGCTGTTGATAGAGATTTATTTTGATCTCGACTTGTTTCACAACAAGACCGCTTCGTTTTAATTAACTAGTTTTAAAAATATTGCATATATGCTACATGTATAGGAAATAAATTAATCTCATAACTGGTGTGTCGTTACTAGTTGGTTTATACCGAATACATTAATTGTTTAGAAATAAATTTAAATTTTCTAGTTAAGTTGGTTTTTCTTAAATATTGAAATAATAAATTATGTTCTTTTACAGAAAAGCAAGTATTAGCCGACTACACAAGAACTGAACAAGACTCACACAAAACTGACGCACTAAAGAATACCGCTGCTCAAGAAATTCAAATGATTGACTCCAAAAAATTTCTGAATCAACTAAAATATATTTCTTCTGTTTGTAATAGGATAACATGTAAGCAATTATTTTTTCGAACCAGGCCATAATAGTTCCATACGGGGAGCACAATGAGATTTCATCGCACATAATTGATAGGCGCGGATAGGGACGTGACGCAGTAGCTCGTCGCATTGTGGCGTCTAATTGAATTGATGATAGTTTGGGAACCCGGCCGCGGAGCTGTTATTAGCGGCACAAAGGCTGTTTTTGTCGGGAACCGTCGCAACGCCCGCTTTTAATAAATTCGATTACTCGCTTGCGAGATTACGGCGTAGGGCTATCGACTGCCACTTACCGGCTGCGTATCTACCATTTAATATCTTCTGAAAAATGTTTCAACCATAAAACTAGGTTTGAAACAGTAAAAAATGAGAATCATGACTGGTCAATATAAACTATTTCGCCATATTTTGTGCGTCAACTTCTACAAAGTCCAATTAATCGAATTGGTTTTATTTAAAATTGAGTCACCTTGAGTCACTCCATGGCGATGTTAACTGGTGACACACCAAAATATCTCAGACTCAATCCAATATTGACTTATACTCCGAGCTCTACTTTGGAAACTTTTAATTTTCTCTTTTTCCAGTTCTACGCAAATCTTCTGCAAAGTACGATTGCATTGTCAGTTCGTAATAAGAATCTCAATTATAGAACCAAACAAAAACCTGTACAATTCCTCTCTTAAGTTATCGTCGTAATTACTTATCCATTTTAATTACGCATGAAAAAAGTGGATTACAGTAAATTAGTACTCGAACAGCAGCTTCGGAGCTACGCACTTCCTAGCGACGGTAGAGTAGGTACACGCGACAGCACGTCTGAGTCGGGAATATAAAGCAGTCACATTATCGAGGCGATCTTTACATTGTCATTATGTCATTCGGAACGAGCCGAAGTATCGCCGGAATGCCGTTTAATAGTCCTTCAATAAAAACTACTGCCTTATCGGGCGCACGTAAATTAGCGCGGCACGCAGACGCGTCCACTGCACTCGCTCATACATTACGCGGCCCGCGGCGGCGAGGTGTCATATCGATAAAAACGAGATCTGCATGTAAGTCTCAATTATCTCGTGTTTAGCGCTAGAGAAGAAATAAAATTAAACTGCGTGGAAAAAAGTAACACGAATGGCGTCTCCCATGTAATACTTGAATGACGATAATGTTCGTGTTTACTCGCTCGGAACCGGCGATGAGTCAGTGTTGTTCGAGGAGAAATAAATATTCCTCGTTATGGCAGCGAGCGGACGGACCGGAGCGCTCGGAAGGCATTTCACGCGTCAGCGGCTAGACGCAGCCCTGTCGGCTCGTGTGGCGGGAACAAATTAAAGCCGAACGTTTACGAGCGCCCGCCGTGCGCGGTATCATGTCACGCAAAAAACACTGTTTAATTAACCCCTTCCAGCGACCCATTGTGCGGCGAAATTGAACTCACCTGATGCCGGAATTTACTTGCGATGTTTTGTACAAAGAAACGTGCAACAACATACACACGGATGTGTACACTATGCTGTTGCTCTCGTTGTAACAGCGGTGTAGCGCTCTCAGTACCTAAGTTAAAGATTTTACGTTGTTTGAGTGTCGACGTGAATGGTAATTTGGATAATAAGTCTACGTTGTTTTGCTTTAACCACTACATACCAATACATTTTTATAGGAAACATTGTACGTATAAATTGAATATTAGTCACTTAGAATCCAGTCGATCCTTTAATCCGACAAGAAAGAGCGAAAGTCCGCAACAATAGATATAAATATGTGATGGAGTAACTCGTAACATTCAATCCGCGCACTCGATCCCGGTCGCGTGAGGCGCATCCGAATCAGTTGTTTTTATTGGTGCTGGGGGTGCGGTGGTGGTAATGGCGAGGTTCCGCGGCATCGCGTGAGGGCGCGCGTTAGGACCGGGCGGGGGGAGGGGGGGGGTTCACTCTTGTGAGGGTCGACGTCCTGGCGGGTGCAGGTGCCGCGTCCCGGCCGCGGGAAGGGCTCCGGCAGACAAAGCGCAGCGAACTTTAAGATTTTATGAGATCATAATAACTACTAATTGCTATAAACCGAAATTTATAACCATTTTATTTTCTTAAACATTAAATTGGAGAATGGATAATTATATATTTTTTTTCTTATATATGCTATTAGTACAATGAAGAAATTGGTTAATTGTTATCTGTTGCAGTTATACAAATATTACGTGTACTTAACATAATGGTATTAAAAATTTAGCTATTTTGAAATTATTCATTTCTTATTTATTTTCTATTTTTTACAAAAATAATTTTTACAAAATAATTTTTGAGTAGCTAAAACTAATAATGCATTTTAAATTGACTGAAAGTGGTCGTTTACCAGTACCAGGTATGTTATTTTTTGTTAATAAATATAAAAAATAACAAGGACATACAGGATTATATAAATTAAATGGTTCGTGTCCTGTTCCCGGTGTGCGGGCGTCCTTCTGCGACAGGTTCGCTCCAGCTCTCCGCTTTTTGTCCGCGCCGCCGCCGCCGCGATTATGACTTACCGAATTATCAACTCTCCGCTCGTCCGTCGCTCCAGACAAGTAAAAACCACTTCGTTTCTTTTGACGAAAGCACTCGCTACATCAATAATAAGTGATTTATATCTGCAACTAACCGAACAACGACAATGTTCTCAAAAAATGTAATTATTCTTCGAATATCGAAATGATTACGCGATGAAGTCATGCGACGAACTAAGTGTTCTGTCACTGTTTTTGGTGATCAACTCGTTACCGAAGTACGGCAGAAATTGTGGACAATGTCCTGGACAATATAATGATACAACGGTCTTATACGCTTTCTGATGTTGGTACTTTATCAATATCTTTACATTATAAATGTATCGCCAAAATATATTTGTACGCACAACTTCCAAAAAATTGTGTTAATTCCTGTCAAGTTAAGGTTTGTATAATAAACAATTAGAAAAAAACATACTCTATTTTTTATAATATAACGAGTACGACGTACGTACGTAGTAGACTGCAGTCTCGTCGTGACTACGGACTACATAACTGGTCCGAAATATTGACAACAATCATCAAAATCTATATCGTGGTATGTACTCGTTATATTATAAAAAAATAGACTATGTTTGAAAACCGCGAGTGTCTAAGTCTAAAAAAGTTAATTAGAAAAAAAAAACCATAAAATATACTCTGATAAAAAAAATACATACGAATATTAGGTACATAGATATGATAGTACGAAGTTCACCCAGTTAGCTAGATTAAAATAAATATATGATTCTCAATACTCAAATATAGTATAGGAAGTAAGTACAGTTTCCCATCGACTGTTATGTAGAAGATGACAGCACGATACAGTACAGCGTGCCGCAGTGTACGACTAAATGCTGTGTCGCGCAGCAGCACGGTGACAACCCAATAGCGTTCTAACGGTCCTTACAAGCTGGTAAGACTCCACTAGACACATGGTATCTGTGCTGTTTGTTTATCCTTATAATAACATGAAACGAAACATGGTGAAGATGCACTAAAGATCTCGGTACTTAACTCTGTTATACATGTGACTATGGTTTTTATATTGTCTGTGGCAACAATCTCCCGTCCATACTTAAGTTGTATCTGTGCCATTAAGTCAGTTTTAAAATAATCGTTATGCTGTGTACTCGCTGTATTATTTATCAAACTCTTCTTATCAAGACTATTTTTGTAAGTCCAAATTACGAAAAACACTTTCTCCCTAAATTCTTCTTTTTTTTTACAATCATTTTAAATTACTATCTTAAACAACTTTTGCATTTGCAATGATCCTGTACTGTTTTCAAAAGTGTAGTTTTACTAATTAATATTAAAGGTACGATGAGGAAAATAATTCTTAAGTTCTTAAAAGTCTTGAACTCTTAGGAATTGTAGGCAGTGCCTGTATGTGATGCTGTATCGAGGACGTCAACGACGTAGTTTCAGTCACATTAAATTGAATCCGCATATCTGAATGACTCGTGTACACTTTACTATGAAGTATCTAATCTAGAAACAACACACTGACCCTGATGGAAGAACTTACCATCAGGGTCGGTGTACCTACGTCACACATTACAGTACAGTTGCTAGTCGCTCGCGTCACCGTTGCGACGTTATCGCACAAACAACTCGGTGCTAATTGCGCACGCGCGGCCGTCGCCACAAGTTGTCGCGCTGATAACGAGGCGAAATGGTGGCCATTGTCTTTAATATTCACCTGAATCGATAAGGCAGTTGCAAAATTTTATTCAAATATAATTTTGTCTACTGATTTTTGAAGTGAAACTTCTTTAGGCGCATGAAAGGTAAAATTTGAGAGACCGGTAACGCGGCAGCGTCATGATCATCAGTACTTGGATGGGTGACCGCCTGAGAACACCGGGTGACGTTCGCTTTTTGTTTTTTCTTTTAATTTTTTTTTTTAAGTAGTTTGCCAAAGAAGTTTCACTTCTGACATGTGTACTTTTTACGCACGCAATTTTTTGTTTCGGTTTAGGATTTTTCTAGTTCCAGTTTCATACATATTGATTAAAAGTAGTTTTTGAGGTAGGTCAAGGCAGGAAATATCTTGCACAAAATATGAAGCACCCCGAATGAGAAATCATCTCATCCTTACAAAAGATTTGTGTTTCTGTGGTGAGTAAGTTGGCTAGAGCTCCTGTAGAGGGTGGGGCAGCAAGAGGCTTGCGATGCTTTTGATGTTGCAGGCGTCCATAGATTACAGTAATCGCTTACCATCAGTTTGGTCGTATGCTTGTATGCCACCTTAGTAGCAAAAAATACTAATTTAATCTTAAAGTGACTATTAATGATTACAACAATAAATCGTCTCTCTAAATCTGATATCTTTTATATGATAAATCCGTTGACACTGTAAACACTTGTTCAGAAGTGTACGGAGAATGGACGCGGAAGTCGCGACAACAATGTTCGCGGCGCTCCGTGTTCGTGTTGCAGAACTACGCGCTTGCTGACTACAGGACGGCGGTCGAACGACGACGGTACACTAGATACAATCTGCGCAAATTATTTTATGTCCAATTGTTTGATAAAATGTGATTAAGTTAATAATTTTATTTTCATTTGTGTTAGTATTCTTGACTTAATACTACACCAAAGACATAAATATAACGATATATAAAATTGATACATTTTCACAGATGTAAATGTAGATAATATACAATAACAGAACTGAGAGCGGTGTAAACTCATAGGAAACAATATGAAGTACAAGGCATCCACCTTTTTTGTATATCGTAGCAAAGCTTTTGTGAATTACATAATTAATTAATGCACAATTTCGTAAGTACTGAAATATATGCTAAACTGTTTATTAACGAAATGACACCGTAATTACATTTGACCTTTACACGGTAACATTTCAGACTTATTGCTTGTTGTTTTTGTCACTTTCCAAAAAATAACTTCTGATATAACACATAGACATTTATCGATAGATCAAGCAGCAGTCAGCCGTACAGTCGGCGACACAGTGGCACTTGTACAGGAGTCGAAGCAGCATCAATATTAATGTCGGAATACGTAATTAGGATCACAATCTCAGCGGCCGCTGATGAGAGTATCATGTTTACGACTCCTAGAAGTGATTCTTGATCAAATTTATTGATATTTATTTTTTAAATCGTCGAAGTAATGTTGTAATAAAGTGTGTTCCTCGCATCGATAACGTTTTGTAAATAATACTTTTATTGCAGAGTTAACTTAGTTAACATGTTATTCGTAAATAGCTTTACGTGTTGTTTTAATTTATTAAACATATTAAAAAAGTAAAAGCCTCAACATTAATGTTTGAAGAATATTTTATAGAATTTAACGATTAACTGTGATTCATATCAGAGGACGCGTTAGTGCAACGATGACAGCACTCGCTAATGTCTGTTGCGCTGGCGGTTGTGGGTTCGATCTCCGCACATGGCATAGCTTTGTATTGGTTATAGATGTTTTTAGGGGGCTGGGCGTTTGTGCTTATGTCTTGTGTATGTTTCGGGACTCCCGACACAGGAGTAAGTCCTAGTAGGAGCCGTTGACTGTGTGGCGTTTATTTATTTATATTACTATACGCTGTAGACATAATTATGTTTTTATACATCAATGACTTAGTTTATCTCAGCAGTAAGCATCGTCTGAACAGCTCGCCACACAGGCGACTACAATGTAAACTAAACACTACAAATACGGGCGAGTATCTGGAACGTCCGCCCACGCCAGATCCTATCGCCTGCAGACCTGTGTGATACAGGGCGGTACAGACTCGCGCACAGCTAGTCCGAGACTGGGACAAAGAATAGCCTTTTATTTAAAGCAGAATCATAGAAGAAAACCATTGCAGATATGGTAAACTTGTATTTTAGTTGTTTACGAGTGAGCCAATAGCGAATCTTTATACCTAGTCCTCTGGAGTGTGAGCGCAGGTGAGTATACGACACGAGACTACATGTTCGATAGCTTCGCTTCACATCGACAAATGATTGCTGTTGTAAATAGGTCTAGTTTATGATACAACTAAGGTACCTACAACTTTACGGCAAAAAGGAATGATACACTTTATACAGGTGTCCCGCGATAAAGTGCAACCCCGAAAGAGGGTGAAACTAGACCATATATTATCGACAAAAAACAGAAAAAAATTGAAAAAATTAAAAAAAAAATTTTATTTTTTTTATTGTCGAATTAAGATTTTTATATAGCTTACGTAGCCTCTTTGTACAAAAAATGATGATTTTTGTACGTGTTTTTGGGATACAGGCGTAAATTTTTTTATTTGAATGGCAATATGGTAAAAAATAATAATATATCATAAAATTTCCTGGTGTTGGGGGCATAATTCTGAGAAAATTAGAGATCATTGAAAAAAACAGTCATAAAAAATGGATTTTTTTTCATAAGAAGCATAGTTAAAGTCATAATGCCACTTTTTTGCGAGCTAATTAGGGTTCCGTACCCAAAGGGTAAAAACGGAACCCTATTACTAAGACTTCGCTGTCCGTCCGTCCGTCCGTCCGTCCGTCCGTCCGTCCGTCCGTCCGTCCGTCCGTCCGTCCGTCCGTCCATCTGTCACCAGGCTGTATCTCAAGAACGGCGATAGCTAGACAGTTGAAATTTTCACAAATTATGTATTTCTGTTGCCGCTATAACAACAAATACTAAAAACAAAATAAAATAAATATTTAAGAAGGGCTCCCATACAACAAACGCGATATATTGCCTATTTTTGCTCGATATCAATAAATGGTAACAGGTAGGCACTTCAAATATTCACAAAATACTTAATTGTAGGTACTTATATTTACTTTAATAATAAATAATAACTTTAAAATAAATGTACCTACTGTTACTTACCTAGTCAATGGTACGGAACCCTTCGTGCGCGAGTCCGACTCGCACTTGGCTGATTTTATTTTTATTTTATCCTTACCGTCAAGTACGTGGCGTAATATTTTATTTTATTTTAAAGTAATCGACCTACTACATTGGAAGAAATCATCATTTTTTGTACATAGAGTCTACGTAAGATATAAAAAACTTAATTCGTCAATAAGAAATAAAATATTTTTAATTTATGGTCTAGTTTCACCCCCATTCGGGGTTGCACTTTATCGCGGGACACCCTGTATAAAAATTCAAGTAATTTAGGTAGTTATAAAATAGCACTAAACCTCCTAAAGTCGCATATGTCCTGTCTGAAGTCTGCTGCGTCCTGCTCGAGAGATATTACGACAAATGACGGCCGATACCGGCGAGCACACGCTCCTATCAGAGAATGGGCAATCGTTTAGATACAACCCGATTGTACCGCGCACATTACCTCGTAACACTCACTGCGATGTTCTTGGTTTCAAGATCAGATCGAGATAAATTAACGGAACTTCAATGCATTGAGAAGAATAGAAAAATGAAGAAGGGTTCTCTTGTCTATGTTATGTATACAGGGCGATCAACTCCTAACTATGTGGACTGGGAGGTTCTGTAGGAGTAAAAGATCACGTTCAGCGTGAAAAAAAATATCCTAGCCCATTTGTACCGGTGTAGGCTGGATGAGGATTGCGGAAAACCGGGATGTCTGGCGCGAACTTGGGGAGGCCTATGTCCATGTTTATGTCAAATTAAAAGAAAGTTCTGCTTTGTTCTAGTCCCTGTCATGGTCAAATGATCCCTGCTACTGTATTGTAGTATCTACACTGTAACCAAATGAACGATTAGTTTGACGATATGCAATAATTCAAATTGTTCAAAAATCACAATATTTGAAACTAATCAAGCGATAATATTTATTGCACTTACATTTTGCACTTGAACACAGTGCGGTCACAATCACAAAGAGGCGGTGTGTTCCGGTCGGAATGCGGCGGCAGATCAGTGAGCGCATAAACCGCGAGCATTGTGCCAGCCGCGGACAATACCGGCCGCAAAAACACACCGCAGTCATATTACGAGATATGTCAGACCGCAAGCTTCAGGCTTTTAGCGCTGAACCCCGCACCACCGCAGACGTGGCGAACACGAACAGGAGGCCATTTTGGTTCGTTTAAGCCTGACGTGAATTTTAAATGCTTTTTTATCCACTCGAAGTTATCTTCCGCAACAGGTTGTTGTGTTGTAATAGTTGTGGACATTGACATGTTTTCAAAAACCGGAGTGTTATGTCGGCTACTTGCAAAGTTTTCTCAGCAGCGTCACTGCATTCCGTTTACCCAATTTGTCCTTTTATCACTATATTAAATCTTTAAACCAAAAAAATACTTAAATAAATTTTTTAAGTACTATAAAATAGAAAATAAAAGCGAAGAGAAATAAATTTAGCATAAAAATAATTGGTACGTTTTTATTAACACGATTTGCAAATTTATTTATTATATTATTATTGCTTTACTACTCAGTATCTCAGAGTTACAATCTTGTCGTTTTTATTTCACCTGAGAGACATTATTACAGCTATAACGACACATCACTATTTTTTGTCAATCATAATCAAATTAATGACATTTAATTTAATTTAATTTAATTTAAACCAATGCCAGATTATTTATTATCTATTTTATTTATAATATTATAATTTGTAAATTTTACACTCAATAGAGAAATTAATGATCAAATTTTGAATGAGTTCCGTTAATTTTATAATAAGTAGGTAATATATAAATTATAATTACCTAATTTTAAAAATAATACTGGTTTCGAAATCTTTTTGAAAACTCCACGTTTTAAAACCTTTTGAAATGAGAGGATTCCCAAGGAGGGTTGATGTCAGGCAGGCGGCCGGTCGTAAAAAATAACATGCCAAATCACTTACAACATGAGTCTGCGGAAGAGGAGAACATGTTGTGCCGACCCTATATAAATAGGATAAGGGCAGGGAGATGATGATGATGAAATGAGAGGTTTATTCGAATTAGCATCTGTTTTGAAACTTAAGTATGAGTCTTCATTTTCTAGCAACTTGATTAGAAACATGACACGGATAACCACTAACTTTAGAATATCAGGAGCGCTGCAGACGTTACGGTAATCAAAAACTCCCGTAACTAAGCGTAACCGAAGCCCTGAGCTCGCTTTATAGCTAATAATTTACAAATGTAAGTAAAACAAATAAGCAGTGCTTCGTAATGACGATGGGTGACGGCGTGAACACTCGACACGCTGTCACCTGGCGCGTCGCGTGGCGCACTGTACAGTTGCACACCCGCGCTCCGTCATTATGAAAATGTCATGCTAATACGTTACATGTTTTATTCATTCCGTTTATTCTCTGATAAATGCCACGAGATTAGTGATTATCTATTTTAGACGTTAATCGTATCCAATGCATATCGATATCGATGCGGAATCAATGAACATAATTTAAATATTTTGATAATGCTTTTAATAGATTGGTCGAGTAGATATTGAAAGGTGAAATTAATATGATGTACAATGGTTTGAAAATGTCAAGAAAACTGGAAATAGTAATTTTTAGTAAATGGTAGCAAAAAATTTGATAAATTTTTCGTTGATAAAAATAGGAAAAACCAGAAGAATAAGAAAATTCGTGTCCAAATTTTACAGAGAGAAATGTGTGTGCTAGACATTGAAAATCACCAAATTCAATCGAATTATGGTGATGGAGAAATCCCTAGACCCAAGCTATGTGAACCATAAGAGCAGTGTTTAAATTATTGTAATTTCTTCAGTTTCTGTTTCCTAGTTTACTGAAGCTGTACATTCGGGACCTTCAATATTAGAAAAGTTTGTTCAAAAACTTAAACAGTGGAACTAATGGCCATATCACGTGTCCGTCTATGACGAATTGATGTATATATCCCGACTCAATTTTTCGTGTTAAAATCTTTAATTTTAACCAAAAAGCATACCTACTCGTATTTCTTAAAATTGTAGTGTTCTACGGATATCAAACACCAGTAGGTATATTATAAACTGAGGAGACAAAATCAAGATCGAAATCAAATCAAAAATATCTTTATTTAAATAGGCTTCTTCACTCACTTCATTCACTTTCGAATCGTCATTTATCAAAAATTAAATTTTATATTGATTAATTCGTTTTGAAAAGTGAAGCTACCACCGATTTGGAATGTAGATTCTGCAGAGAAGAATCGGCAAGAAACTCCGCAGTTACTCTTTTGAAAATGATATATAATTTGTGTTTTAGTACGAGTTACAAAGTTAAGTGTCATAACAAATCATATTATAATGTAATAAAATATTTCGTAACATTAAGTATTAAAATACAAACACGCAGTGACGCAACCCATCCTTGAGAAATAATCAAGATAATCCGATCACAAAAATTGCATAAATTTTGATGTTAAAGTGTTCACACGATTCGCGTGAAATTATGTGACACTTTTATATCCACGTAATATTAAACATTTATCATAAAATATTACGGAATTATATTTCTAATCAACATCGGAGTCGTTCGAGGGATATTTATTACTTTTAAAACCAACATAACGCGCAATGAAAGACATCAACGCGTTTATGCTTCGCTTTATTGTAATTGTGCTCATTCGATTTAAATACGAGAAATTGATTTTATCCAACACATTATTGTGTTAAATTAATTGTAAGATATATAATTTATATTTATACATGACCTTCGCACCACTCGATACGGGCATTAATGTTTAAGTTTAAAACTTATACAAATAGACTTAAAAGGTGATTCTGTCGACGTTTTGTAGTAAATTTATATTCAAAGGCAAATTTATTAGTTATTTATATAATCAGTGTTATGTTAATTCGGCGCAGTGTAAACATCGATATTCGTTTAACGACCGTAAGACGTTAGAGATATTTTATCGGCGTTTCAAAGAATGTCCGAATATTTCGTCAGCGCTTCAGCAGAGGTGGGTCGCTAGGAGCTGAAAGTTCGTGACCTCAACATTTTTTACTACGTACATATTTAATTAAAAAACTATTAATATATATGTGTATAACTTGCCAATCTGCAGTAGAGCAATGTGCTGGATTAAGCGAATCTTCTCCTACATGGAGAAAGAGGCCTATAAGATGGAGAAGAGGCATTAATGTGACATAGATATAGCCTGCTGATGTATTCAATTCCTGGATGCGTCCAGCTTCTCTACTTCCCGAGTGCGATACCATCAGACGGCAGTGACCGTGCCGTCGCGGCCTTACATTGTATAATTGTTTGAGCTCATTTGAATAGATAATGTGTCTTCGGTCACAATGACGACATAACGTTTAAACATTACTGAATTAATGCATTCATGAACTTACTGCTTTTATGTGTTATTGGTTTTAAGGGCTAACGCGTTATTATTTTTAATTAGTAAAACTACTTACAACAGTTTAAAAACTATTAATCCAACCAACAAATTTACCAACGAGGCTATGTTCTTTTTGGATTATGTTCAGTACTTGTGTTTAATTTTTACTTATAACATAAAACATATTATATTTTCTTCTCTCATAGTACATAATTATAAGCATTAGGTACAATCTATGCAGCAATGCAGATTAAATCTCTTATTTGTTATTTCCGAACTGAGCTATAATTAATTTTCTCAAATTAAACTAATAAAACGTAAATTAACGTTTACGTTGAGAACGTAGTATTAATTGTTATGTCTTCAACATTTCGAATTAAATATAAATTAAGAATGATTAACTAATTTACATAAACTTAATAGAGATGGGCAGTCATTATCGACGGTCAGAGCGAGTGTTGATGCTTTCTCTACAACCTGTGCATCTGATGATGTTTTTAATCGCAAACATCTCAATTTCAACACAAACATTATTTCTTACAAGCCGTTACTCTGACTTCACTCGCATGGATTTATTTAAATAAAGAAATTAATTAACTACTTGTAACATTATATTGTTTTCTAATGTTTAAGCGAATTTCACTCTTTATAATGAAACAACTTTTTCTGCTCATCCCGTGACCATGGTTTCTGTAAAGTATCCGAAACGTCGGGCATCTAAAAAACTTAAGATACTGCGATAAAATCCAAAAAAAGTTATTTGATTATAATACTACAAGTAACATTGATTGAATTATATCAAATCATCTAATAAAGAACAGGCGAAAGTATAGAAATATTATTTGTAACCTGAGTAAATATTATGCAATGAATAAGAGCATCTTTCTTTTAAATAATCACAGACACAGCCATTTTATTTTATATTGAAAAAAATATTTTGTGAGAGTGAATCTGTTCTGCTGTGTGGTTACGGCACTAAAGAATGTATCCACCCCCTCTCTTCCCGTGGGTGTCGTAAGAGGCGACTAAGGGATAACACAGTTCTACTACCACCTTGGAACTTAAAAAGCCGACGGATGGCGGGATAACCATCCATGCTGGCTTTGAAATAAGCAGGCCGAAGACGGGCAGCAGCGTCTTCGGTGCGACAAAGCCAGCCCTGCGGTCACCAACCCGCCTGCCCAGCGTGGTGACTATGGGCAACACACATGAGTTCGCGTCATAATGTCGGGCGCGAACTTGTGGAGGCCTATGTCCAACAGTGGACTGTGATAGGCTGAAGTGGAATCTGTTCAGTAGATTGAGTTACATTTGAGTTACATAAGAAACATTTATGTATTACAACGTATTATTTATAAAAGTAACCATTATCATGCACGACAGTATAATATAACTTTCAATTAACATGTTTATAAAGTGCTAGCACGGCTTCGCACAGGTATTTAACAAAAATTTCAAAATAATTTTTTTTCTAATGTCAAATAATTTTTTAAATCGGTTCAGTAGTTTCAGAGCCTATTCAATGCAAACAAACAATCAAATCTTTCCTCTTAATAATATTAGTATAGATTGTTATCCAAAGCAACATCATTACTTATCTGCGACAGTATCTGGCCACGGGACATTCGCCGAGGCGAATATCCGCGCGGTGCGAATGGCGAAGCGTCTAGCGACTGAAACAAACGCATAGTAATGTACGTAGCAAGCCACGCGCAACGGCGACCGGCGAAGCGACCGGCGAAATGTACCGGGCGACTCGCGCGGGCGACTTGCGGCGCGGCGGGCGAACAAAACAAAGGCATGAATCAGTACGGCGCACGCCACGGAGTCGAGCGATATTCGCGGCGAAAGTGTCGCTGAGTGACGCACTTCCTTACTAGTCGCGGCGGCGAATTTGACTACCCGCGTGGCCTGCAAATCTTGCCGCGCGAATGGTCGCCTCGCCCGCCGCGCCGCCGTTCGCACCGCCGTTCCCCGTGGCCAGGCGGTAAGTATGTTTCAGCATAACTTTATGTTTGACGATACAACTCCGAGGGTTTTTAGATCCTGAGTGTTATGAAGATAGTAGGTACTGAAGTTAGTACTATGCTGCATTCCTGGTGGTTTCGTTTGAACGACCGCAACACTGAGTCAGTAAGTCTATCAACTCACTTTCATAATGTCTTGAAGACAAGTCTTCGTTTAGGATATTTTCAATAATAAAGAAAGTACTTACTCGTACACTGAGACGAGTCACAGAACTCTAAAAGTAATGTCTAGTTGAACAAAAATATTTATTATTTTCAAAATAATATAGCCAAAGCTAGCTAGCTCGACTAGCCCGTTGGCGTAGTTTGTAGTGACCCTGCTTTCTGCTCCAGGGGTTGTGGGTTCGATTCCCACCCTGAGTCTGGGTGTAATATATATTTATTTATAGGTGTAGTCTTTATAATTATGTATGTATATCGAAAAAAAAAAATGTAGCTATACCAGTCGGCTATTATCTATAACACAAGCATTAAGTTGCTTACTTTAGGAACAGACGACCGTTTGTGTGTGTGTTGTAGATATCTATACTAATATAATAAAGCTGAAGAGTTTGTTTGTTTGTTTGTTTGTTTGAACGCGCTAATCTCAGAATCTACTGGTCCGATTTGAAAAATTCTTTCAGTGTTAGACAGCCCATTTATCGAGGAAGGCTATAGGCTATATATCATCACGCTAAGTCCAATAGGAGCGGAGTCCACGCCGACGAAGTCGCGCGCTGAAGCTAGTTTATTATAAAGAAGCAAGAAAATTTTACCCTCAGATATGATATGTAATAAAATACATAATTCATAATTGATAGAAGCTGTTGACGATTTTTGCAAAAATCATCTGCCGAGCATCTAAGATATTCTTTTCAGTGAAGCTAGCATTCATGTTTTCGGTGAAAGTTTGCCATCATCTATTAATATATTATAGTAAATGACTGTGATGATTCAGAAGTGCTTTTAAACGTGCACAAATAAAATATATTATCATCTAAACCCATGCGAGCAATTCCATCCAAATTGTTTGTTTGACAAATGTTCTATCGCGTTGTAAAATATCGAGTTCTGTTCCGTCGAGGAGCAGACGCGCTCCATCACGATCACGACAGACACGCAGACACACACACATACACGGACATACAAACTAGACGGGAGTTCGTGCAATTTGTTAAACAATTCTTTTCATTAATTATCGCTAAGCATGTAATGATTTCCGACTTGCGTCGCTACACATTAATTACTCCGGCACAACTCGACATTATAATGATCGCTTTAACCGTTGAACTATTTTTATATAAAGTCATGTTCAAGTTTGATTCGTAGAGTAAGTTAATGTTATGAGTCTAAAAACTGAAAAACCCTGTATCATTGTAGTTTATTAAAGTAATCCGAAATAAATTTTTAATTTGACCTCAAGTAAGTAATTAACTTAGAATTTATTTAAAAAGGAAAATAGAAGTTCGACCACAGTTCGACAATGTCGGAACATCGCTACAGTTTTTTTTTAAATAAAAAATAGTAAAGGGCTATGGCAAATTATCTATTCGTAATATTTAACTTCATATTATGATACATAAAACTCCAATTCCAATCCAGTTTCTCGCAGCAGTAAGAATAATTACTATAAGAAAGTATGTTCAAGTTTGTGCAATTCACACAGGGCAGAAGTGACGCTTCTGAAAAATAAATAGCTTACGAAAGTTTTTTTCACCGAGAATATAAAATACCGTGTAATGTGTTCTATCTCATTCTCTCCTATACATTTATGTGTTTGTTTCTTTATCGTGTCACATTTTCGAGTTCAAGTTTCAAATCACAACGATTCTATAGAAGTTTCACTTCAACAAGGAAGTGACAAGTGATTCGATATATTATTACAATTGTATACATTTTTTTTTCATCTCACAGATTAAAACGTCTCAGCGCTGCTCTCGTCGTAATCTTGTAAAAAAAAATGTATCCGTACGAGCGCTCCACCAGCCGCGTCACAACAACGACGCTGTAATCCTGCGCGCGACTGGCAGCCGGTGGGCGGTAATATTAGCTGTGACGATATATGACATATCTGTGACGGTTTACAGACTTTTAATAAAGGAGGTTATTACAAAATTTTACTTAAATATATCAAATAAATTTTGAAAATTTGTATTGGCCATACAGATGTTTGCCGTGGTCTGGGTGTTTGTGCAGTCCTTGTGGGTTACCCCATCGTGCCTCGGAGAGCACGTTAAGCCGTCGGTCCCGGTTGTTATCATGTACACCTGATAGCGATCGTTACTCCTAGTTGGGAATATATCCGCCAACCCGCATTGGAGCAGCGTGGTGGATTAAGCTCCGATCCTTCTCCTACGTGGAGAAGAGGCCTATGCCCAACAGTGGCATATTACAGGCTGAATCGTGAATCGTGATATCAAATAAAAGTACATTTATCCACACCAAACTCCATTCTTATACCTATTAGTCGTATAGGTTTCTGTAATTTTTAACAACGTAATTAGCTCAGGAGTTTCATCACTATCAAGTTATATAACTGAGAAGTTTGTACGTTTATTTGTTTGTTTAAATGCACTAATCTCAGGAACCATTGATTCGAATCGAAATTATTTTTTAATGTTAGATAGCGCTTTTATAGAAGAAGGCTATAGGCTATTATTTTCCTCAAACTTCTTGTTCACGAGACATTCGCAGTTAAAGTCGAAATATCGAGCTCTGCAAAGCGAAAATAATAAACATGGTAAATATCCCGTTTTCGAATAATTTTCGTAAGCGACAGATCGTTTGGATGCGAACAGCGAACAGAAGAAGGAAAATATCACCTTCACATTGTCTCATAATATGTTATATTTAACAGACATGAAACTTTATCTAAAGGTCGTTTGCTTAAATTCAAGATAGTATCGCCGGATTTCAAGTCTAAAGTTTTTTAACGCTCAAACTCAAACCCTGCAGTGCCGCCATAAATATTCGTTTCATTAGCAAAAAGCGCGCAGGTTAACTTATGTTAATTTGTCTACAAAAAAATATCTTATATTTATTTTAAAACTTGACACTGTTGTTTAGTTTTTTGGTTATTTATTAATACATTTGACATAAATAAATTGTTTTTAGTGTTATCAAAAAGGTAATCTTAAATTAAAGTATATGTGTCTGTGTGTCTGTCAGAGCTAATGTAGGAACGGCGGCGGAGCGGAGATAAGACAATAATTGTGTGTAGATTAGCATCGACGTAACAAAGTCACTAATATTACTTATTAAAATTATAATCCGGGCTTCACGACCTGCGCGCCGCCGTACACTCGGACACGGAGTTAAATGTACCGTCAAATATAAGGTACAAGTAACGTACTTTACGACTTTTATTGTTAGTTTTCAGAAGAATTATCGAATCTATGTTATTATGTATGTTATTATATATAAATTACGCGTCACGTTGTTTGTCCGCGATGGACTCCTAAACTATTTAACCGATTTTAATTAAATTTGCACACCGTATGCAGTTTGATCCAACTTGAAAGATAGGCTATATTTGATTTCGATACATATAATTATTATATTCAAGAAAAAAAATAAGGCAGTACGAAAGTTCGCCAGGTCGGCGACTCAAAACGACAGGCACTTCATCATGACAAATGTTTAACAGACCATATTGAAGGTAATCGTGGTTGTGTGTGTCTTACTTATTTGTGCTTACATTGTGTGTGCTTTCAGACATTCAACACAGAATTATGTCCTACGTTTGGTCTGGTGAGTGTTTGTGTGTGTATGTGTGGCATCTAGTAGTTTACACCACGCTGCTCCAATACGGGTTGGCAGTTATATTCCCTAGTACAAGTAACGTACACGGTGAGGAGACTCACAAGGACTGCAGAAACACCCAGACCATGGCAAACATCTGTATAGCCAAACGAATCTTTGTCAAGTACGGGTATCGAATCCGCAACCGCCAGCGCAGCAGCCACAAACGTGCTGTGACCGTTGCGCCAACGCGACGTCACGCGTCGTCGTGTTGGCTGTGTTTGTTACAGTCGAATTTACATTTTTAGTACTAATTTAAATATTAGTGTGGTTATGTGGTTACATGTACATGCACATGTGGCCGCGTGTACGAGAGATTAGATGTCTAATGCACTTAATTGATGTGTCCGAGATGTATCAAAATATTATTGATGATAAAAACGAGACGTGAGTAGTTGAGTACCGGCGAACGAGGACGGCCAGAGATTAGAATCAGCGCTTTTTATGTTTATATGAAATATTATTATATCTATTACGACTGTTGAGAGGGCAGCGAAGTTGTTGGTAATTTACTTGTTTCATTAGTTATGTTAGTTAGTGTTTAGTTCTGGTTCTGTTTTTGTTTCTCTACTTATTAATTATTTAAAAAAGTTAAATATTAAGCTCCAAGAATTGCGTCAACAGCCATCGATTCTGATTCACGAACTCTTCACTGGTCCGTTGCGAGTCGATAAAATAAAACAAAGTAGCTGTAAAGCCAGCATTTGTAATAATTTTAATTGGCTTATGAGATAAACCCTTCAAAATATGCAAGAAGTGAATCAACGTTATCAGGTTTAGTAATTAAGCCGCGGATCGAGAGCGTGCGAAAGTTACAATATAATAAAAACGTGTCGGACATCTCGTCTGTCCACGGGTGGACACGGTGACGAAAAATCGTGCAAAATCTAAATCTAAATTTTATTTTTTTATGAAAGTAGGCTTCAAAACCACTTTTTAATTAATGCCCCATAATTACTAGAAATTCTCATCAAATTAGATATTAAAGCAAGCCTTAAAATGTGTTATCATTACATAGTATAAAACAAAGTTGCTTCCGCTGTCTGTATGCTTAGATTTTTAAAACTGCGAAACGGATTTTGATGCGGTTTTCTTTAGTAAATAGAGTGAATCCAGAGGAAGGTTTATATGTATAATACATGCATAATATAGTAGAGGAACTCCGATAGATTTTGCAACCTTGCGAATCCGGGGCGGGACGCTAGTTTGTATATAAACTGTGACTAATTAAATGTCATATTTCGATAGTGACGTCAACGTAGCTGGTGCTCGTATCGAGGCATGGTCCACAAAAAAGGTAAAAGCAAAAGGAACACACAGGTAATAAAGCTACGTTGGATGGTGAATTCCTATAGATTAAAAAAAACATAAGAATTTTAGAAGTCTAGTTTTGGAAAGAAATCTAGACTAAGACAAAACAAAAGTTATCTTTGTGCAATATCCTTATTCCTTTCGTGAATGTCTGTGAATGTGTCGTGTGTGTCGTGAATGTGTGTGAATGTCTGACAGCCGCGTGTGTGAACACTAGACAAGTACTCATTCCAAAAGATCGCGATAATTCAAAGCGGCCGTTTGCAAAACAAAAAAATAATAAAAGTACAAAAATACCACTTAAATAGATAAACACAATATGCAAACGTTCATAAAACTCAGAAATTTAAATAATTAACGTTATCTGACCGCATTGGGACCAAATTGACTCATTGATAGCAATGCAAATTCACGACCGATAGAATTAAATCAGTTTTAGTATGTCGCTTTTAATGTACCGCAGATAACGAACGCTATCGACGAGAATTTGTTTGTTTGTTTGTTAGTCGTGTTTCAAATGAATCGAAACAAAATGTTTACGGGATGTCGTCCATCGAGCCTGTAGCGCTGTCGAGAAGTGTTACGCTTAACATAGTTAATTTTCGATTGATTCAGTCTTAACATTCCACTGCTTTTCCTATGAAATGAAATGAAAACAGTCATTTATTTCGCCATAGGGTGATACATATCTTAACGAAAGTCAAAAATAATCTCATTTACAAAAAAAAAAACTCAACAATAAAGAATGAAAGTTAAGTTAGCAAAAATGTCAAACAGTAAAATAAAAATTTACATCTTAACATTGGGTACATTACAAACTTAGGTAATGTACCCAGTGTTATAAGCAACCTTCAAATAGATAAGCAAGTCAAAATAGTCAAAATATTAAATTACTCAAAATTTATAATATCTCAATATAGTAGTCATTACCTTCCTATTATATTATAGGCCTCTTTCTCCATGTTGAAGTGTCGGAGCTTAATCCACCACGCAGCTCCACTGCGGGTTGGCGGATACATACATAATAAATTAAAGCCTCGAACTTAACAGCTACCAATAGGATAAGGATCTGGTTTTGAGGGTCCAGAAACACTCGAAATTCAAAGCCGAGCACGACAAATATTTTTACAGTGTATACAAATATTTGTCAAGGGCGGGAATGGAATCGACGAACGCTAGAGCTACATCCAATAGTTGTGACTACAGCGCCTAGCCTATATTACTCATTAAGAATACTTAGAACAAACATTGGAACAACGCTGGAAAGAGGAAGGTTGGCAGAAGAAAGAAATCGTGGTTAGGAAACATCCGAGAGTGGACCGGAATAGCCAGTGCCGCTGAGTTATTTCGCAGAGCTATAAATAAAGAAGACAGTAAAAAGCTGATAGCCAACCTTCACTAGTTGGAGAGGCACTATAAGAAGAAGAACAAACATTCTTATCGAACACAGTACACATAATTATATCAATGAGATCAAACAGTGGATTATTGCCTTTGAAAATATTAAAGGTTGAAAGAACACACAGTCGGGTGTCGAACCCACACCCACGTCACCGCATAGCTGATATGTATTAGTTTTAGATTAAACAGATCACATCTAATTTATTCTATTGAATTAACTCGAACGAGAAACAAACAGCGAAAATAAAATGTTAATTAAGATATGCGTTCGCGGAGAGTGAGTCACTTGAGTGCAGGCAGAGCGTGCGCGGGAACATGGTACAGGGTTGACTGGTAGCCTAGGTATAGGCCAATGTATCACGATCACGATTCAGCCTGTAATATCCCACTGTTGGGCATAGGCCTCTTCCCCATGTAGGAGAAGGATCGGAGCTTAATCCACCACGCTGCTCCAATGCGGGTTGGCGGATATATTCCCTACTATGAGTAACGACCGCTATCAAGTGTACATGATAACAACCGGGACCAACGGCTTAACGTGCTCTTCGAGGCACGGTGGGGAGACCCACAAGGACTGCACAAACACCCAGACCACGGCAAACATCTGTATGGCCAATACAAATGTTGTCGTGTGCGGGGATCGAACCCGCAACCGCCCGCGCAACAGCCAATCGCAATCCAGTGATGTGACCGCTGCGCCAACGCGGCGTCAATGTATGTATTTATGTATCTATATGGTTTCCTTGGTCGATTACTTATACTATTTTTTATTAAAACCTAACTTTTAAACTGAACTGAGGTAGGGCACAGCAGGAAATTGATTGTTTAAAATATGTAGCCTTGACCTTACAGAAGATCACAGCTAAATAATAATGCTTTCAGCAGTGTTGCGTTCCTGTTGGTGAGTAAGGTGACCAGAGCTCCTGGAGGAAATTGGGGATAGGGTCAGCAACGTGTTAGCGATGCTTCTAGTGATCAGGTGAGCCGTACGCTTGTTTGCTGACCAAGTTATATAAAAAAAATTCTAAGACAAAGAATATATTAATAAACTTTTGCTAAAACTGGATAAGAAGTAACGAAACACGTATGTAACATCTCGAATATCTTAACGTTTTCGGGTTTTTATTAACCAATATATTTCAATAAGCTTTTCTGAGCACCTGGTGGTAACGTACCTACTTTAAAAATTTGCTAAGTTGTAACATTCTCCATTTATAAACACTTAATTGTGACAAAAGATTTCTGCTGTGACTTTGTAGAAGTTTATTTATAGGGATTGAGTAGGAGAGATAGGATTTTAAAATAAAAGAAACTAACAAAGTCAAAATATGAATCTGAAAGATAAAATCAAACTAAAAATTTTGACAATTAATGAATTAAGAAATTATACCCCGTCCGGCGACTAATGATCTTTTTGACACTTCAAGAAATTTTGACATTAGTGACTGCCTCACACGTTATTTATTCGATTCGAAATAATAATCGATTTTATTTAAGAAGAACTTTCAATCGATTTAATTAAATACATTTAGTTTAAAAATATTATTTATTTGTGCGTTTATTAGTTTTTTTTAATTATAAATGAAATATATAAATAATAAATAAATGAATTAACAGAGTTATTGCTCTATATTCTTGGTTTGCAATTAAATTTCAAGATTTCGACTTAATTCCTTGCAAGTAATCAATCTTGGGGTCATAGATACTATTTTTATTTCCTTTTTTGTATTAAATTTGTAGAAACAATAATCACATGACGTAAAATTATTTTTATCATATGATCGATTTATTATCGATTTATTATTTCAAGAACTGTTTCATAGTCTGTGGTTGTTTGTTATGCACAGGGTACTTCACTCAATCAGTCAAATCGTCAATAAAGTATAACATTACAGTAGAATTTTAGTACGTTATTCCGAAAAAAAAACAACGTAATTTATAGGCGTGGGCTGTCAAAAAGATCATTAGTCGCCGGACGGAGTATAAATAATTTTATTTATGTAGGCTTCAAAATCACTTTTAATTTGTCAATAAAATTATTTCTGGTGGTGAAATACAAATGTCACAAGCCCGTCTTAAAATATTGGTTATATAAGCAATTGAACAATCAGTCCACTGGTGCCAAATTAACATTTAACATTAACATTTATAGTAGCCCTATTAATCTAGCTGTAGTAGTCATAAATGATAAGTTTAAAGTTTTAGACATATCAATGAGCTTTTGTAATGAATCAGTCACGCTGTGATGAGCTTTGTTCCCGTCAAGCAACTGATGTTCCATCAACAAGAATTATAGAGCTTAACTTTTAACTTATTCAAATCATCTATACTTATTATAAAAATAAGTCCCCCGGCCGCGTCTTTCTGTCCTCCTGTCTGTCTGTCTGAACGCGATAAACTCAAAAACTAAGCAACGGATTTTTATACGGTTTTCAACAATAGAAAGAGTGATTCTTAAGGAAGGTTTAGGTATATAATTTATTATGTTTTAATGTAAATTAGCAGAAATACGGCGATAAATGTTGAAGAGGTCGCAAAAAATCTCGCCATCGGGGAGCTTTCCACGCGAACGCTGCGTAAACTAGCAAAGATATAGTTGTATAATGTACTAGCGAATTCAAAATCTATAAAAATGCTACAAAAAAGTCCGCGATAGCATATCTCTATCTCTTATGGTTGACTTACAATAACCACTTTTATGTTCAAATTTTTAATTAAAAACATTACGTTATTTTTAAAGATATTTTTTTTAGTTCAGTATTAATCCTTATCCAAATGAATATGTTATTTAGCTTAGGCATTTAATGCAGATTAAAATTGCCCTTTACACTATATCAATCAGATGAATAGTTTTTGAGATATCGTCGTTAGAAGTAATTATTAAAAATAAATAATGCGTAACGAAGTGGGCACGGGTTGGCTAGTTTACAATAAAAACGTCTTAATGTCAAAAAAGCGAGAGTTTTATATCTGTGTCTAAGAAAGAAAAATGTGGCATTAAACAGTACCGAGAAAGCAAACAAATAAGCAAATGAAACCACGAGAAACACCTAGTATAAATCAATTGCATATTACTTATTGTCATTCCTGAGTATTAAAAATTAGGCAGCAATGTCTACTTAAAGGTTAATCCTCGATAAATCCGAACATGCTGACAGCAAGGCAGCAAATTTATTAAAAACCCTCCTTGCCACGCCCTTGGACTTAGTAAACCGAGGTGACAAAATTAATTAAAATACTAAAATATAGATATCGTAATGGCCACAAGTGGCCCTCAGTCTCCGGCCCTCGGTCCACGGTCCTCAGTCTCCGGTCAGTAAACATTAAGATCATAATTATCTCTGAGTAACATCTCTACATTCCCCGGCGGTGACCTCGCGCGGTACATGCCTGCTGCTGTTAATTGGATTCGAATCCCGCTTCTATCTTGTTTGACATTTGTACATACTTGTTAATAATAAAATGATATCGTTATTACTATTGGTAACAGTCAAGTAGTACTTCATGAAGCATAAATCTTCCTGATTATAATTTTATAGAGACGTTAACATTTTAATACAAATGTATTAGCAACGATTCTATTTCCCTTACAAATCACTTATCATTTAAAACTATATCAAGTCGTAAACAGGCGATAAAATGTAAACATAACAAGTAAACTAATCCTAAGCTCAATATCGGTACGAAAACTCTTAAAATGAATAAAATCTTAGACGGAGCGAGACAGGGCTGCAATACTTTCGAGATAAGCGACATTTCATTAATATCAAACGAGGCAAAAACTTGCAAATTCGCGAACTCTCGCGCGCCGTTCCCACGACGTCTAATTAAAGCCTGACTCACTCGTACGGGCGACGTTCAAGTGAATTCGACGAATGTAATAGGAATGTGTCAAGGTCTGAGTTAGTTCGTACTAATTATGTAATATTTATGCGAAGAACACTGATATAAATTTAATTATGTGTCACTGATAACTATAAAGGTTATATCAAGTAGAAATGTGTTGTGACTTAACCCTTTAATTTATTGTTTATGTTAGTACAATGCCTAAATATTGGAAGTTAAAAATATAGCAATTTTATTCATTTATTTTAATAAAACCAGCCGTAGATAAATCATTAGCAATTGTAGTATCCAATGATATATTAGGGTAGACCGAGGCGAATCGGATCACTTTTTTTTTTATAGTACGAAAATCATACTAAAATGCAATTTACGTAACTTTTATTGAAAAAATAATAATAAATAACAAATCAGCTACACAATAAACATTTCAAAACTTAAATTGTTCATTATTTATCCGAAATATTAACTAAAAACTTGAAAGACAGAAATATCCTATTCGCCCCAATTCTTGGGGCGAATCGGATCGTACATAACACTTCACTAAATTAAAATTTTCTAATCGGTTTAGGTTTTGGAATCATTAAAACAATTGATATAATGAGTAATGAGATCAATATTAATTACTAACACATAAATCACATTTATACGGGCCTTTTTTCCCTCTTAAATCAGCAATTTTTCGTGACACCATTCTTCGCATGCATGGCACTGAATCCAATCCTCTGGTGGTGGATGAATGAATTTTCTGAGCAGTAAATACAAAACCAATCTCTCTGTTTTGCGTACCTTTGATTGTATTCCAGGCGTTCTTTTATTCTTCTTATTTTTCTTAAAATTTTCTGTGTCATCAGTCTTTTTCTTTTTCTCCGGAGCTTTTTTATCAGTCTTAAAAATTTTCTTAGCATCATTTTCGAGAAGGCGAACGCTGAGCGATACCAAATGCAAAATTAGTTTGTAGTTTTAATTTGTAATTAGTTTTGTAGTTTTACGAGATTTCTTAATAGCAGCCGGTGGTGGCTTTAAAGGGGATGGCAGAATTTCTTTGACAACTCCAGTAGTATGCTGGGTGCTTGGGCTGTATCAGATTGTTGTGAACCAATGGAAGGAATTAGTCTTTCTTTGATACGTACGAACCATCTACAATGAAATGAAAATGCATTAGGTACCATAAATATAAAATAATACATTTAAAAAACAATATCCAATTCGCCCCCTTTGACATGATCCGAATAACCCCATATTAAAGACTTTCTAAATAAATATTTTAAAAATTAACCTATTACATTATGCTTTAAAAGTAAAATGTTTTTTAAAATAGGACCCTTTTTAATCAATATAAAACATATAATTCAAACTTTTAACGCAAATCTTTGAAATTACAAGAAAAATGGTAATTACGTACCTTAGATGTGCGTCAAAATTGTAATGCACACAAAAATCCGATTAGGTGGTGAGCAGCGTTGACACTAATGTACTTGTCGAATCAAAACATGACCGATGGTGGGAGGTGAGGGGTGGGGGTAGGTTCATAAGACGTTAGTCGCTTATGTTCCTTGACAACGCGTTCTTTAAAATATTAACGGATTTCTTATTAAGATCCGTTTCGCCCCTTGATCCGATTCGCCTCGGTCTACCCTACCTTTACCACATACCATTGACTGAAATGGTATAAAATACCATAAAGAAAACCCGTATGCCTTATATATCACATATATTTATGTTATATTCTAAAAGTATATTATATATGAATACATTTAAAGCGGACGTTACTAATGAAAAGTAAATTAATATTCAATAACAGTTAGACCCTACAACGTTTGATGAGCTGACGAACTGACAATGATCAGGTAACATAAAAACTAAACACCACGCCGCTCTCGGTAACTGTACCGATGTTAATTGAAGGAGGTAATGTAATTACACGCGCGATCTGCTCTGTCACCGGCGGCCGCGCATGCGCACAACGCGATGTGATTGATTCCCGTGGAGTAGATCACTGCAGGTTATTATGGCCATATTGTATCAGTTCCCGGGACTTTGTGACAGTTCTCTGTCAAAATGTTACATTAATATTATAGTAAAAGAGATCATCTGAGATTATAGTTAAGAAAATAAGTATATTGTAGTGAAAAAGCACATCAGAAGACAATTAATAATAATGTCTAAATTGAGTTATTTAGTTATTTTCTGTCTCATAGTTCACTAATAATTATTTCTGACCCATGTCCTTGTGGGTCTCCTCACTATGCCACAGAGGACCGTTATTATCATTACTCATTGTAGGAAAATTCTCGACCTGAGACACATAAGGTCGAATGTCAACATTCGACCAAAATGGCTTTAATAGATGGCTGGAACCAGCATCTTGCGCTCTTTCTATGCAACTAAGAATCATATTTCTATCTCTTTTCTTTCTGTTATCTTCACAAAATGCATAAGGTCGAATCAGACAAGTTTTTTTTATATACATCGTGGATTAAGGTCTGAAAACAACTACAGAATTTATGCTTTAAATTTTAGTGTGATCTTAAAGTCGAAAGTTGACTTCAGTTTTTTTGCTTTTAACATAATTTTGACATGAGGCAGGGTCAATTTTGTCATTCGACTTTATACTACAAGGATTGTCTGCCAAATTAAAACGTATTTTCAATTAAAACTTTATGCCTCTTAAATTTTAATTAATCAGACATCATATCTTGTGATATGATGTTATGCCTCGAAAGTTTAGAACAAAATAGCCCTTATGCTTCTTCAGGCATAAAGTTGTATCAGTAAAAAGCAATAAATGTTTCGTTTTGTCATAGCCTTGTATAGGGCTAAGGTCGAATGTCACCAAAAATGTGGTTTTTGAGCAATAATTTATTATTTTAATACTATAACTTATTTCATTGACATACTAATACATAGGTACAACTATTATCTAAAAGATTTTATTATTTTTATTGGCGTAACATAACTTATTTAATAGATATGACACGATTATACCAAAAAAATTCTTTCGGCTCTCCTCAAAACCTGCAAATTTCCACATCAGACCTAATGCGTCTCAGGTCCAGAATTATGGAACGGTAAAATGGAAAAGTGTGGCAGATTAAGTTCCATCTCTTCTCCTATACGGTGAAGAGGAGGTAAAGAAGAAAAAAAACTTATTCTTGGGTAGAAGTATTACAAAAAAAAAGGTAATAGAAAAATTAGCAACACAACGGCTATACCTGTTAGAATACAGCGCTGTCTTCCGTGAAGTCATCCTTTTAAACTTTGAAACAGTGAGAAGGTCACATCCCGGTCGGTCTACTGGCTATCGTCGACGATGGCCACCCTACTCGTAGATCGGGCGCGCAATTAATCACGCGGCACAATTATAAACCGTTACCGTCTTCAGGTCGTCGACCGATACCGACGCCTCTGACACTGCACTTGTTTTTTGTATAACAATGGCCTGTCAGCAAATAAACCACTTTTTCTGCGATGATATTTACAAGTTGTGAAATATTGTTATCATCTACCATAATTTTTTTTCTTCAAATAATAATTATAGTCTGAACATATCGCAAAAAGCAAATATTACAAAAAGGACTGTAAAATATTATTATATAAGTTATTTTACGTGTATAATTTACGACATGACGAATCTTTTACACAATAAATAGCTTGAATGTTTCAAATAGAATAAAAACAAAACATTAGGTATATCACTTTCAGGTCGATATATTGCTTTTGTATAACCTTTTATATAACTTTTTAATCGCTAACTTCGAATACAAAACAAACCACAAATTATCAATAATAAAAAAGACAAAATACAGAATACCGAAATTTGTTTTCGCCCAAAAGCAGAACATAACTTTAGATTAATAAACAATTAATTTATAATATTAGTCATTTTAAATTTAGCGTTAGCGAAGACAAATAATTTTGAGCTTGCTAATTAAATATTTGATCTGCAGATTTGTGACTCCGACCTGTAGAGCGCATCATAAACTTACAGAGACGCCGCTGTCGAATATAATGTAAAAATAAATAAATGCAAATACATGCTATGTCGGCGCGAGGATTTACATAACATTATCTCGCGAACACTCGTGTCACGCTCATATTTACATAAACGTCTTTACTTATAATACAACTGTTATAAGTCAAGTTCTTTGTCCGACATCATGTCAAAATTATTGAATGGAATAGAATGAATTTTGGAGTTACTTGGATCTTCGCTACAACAAACGATATGCTAACTACGAAAATAATGTAAGTTTCAAAGTTGTACGAATAAAAACCACTCTAGGGATGCAGTAATCAGTTTCCATTTTATTTTTAACCGATTTCCATAAAAGGTAGAGGTTCTCAATTCGATTGTTTTTTTTATGTATGCTAGATCAGAACTTTTGGCTGAGTAGACAGATTTCGATGAATTTTGTTTTAATTGAAAGGTGTTGCGTGTCATGTGGTCCCATTTACATTTCATTCAAATCTGACAAGTACCTTCTTTTAGAATTCCGGTATTTAAATTTATTTGAGATCTAACAAGCACTTTTCGAGTAATATCTAGTAACGCGTATTTACTTGACTATTTTTTTCATCAACCTACGTTGTTACTTGTCGATGTAATTGAAGTCGGTTTTTTTTTCGCTTGCGAGCAAACACAAATTATTTATTTGTGATTACATCCGAGAGCTGATAATATGTGATGAATATATTAAATTTAATTTCCTAATGTTTGTAATTCGCGTGATGATTAATATTTTATTATCACACAAATCGTAACAGCATATTTGTAAATGCACGCACCCATGGAAACGCGCGTCCATTATGTGATGAAGGATTTACAATACGATACAGAAAGTTTATTTTTTTTATTTATTTATTTATACTTTATTGTACATCACAACTACAAATATCATTTACAGACTGTGAAGTACAATGGGCGGACTTATGGCTATTTAGCCATTTCTTCCAGACAACCCAAATATATATTCCCTACTATGAGTAACGATCGCTATCAGGTGTACATGATAACAACCGGGACCGACGGCTTAACGTGCTCTCCGAGGCACGGTGGGGAGACCCACAAGGACTTCACAAACACCCAGACCACGGCAAACATCTGTATGGAAAATACAAATGTTGTCCGTGTGCGGGGATCGAACCCGCAACCGCCCGCGCAACAGCCACTCGCAATCCAGTGCTGTGACCGCTAAGCCAACGCGGCGTCTATGTTGTTTTTTCAAACGTGTTACTTTAGTGACAGTGTTATTGTTTTGTGTTAAAAATCTATTTTGAGAAATCTTGTATCCTATAATTTATGATGACATAGTTGATGGGTACGCAGCTGTAATTAAAAGGTTTCGTCCAGTAACTGTAACGCCAATGATGTCATGCACACATTCCTATTACAAACGTACGTACTAGGGAATGCAATCCCGCAACAAAATTTTAATCCCGGTATTTGCGGGACTGAGAGGTCTAAGTCCCGCGGGATCCTGGTATTTGCGGGATCCCGCATGTTTCTGAAAGTCATTGAAAAAAAAGGCGAAATCCTGTATCATAAATGCATCTAGAACTAAAAAAGAAACAAAAATAGGTATATTATTTAAAATTACGTATTGAGAGATTAATAAAAATATGTAATAAAATAATAAACACACAACAAAGAGACAATAGGTAGTTTAGGCATTATTTTGAAAGTAACTGCGCATAAAACATAGCATGTTAATAGTCTTGTCTGCCAAACTACTCCTAACTTTATATGACAGATAGCCAGCAGCAGAAAACTGCTTCAACGTTTGTTGAGACAACTGTTGATAACGCGTTGTAGACGATTTGAAGATATTCGCCTTTTAATCCACTTGACTCAAACAAATTCATTTCTTTCTCGAGAGAATGAACTCAGGAAAGTGTGCGACAAGCAGTTTTAAAATTCGATAGAATTTAAAATGTTATTTATTATCATATCAAAATTTCGATCCAGCGGGATTTGAACCCGCACCCCCGACATACCGTGTCGGCTCTAGCCAATTAAGTTATGGAACGATGTAAAGCCGAATCGGAATTCTTGATATTCGGTTTTAAGCAACCGTGGATGGAAGTGGTGAAAAAACCGGATACAAATCCCGCTGGATCGAAATTTTGATATGATAAAAAAAAAATTATATGAATAACATTTTATAATTTCCTCATGTGTGGGAAACACAAAAATAAAAATATTACGAATCGATAGAGTTTGTTCAAGTTCATCTCGAAGAGACATCGGCTCAGGCTCCACAGTTTCAGCTTGCATCATTGCGGCCACTGTAGCACGAGGTAAATCATCGTGATCTTCGTCATGAGCCGAATCAGTTCGCGCGCTTTCGCGTGCCGAACAACACAAGTCGTATACCGTTGCACAGTCCCGCAAATCCCGCGGGATCCCGTTCGATTTATGTGCGGGACTGGTCCCGCAAAAATAGTGCGGGATCCCGGTATTTCGGGATCCCGGTATCCCGGTATTGCAATCCTTAGTACGTACCTAAGCAGTGATTAATTAACAGATAGCACTTTTATGAGTCTCGTAGCGGGAAGCAATGAAAATAAAAATTGTTAATGTTATAATTTTACATTAAATCTCTTACAGGTTAATTGCTTCACTATGTCTTAAGTTACACTTAATTAACGCGTTCATTTTGTTTATAAAGTGGTCATCGCATTTTTTTAAAAAACACATGAATTTAATTATTATAGTTTTTAAGAGACAAAATACAATTGGAGTAACATACGATTATAATAAAGACAAAATGGTAAAATATAAATTAAGTAATATAGCCTATTTAATATCTAAAAGATTATAGAAACCCCGAAAGTGACATAGCTTGCGTACACAATATTGTCAATGACTCTTTGAACGACCTGGGTAATGTGTTCACTGAGTTAGCCGAAAGAGCTTTGATCAACGGCAGCTTTAAGAATGTAATGTTTATTCAATACTAATAATAATTACAGTTTCCAACGATGACAATACTAATATTAATTAATTAATTAAGAATTAACTAAAATATCAGAACAAACAAGAGCTCTCGCTCGTTTGAATTAACATTAAAATTATCGCTCATTAGTATGTAAATTACCGTTTATGCTGAGAACTTATTAATTATTATGTTTCAAATCATTTGAATTTAATGTAAATTGGAAACAGATTAAGTGATTTACATAAACTTAACAAATAATGAGAAATGTTTTGAATGTAGAGTCGTATAGAAAATTCTCGAATCATGTTTTAATCTCCTAAAAATTAGTAATAATTTTTGCCTTTTATAATCAGCAATAACAAACATATAAGCTCAAACTCTGTTAACATCTACGTACAAACTAATTGTAGTAGTAACAAACATTGTAGTAAAATACACTTTTTTTGCTGAACATCTAGATTAACTTGATAGTTTTATATTAAGTTTTAAATCAAACTTCTTACGAAACCTTTTCTCCTTCTAAGAATATAAAAAAAAAACAATCTCGCAATATCACCAACATATTTATTTTATGTCCTTATAATATATCCTCGTGATCGCCGTGATTAGTAAGATGATTCCGACGAAGCTTTGTTTACTAAGAGCACTTCATGATAAGCCCATTGTATTCAAAGCGCTGTCGATTCGGTAACAGGTAATACGCGCATATTGCTAAATTGAAATGATTACAAATGAACAATTTTCTATTTCCTACTACGTTCACGCCACATGCCTAAGTTTACTTCAATTTAATTCATTGTAGATATTATTTAAATTTGGAAACGATATCAATAGCGAAAAAACAACTCATTGAAGTAAAGAAAAATACTATTAACAATCATGCAACGCTGTGCTTCAACGCTTTAGTAATTATAAGATGCTTTTATTTTCTTGTGTAATTCAAAACCTACTGAATCCGGTTACAAATAGACCAGAAAATCGACCAAATCAAAATCCTAACCACATATTAAGAATCCAATCGAGATTCTCACACAAAGTCAAAACAAACCGAGGAGAGGCGAATCTAATATACCAATGGTCGTACGAATTAGACATGCGCAGTAAATTGTAACTCCACGTGTGCTAATGCGTGTAGCGGCGACCGGCACGACGCGGAGATCGGCGGAAAGCGGCGAACACGCGCGATGCGATGCGATACCGTGATTTAGATCACTCGCCCTATCTGCGGCATCTAATGTGGCCTCGTTGCACTGAGCAGCAGGGTAGCGCGGTAAAGCAAGCGGGGAGTGGCGCTAGATTACACATAATAAAATATATACAAATAAAAACGTTTATTAATTAGACAACAAAAGATCCAAAAATGTAATTGATATGAACACGTAGTGATGTCACACATGTGCTCGCTTAGCGGACAGTTCCCACAACCAGCGATGACCTTCGAAGAAACATAGAAATGTTGTATTTGATTAATCACACTATGTAAAATTTAATGATCGATCCCGCATATCATATCAACATAAATCTCACATCAAACTCTCCACTAAAATCTGAGCAATCATTCAGACGATTTCGAATTGAAGCGATTAAATAAATATCATTTAAGTGCTCCAAATTATAAACATTAGAAGAACGAATGAATCTATAAACTGGACGCGAGTCGATTAATAAAGAACACCTCAAAGAAATCGTTATTGATAGCTGCCATTACGTCGCCGTTGGCCGAAAGCGTGAAAGCACAAATCGAGCGAATAAATCAACGATGGCGGATATAATTCTTAGATGTAGCCGTCACAGCGACCGCCGACAGTTGAGGAGCACTCTGTGGACGGCGAGTGAACACACGCTAGCGGTGGCGACCCGCCGCTAATTCATTAGCTTAATTAAGCTAATGCAGCCCTCACGGCGACTGCTCACGACCGACTGAAATATCGTCTAGGAAAAAACCAATAAATTTCGCTGAATTGCGTTCGATTCCGCAACGGAATGGTATAATTATATGCTTGCGCTGCGAAGCGCTGATCGCTTCGAAATTACATGTAGAAGTGGTGTCGCGAGAGACTAGGAGGTTAGGTGTGGCAACACTAACTGATACATGTCGTTTTTGTAGCTCCTTAAATTTTAATTTAAATTAAATTTAAATTCACAAGTTTTTAAAGTATTCTTAGTGTTAAAATCTTAAATTCTACTTAAATTTTTGATATAAAAGTGTTTAGTTTATCCCTAAACTCCAAAATAGTGGAAATATTGAAATTTTATAATCACTGGTCCAGCTGTCAAGCTCAACGCCCGCTATTTGAACTTTAGTTCAGTTTTTCTTCGAAAAACCGGAGAGTATTGTGCTTTAAATTCTAATTACACTATTATAAGTATTATAAGTACCATACGACATTAATAGATAAATATTTTATGTAATTTTATCATATTGGTCTCACTTTGCTTTTGTTATGAGAAGCAAACTGGTAGACTAAAAATATAGTAGCCGTAGTTGTGTTTTATAATATAATAAAAATATATAGAATTTTAACAAATATTACTTATATAAATATTTTATTTCAGCTTAGAATTTCTGCAAATTTATCTTTCTTTACTTAAAAACCTTAAGTGAAGTAATAGATAGTCTTTTGCAAAATTACCCACTTTTATTTATTAATCATTAATCTTTAATCTGATAATACTGGTTTTATTAGTTATATATATTTAAAATAACTGAATATAATTTTTAAATACATAAATCCATACATATTGAATTATAATTATATACCTGAGACAGCTGTCGGTGTTAGTTTAGTCTCCCTATTAAAATTTCTGTTAAACTAATATAAAATAAGATTAAAAGTATTGTTTGTAACTAGTATTGTTATCTAAGATTAACAATAAGACTACATATTTAATTAAAATACATAATTAAATAATATACATATTATTATAAAATTAGTTTAATGTTAGTATAAACTACATATTTATTTATTTTAATATATTTAATTAATAGGGAGACAAATCACAAATCACAAATTTAATATATTTTTTCATTGACTTTAGTTTTTAGTTTTTATATTTTTTCTTTTTTTTATTTTGACTAAAGACTTTTTTCAAGTCTATACATTTACACTTATCCATTATTTCACAACTCACCTTTGCTTCTCTGCTTTTGTGTTAAAGTTTTAAAATTATTTAATTATCTTAAATATTATAATAGTTTATTTTTAAAAATGAATACACGCAGCACAACGGCCCGCCAGCTGGAAAGCCAACTCCAGATGGCGCTCCAACAGCTGAACGTGTACAAGAAGCAGTGTGAGCAATTGGTGAAAGAGAGAGAGGATAGCGAAGTAGAAATCATAGAAATAGTTAAGAAAAATAGTTCTATCAAAAATGAAATGGTAGAATTAAATGCACAGCTCCAGGAGATTCGTGAGGAACGTGACCGCCTTAAGCGGCAATCCAGGGATTTTGACAAGTGTTACGAAGAGTACGATAACAATTTAAAAACTATAGCCCTGCTTCGTTTACAGCTCGCGAGTGCCCTGGAGCGTGTGGAACAATTAGAAAAAGAGGCATCACGGGCCGATTCGCAATATACACAAAACTTGTTCTCCGAGTTGCTAAACGTCTCCGGTACTCCTACTGCGTCATCTCAGCCTGTCACCATCGACTTGACAGGTGACGAATCAGCTTCATATGGAACGCCGTCGAGAGTCAGCCTCGGTAGCAAGAATAAAATCAAAAAATATATTAAATTAGATAAATTCATTAAAAAGACAAATAATCTAGTAAAAAAGAACAAAATTGTAAAAAATCATTTAAACTTAAGTGAAAAACATAAATTGTTACTTGAAGAATATTATAAATCAAAGCAAACCTATGAAGCTGACATCAATGAATTAAATTTAAAGATTAGTAATTTAAATTACAGTCTTAACGAAATGACTGAAAAATACATGTCTGCTAGGAGAGAGATTAGTGAACATGAATTGGCATTGGATGGACTTATACAACTTTCGAAATATAATGAAGAGCGCTTCAATTCTCTTGTAAAGCATGACTATCAATGCTCAAACATAGTTCATACAAAGCCTTCATGTGAAATAAGAAAAGGTGATGTCAGCTCCGTAGCTTCTATGCCTGTACCCAAAAGAAATATATTGATGTATAGCGACGAACTGGGTAAAAATATGGGTACAAGGTTAAACCATATATATAGCAACAGTACAGTATGCAACGTTAGTATGCCGGGTGCCGCGGTAAGTGAAATAATGGATAAGGTTCTAAACTCCACGCATGAACCCTCCACTACCTTAATATTACTATTTGGTAGAAGAGGGAACTTAAAACAACAGCAGTTATCCTTTTATTTAGACAAATTATGTAAACTTAACGTAGAAAAGATTATTTTGTTTACATTACCATATATTAAGGATAACTGCAATGAAAATAAAATAAGATATAATTTAAACCTATTATTGTATAATAAAATTGGAAACAATAATTTGACATTGAACAATAATTCAAAAAATATATTTAAATTAATTGACATGAATGTGATTTTTAAAAATGACTCATTTGTTATGAGACAGGATAGATTTATTCTATCTAATTATTTTTATAAACAGATAGCATGTTTGCTATCATATAATTTACCTTTTGACATTGATAATAATTTACCAGCTGCTTCTATTGAGCAGTCAAAAACAGTGACATACTCCAGTAGTACCTTTAGTACTACTTCTTGTAAAAATAATTTAAATCAAATAAGCAGACAACAGAGGCAAAAGTCTCTTGCTATCATTTACAAATAACAAGTAACATATTAACCCATTACAGCATAACGTCCGATAAATCGGACGGACGGAAATTCTTTATATTTCACTGATCAAATAAATAATTTGGTAGTTTATTGCTTGCAATGTAAAGTTTAATATGTTTTCTACATTGGCAACCACGTTTCAAACAGCCAAATGACATAACTCGCTTGTCGTTTGTTTTTTTCTAAAATGGCGGAACGCAGTCTGACTGTTTTGAGTAAACGGTAAGTAATATTTTCTATTTTCTCGTAAATTTTTACAATAAACATTTAACAAATCTATTTTGTTAGTTGATATAATGTATACCTAGGCATACGTAATCTTTTTTTCATGCCAAAATTGTTAGTTCAGTTTTTATATGTGTGATTTTACTGCTGTCCGATAAATCGGACGTCATGCATTTTGGGCTCTGAGGTGTGGTTTTTGTTTGCTTGTTACAGTTTGAATGTGCATGAAATTTTATTGGCTTTAGAATGCGAGGATGATAATGAGAATACGAAAAACTTTATTTATGTTGAACTACCTATCGAACGAGGTGATCAGGCTACAAATGAGGACAGTGACGAGTCAGATGAGGAGCATAATGCAAACCGAAACCACTTGGGACGCAAATTGCTACATAGTAGATGTGAACTACAACATTTTCAAGCAAATATAGATAATAATCTGCCGTCAATATCTTCAGGGCTCCAATCATCAAATTACGGAATTTCGCGGCCACTTTCATCGAGTGAAAAAAGCGATGATGAACCGCTTTCTTCTCTGAAAGCCCGGAATAACCCACCTAAAAAGTCAAAGACTAAGAAGAAAAGGACGCTTTGTGGAAAAAACTATTACCTAAGTTTTCATGCACAGAGTAGGTACAACACACAACCAACGTCTGAAGAAAGTTAGAATTGTAAAGAAAAAAAGGCTAAAGTAGCAATCCCCCAGCCTTCATTGATTGCCAGCTACGACAAGCATTTGGGCGGGGTAGATAAGTGTGATACAACTGTTGCGAATCTTCGTACAAGAATGCGTATTAGAAAATGGTGGTGGCCAATATTTGCCTACTTTTTAGATGTGTCGTTGGTGAACAGTTGATTACACGCGAGAAAAAATGGATGCAATAAAGAGACAGACTCTTTATTCGCATTTCGAAGATATGTAGCTATGGAACTGCACCACACCAAGGACAAAAGCCTGCCAAACCCTTGTCCACCACACGGTATGGCGGCAAACAGCATTGGATTATACCCATTAGCACAGACCGTCGCTGTGCAAATCAATGTGGAGGAAAAGCCAAGTTCAAGTGCCTGAAATGCGATGTAGGCCTGCATCCTAAGTGTTTTATGAACTACTATGTAATTGGCTCTTCATCATAATATACATGTTTTAGTCATTCCGTTACTTTTTTCAATAAACTTGAATTTAAATTCAACTGGTTTATTTATAACTATTTATCCCGTCAACATGTAGTGTATGGTTCCGCTGTGCATAGCGTCCGATATATCGGACGGGTCATAAAATCATAAATATAAATAAATGCTTTGTTTTTTATTAACTACATCCTTAATTTGACCACAACTGTCCATTATTTATCATGGTAATTGAATTAAGTACTATAACAAACTTTATGCAGTAATGGGTTAAGTGATGAATATTTATGTAAGAAGCATTGTTTAAACTTGGTGCATCAAAACATACAAGGCCTTTTAGGTAAAGAACTAGAGTTAGAACTTTTTTTGAATAAATATAATATCAGTATAATTTGTATAACCGAACACTGGCTTAAAGAATACCAGGTTGTTTTTAATTTTGATAAGCACCAAGTTGCCAGTTCGTTCTGTAGGAAGACAGCTATACACGGTGGCTCATTAATCATAACAAATAAAGACCTAAAATTTAAGGTACGTAGTGATATTGTGAGCCTTTCTATTGAACGAACTATAGAGATAGCCTGTATCGAGTTAACGCAATGTATAATAGTCAGTATCTATAGACCACCCACTGCATGCTATGAACAATTTGAAGCAGTATCAGAAGAATTATTGACAAAGTTAACTGCTAAACGCAACAAAGACATTATAGTGTGTGGTGATTTTAATATCAATTTATTGGAAGATACTGTACTCACTAAAAGATTTTTAAGTTTGTTCAAATGTTGTGATCTTACTAACCTCTTCCTCAAGCCTACTCGGATAACTAATTCTTCAGCCACATGTATTGATAACATTTTTACAAATGGGACTCCGTCCTTCTCAGCAATTATTAATAAATTACACTCTGATCACTGTGGCCAATTAGTCAGCTTCAATTATAATATGGAAAAGCAGGTTAGTAGGAGGAAAGTGGTCGTTCCAGTGAACATGAAACGTATGGAGAGATTTAGAAACACTGTTGAAAATCAAATTGAGATACCATTAGTAGGTGGTGTTAATGACAAATATGGAGTTTTATGCGATCATATAAACAGTGTGTTTAAGACTGTATTTATACCAAAAAAAATCTCTCCTAAGTATTGTATGTCATTCAATGATTGGGCGACTCCGGGAATCTATAAAAGTAGACAAAAATTATATGATCTCTTACATGAAAAATCATATAATACAAACATTGGCTTTTGTAATTATATCAAAAATTATTCAAAAATTTTTAAACTTGTTTGTGCCGCGGCCAAGTCAATATTCATTAGAAATAAAATTAAATCTAGTAAAAATAAAATTAAAATGACTTGGAATATTATAAATGCCGAAACTGGAAGAGTTAAAGAGCGTAATGGTGTCAGTGAACTCATCATTGACAATCACTCTATTAAAGCGGTTAATGAAGTGGCAACAGCTTTGGAAAAACACTTTGCCGACATTCCACTTTCGACAACTAAGGCGCTTATATCATCGCCCGAAGTCGCTGAATCGTTGCTTAAACAAAATGTAAATGCGTGCAAAGGTGATTTTATTTTCAGACCTATAGATGCTAATGAAATTGAGTCATATAGAAGCAAATATAGCAATATCCACTTTTTTGCCAAACAGACCTAACAATAGCGCCACCATCTACGTAAAATTCCAAACGTTTTTATTAAATAATACCGCTCCTAAAACAGCAATATCCTATAAAAAAACTAATTTTGTTTTTAGTGTTCGTTGCAAAAATAGCAAAATCCAAGACTATCAAAACCAATGGCAGCAATATCCCAACTAGCCAATCACAGGCCGTTATTTAGTATGGCGAAAACGGTTGAACGGAGAAAATACATACTCTAATTTTCATGATTATTCTTAGGTTTAAACAAGTTTTGAAGTGATCGAGTTATTATATCGTTACGATGGATTGTTTTTCTGTCCCTGTAAATAATAATTATGCAAGAAAACGTCAGCGAAACCCCGAAACTTGGAAACGGAATGTCTCTAAAGTTCAGAGGTTAATGTTATATATTTTATAGAGTAGGTTACTTCGTTTATCTTGATACTTTTTTGGTAACCGATTTTTTTTGTATATCAACTAGTAATGTTATTAATATGAAAGTTTGTAAGGAAAAAAAGCACAGTTGAGGTTTCAAGCACAATTAATATAAAATGAAAAATGAATAAATATGAATAAAATTATAAATGACTCTGAATCTCTGTCATGTATGACCTCATTAAAGTATCAACTGTCATACGTCGTACTATACATACCTTTTAAATATGGCGTCGTTAGGTGCAATGACAGCAATGTCCCAAAGTAGAAAATTCAAATACAGCAATATCCTACTGTCAAGAACAATAACAGCAATATCCTGTCATTTTTCCAATATTTTACCATTATCGTTTATTATTTTTATCATTTAAAGGCTAGCATATATGCATTATAACATCCCTGTTGTAATAAAATAGACTTGGTTCAAAAAAACATAGGTTTAACTACAGAAAAATGTTTTATTTAAATTACTCAAAACCACCCCGATTGGAGATTGCTATATTTGCTTCTATATGATTCAATTGTTAAAACTTTTAAAACTTTAGAAATTAAGAACACTGCTGACCTCTGGGGTATATCTGTTAAAATTATTGGTACAATTATTGATATCATAGCACCCCACTTAGCGATTATATTTAATGAATGTATTATAAGTGGTGAGTTTCCTGATCTAATGAAACATAGTAAAGTTATACCTTTGTTTAAGTCCGGTTGTCATACTGATCCAACGAATTACAGGCCCATTTCTATTCTACCTGCCTGTAGTAAACTTTTTGAAAAAGTAATTCTCGGTCAGCTTTTAAGTAATTTCTCAAGAAATAAACTTTTACATAATAAGCAATTCGGTTTTACTAGAGGACGCTCCACAACTGATGCCGGTGTAGAGCTTTTTACTTCGATAGTCAATGCTTGGGAGGAGTCACGTGATGCTTTAGGTGTATTCTGTGATTTATCCAAGGCATTTGACTGTGTCCATCATGACACTTTAATCAGGAAACTTAGTCACTATGGCATTAAAAATACCGCACTAAAACTTCTGAGTTCTTATCTTAGTGATAGAACTCAGAGGGTTGAAGTAGATGGTACTAAGTCATCTGGGTCTTGTATACAGATGGGGGTCCCACAAGGCTCAATTCTTGGTCCATTTTTATTTTTGATATATATTAACGACCTACCATATTTAGTAGAGAAGAGGCATGAGATTGTATTGTTTGCTGATGATACTTCATTAATATTTAAATTGCGTAGACAAGAAACAAACTATGACGATGTAAACAATGCTCTCTCTGAACTGGTTCATTGGTTTAGCGTAAATAACTTGCTTCTCAATAGTAAAAAAACTAATTGTATTAAATTTTCTGCACCAAATGTTAAACAAGTTGATATGCAACCAGAACTCAATGGTGATAAACTCAACATAATTAACTCAACCGTTTTCCTTGGAATCACCATTGATTCAAAGTTACAGTGGGGACCCCATATCTGTACATTGGCGGATAGACTGAGTTCTGCAGCATACGCGATTAAAAGAATACGATTATTAACGGATATCGATACAGCCCGATTAGTTTATTTCAGCTACTTCCATAGCATAATGTCCTATGGCATTTTGCTATGGGGCAATGCGGCTGATATCAACGTCATTTTTATTCTGCAGAAAAGGGCTATCCGTTATATTTATAAAATGGGATGTAAAGAATCTCTGAGAGAGAAATTTAAAGAGATCAACATCCTGACCTTTGCATCGCAGTATATTTATGAAAATATAATGTACATACGGAAAAATAGGCATTTATTTGTTAGTCGCAGTGATCGAAATGCCTCAAATGATGTAACACTCAGGAACGACCACAAATTAATTTTTCCTAAATGCCGGCTCAAGAAAAAAAGTAGTTCCTTTATAGGAATGTCTATCTTAATATATAATAAGATTCCGGCTGCGGTTCAATCTCTGCCTTTACTAAAGTTTAAAAAAATTATTAAGCGAGCATTATGCAATAAAGCCTATTATACAATCAATGAATACCTTAATGATGAAAAGGCATGGGATTGAATAAAGCTCGACCAGGCTATGTCTATGACCCGCCTTGTAAATTAGATAGTTACAAATATTGTGAGCAGGTGGCATGGGATGGTCTCGGCACGCACGATTGGCTGTCTCGTGTTTGTCCTGATCATTTTATGGTCCACTACTGCGTTTTTATCTTGTATCGGACTTTGAATCTTTTAAAAGAGTACCGAGAGTTTTTTTTCCTCCGGCTTTTTTTCTCTCGGCCTACACTAGGGCCATTATTATTTATTGTAATATTTAATAAAGCCGAGGATAAAGTAGGTAGGTAATGTCTACCGAGACATTATAGCTTAATATTTTGACTAAGTTAAGGCGGCAAATACTGGGTACATTACGTAAGTTTGTAATGTACCTAGTGTTAAGATATAAATTTTTATTTTATTGTTTGATTTTTTGCTGCCTTAACTTTCTGTTATTATTGTTTAGTTTTTTTTGTAAATCATTTTTGTTTTGACTTTCGTTAAGTGTATTACATATACCTTATGACGAAATAAATGATTTGAATTTGAATTTTGAATTTGACTACCGGTTTCGTCCACGATAATCTCAAGTCGCTCTAATTCGATAAAAACCCGAGATGAAACAAGAAGCGGCGCATAGGTAGAGAAAGATAAACTTGTATTCGTTTGCTCGATTTGAAGCAATTCATGCATATGTATCATTTTGTATTAAGATCAGTTGATGACAATTTAGCTGGTAGATTAGATAGTGCTGATTAGGTTATTAAGTCAGGTTTTGTTAATTGTTAATGACTTGTAATGATCGCGCTATGACATCAATTTTCTAAACGGAATCCAATAAATAAATTTCTCTCCGGTATTTTCTCAAGCAATTATACGAAATACAGTAACTTTCACCAAATAACATAATTCTTAATATGTTTATTAATATCAAATTGTTTGTTAATTAATACTTAGCTATGCATAGATATACAATATTAAATGCGATGTAAGTACAAGGTTATTTCGCAAGGTTATTTATAATATTCCTTGAAGTACGAGGATGGTTCTTACGGAATGATATAGGGATACAGTAGTAGCTGTCTAGTCACCTTCGAAGTCAATTAGGTCATCATGTTACAAGTCATCTCGTTACATGATGACCTCATTAATTGTGACTCGTCACATCACACGATGATGTGTTACGTAGAAAACTGGCAAACAAGGGAAAAAAGTTATTTTACAGTACAACAACAAACTGTTGTTCGGGTTCAAAGTCATCTCCACTCATCAGCATCATAGAACACAAACAATAAAATAAACTGTCATCACAAAGTACGTTTTTATAATGACCGGCACGATTTAGAACGAGGCGAGGAGCGGGTCGCGGGTTATCGGCGGGTATCTCACCAGCTCGGCCAACAAATTTGAAGTCCTGTCCACCGATATCGGCGATCGCCGCGCTATCTCTAATTAACATCGTATCGACCTGATCGATGGCTCCTCGCGCCGACCGACCCACACCTCGCCGCACTCTGTTCCTTTGAGTTTATACGTTTGTTTCATTGCGTTGTAAACTATGCTAATGTTACAAATACGATAGTTTCATTTATTCTAGGAAGTTAAATAACTGAATCGACGTAATAAGAAGAGATATAGATTAAAAAACCTCACGCAGTGAAACATAAATGTGGTTGTACCTACTTCTTACAGCATTGAAATTATTTCTAGGTGTTGTTGTTTTAAATTGCTTTTACAGCCTTAGTAGCTGCTTTTTATATCTGATATTAATAAATAAACATAAATTATTAAAAAGGCTTTAGTGTTATGATTAAAATTAATAGATTAAGTATTCATCCAACGAGTTTCAAGTCAGTATATTAAAGTTATCCTGCAGTCACGACACGGCCGAGTGTGTGCCGTCCCCTATTACTGCTATAACTTACAACCGGCCACATATCAAGATTAAGTGTGTAGATATCATTCATAGCACTCTCATATTTACGATCGAACAGCACGATCTAGAATCGCGTGCGCGGCCGCGGCCCAGCGCTAGCTAGTGGCGACCTGTAGCCGCCGCCTTTTATAAATACTGCCTAATTGACAGCTCTGATTAGAACCTAAAGCAGGTATTATAATCTTAGTGCCGGCCTCATCCGGGGTCAGCGGATAACGAATCAGAATATTTACGCGACTCGCGGAATATGTAGGTTTGCCATAAAACCGTCTAGTTAGGACCGTGATACGTCTTCGAGCAATCGCATTGAACCTGAAACCGCGACTGATGTACGTTCCCGGACGACACTGTAGGGACATTCTCGTACCTGTATAAGATAATGCGTTTCATTTGATTAGCGTACTTTTCAGGTCAGTGCGAAGAGCTGCGATTGATGCCGAATGCTTGCGAAGCGAGGCGACGCGACGCGGCGTGATGGTCCTCATAGAGTGATGTGCGACGCTGACAACACAATGTACGGCCGTTCGAGCCCGAGCGACGTTTCCTTATTCGTTACAGTACAAAGTGGAGGCGTTTAACTTAAACACGAGGTCTTAAGCGTTTTCTTTTAGCACATCGCTTTCTATGGGTCTTAATGTCGGTACTATATTTTCATCAACTTCGAAGCGTTGTATACATTTGAATTTCAATATACGAGGATAAAGGTAAAGAGTTACTGTAGTGTAAATTTCTTGAGATAAACAAAACTGCAACAACTTTAACGTTATATTTACGGTAATATGAAGGAATATAGAGAGCCAAAACATGGTGAAATTGATTCTAGGTACCTACTATAATATAGTTACACATAAATGTAGTCACAAAATGTGAATATAAATTTTTCATATTATTATAAATTATTTTAACGGTGTAATAAATTATACTTGTTTAGGGTTTTTTTAATCTTTATTATATCAACGTCCATCGGACACACATAAATATCTTTTAGCGAACAATTCCCGACCCTTCTTTAAATTAACGAAACATTAACATAAAGCTTCATGATAATGAATAACAATAGTTAATAGTTGTTATGTCCGAATGTGTATCGCTGTCCAGCTGTGGGGCGCGTGGTGTGGGGTGTGGGGGTGAGGCAAGTGATCCGTGGGGAATTAAAGCGTGTCTAGGGGTCGATTGAAGGGTATTATACAAATGTTTATCTAATTAACATGATTGTGTTGTGTTTTAAGGGATGGGCTAAAGAATACCGTGTTAAATTTTTGATTTAGTTTTTGTTTTCATGTGTTTCTATAACTTATTATTATTTACTTAAAGGTAATGTTTTACTTAAGTTCTATTATTTATAATTTGCTTTAAACAAGTAATAATGGAAGAGCACACTGGTTCATTGTGGCACAGGCTTTAATTTGCCTATCACAAGAACCAGGGAACTCATTATTGTATGTAAATATTTTAATGAATAAAGCATTATTATTATTATTATTATTTATAAATAAGAATTTAATAATGTTTCTAAACATATTCGTTTAGATACGGCAAAATTTATGACTCAGTCATAGTCATTTTTTTAAGAATAACTGCCGGATTGCTTGCCTATTCTTCTCTGCATGGGAGCTTCACATTTATCGTAATTAAGTTACCAAAGTCTAATTTAATTATAATCTGTAAAACGATTCTAAATTAATTTTGAGGCCTACTTTTAATTTGTTATCTAAAAATAGCTTTCAAATATCTATAAAATAATCTCTTCTGAACAAAATCACATATCTAGCAAATTCACAGTAAATAAATATCAACAAAAAAGGTTGCCTGGAAGAGATTGCTTTTATGCAATAAAGCCGCCTTTAGTACATTTTTCTACTAATTATTGTTAATGTTGCTTGTTTATTTTATTTCTTGTTTGGTGTACAATAAAGTGTAAATAAATAAATAAATAAATACAACAAAGTGATATAGACGCGACAAGTGTCCGCCCAGCTCTAATTACGCTAGCATTGTCCGCGCAGCTGCGCTCGAAACAAAACCCGGCATTAACACAAAAACTCCCCTATCATCAGCACTGCTTTGTCCGTCCGTGGCTAAGTAACCGTGACTCTGAATGTTTTAATTACAAATTAAACGTACTAATCATTCCTTCCCCTCCGCTATCGCAATCTTTATCATAACAATTTTGTTTTTATATTAACATAGCTCATGTTTCGAATGAAATTAATAGTAATTTATACTTTAAAAGTTTAATTAGTTTGATGTATTTGCAAGGAATTGTTATTACATATATTATACCTGTGTTGTGGTTAAGATTTATTCTTTTGTGGTATGATAGCCGTTTATCGAGGTTGATTTTTTGAAGTAAAACTTCTTTAAGCACGCTTGACTTGGAGGAGTAAGCTGGTGAATGCGTGACGAGAGCGTTACGAAAAGTGTGATCGGGCGAGGCGAACGGAAGTTGAGAGGGAGATATAAGTTAGTGAAGATAGAAAGTTTTACTTTAGTCGTTTTTTATAGATGTCGACAATTTTATATTTTACATTTTATTCATTCCATTTTATATTTTGCTACGTGTACATTACTTTGGATTATCCTTATAATTATGTCCTCTAATAAGAAGTTTCTGGAGATTTCAAAGATAATTATTATCGTTGTATTTTCGCACAGCGGGTACTACCGGGATACCATGATGAAGAAGAGATATAGTTATATACTTTAGAAAAAGACCACACTTCAATAGTGGGTGAACTGAAAAATTGACTATTTCATGATATTCACATTCATTTCATATTATTTTATAATATTCAATTGCGTAGTAATAAAAATACTCTATCAGCATTCAGCGTCGCAATCGGGTAATGTAAACGTAGATAAACATTCTTTATTTCTTATTCAGGCATACCGAAATCCCGCAATATCAGCTCCTTGTTTTTAAAGTAGCTTCAAATGTCAATAGGCAAGACAATCATCAAACAAATTGGTGTTGCGCACAGCGAAATTGACAAACATCATTGATTGAAAACAGACGTTTAGTCACGTCCGAGTTCATCGTCCGCTAGAGCTGTCCCGCCGTCCCGTTGTCTCGTCGTCGTGTCGATAATTAGAGTGAAAAATCGACGTCGATATTCGACAAATTGGTCGATAGTGTCGAGCGATACCGCGATGCTGCGATAAGGGCGACTAATTGAAACATGTCTCGCCGACGGAGAATGGATGGCCGCGGAACAAAGCCTTAGCCCCAAGTTTATTTGCACGTGAGAAACAGAATTGTCGACGAATAGAAATTATTTTAAGAGACATTTTAAATTTTGTCAATCGATATTATCTACCGCCTTAAATAAGGACAAAACGGATAATTACGTAAGGCTTTGTAAAAAAATAACTTAAATTCAGTATTTCAGACATAAAAAAAATATGTTTAAAACTTTCTGAAAAAACTCACAAGAAGATAATATTTAGTTTGTGTATTTCGTACTCTTGGACGGAGAGCCCAGCAGGGAAAATAAAACAGTCGTTTGAATTAACGAGCAATTCGTACGGAGAAACATTAGTATGCGAAATCCCAAAGTATGTAGCGGAGACACCACGCGTTATTTCACATTACTTTCTAGCTTGTGTGACAGCACTCATTTAAATCTTGGTCAACGTACACTACAGGTGTTAACACTTAAGACTCATCTGCATACATCTTCTATAATGTCGGGTAAGGATTTCATAAATATACATAAACTTTTATTTGGTTTCCAGTCTAAAAAGTTTCTCTATGTTATAGAGCTGAAGTGTTTGTTTGTTTAAACGCGCTAATCAGGGAGTACTGGTTCTAATTGAAAAATTCTTTTTGTTTCAGATTGTTAATTTCCCGACGTAGGCTATAGGCTATATAAGAGCTCGGGTAATACTGCAGGGCATAGTTAGTTACTCATTTTGAACAATTCTAGAGTATAGCGAGTGTGTGACTTGTACTTCTTTAAAAATAATCTATAAACAGCTATAAGATGTGTGATGTTAAATTGCGGTAGCTAAAACATAATGAGTTGATACGTTCGATGAAACAATCGATTGTCAAGAACTTAAGTCGTTTTCATTCTTTCAAATTTGCGCTACCGTTTTCAGTGTTTAAGAGCTAAATTGTTTTCATTTAGCTTATCTAGTTTTCAGCGACAAGAAAAAATTAGCACTTTAAGGGAGAACGTTAACATATGGGGAAAGATAAATAATTTTGTTTGCTAGCAAACGAAAAAAACCGACTTCAATTACATCAACAAGTAGGTAATACAACGAAAGTAAAGGAACAAAATTAACAAACGCACTAGTCGCCACTACGATTTTCGAAGGTTTACTTCGATTTCTCTGGGATGCCATCATCAGAACCTGGTCTCCTTATGTACCACTCCTGGGATATCTACTTTCCAACAAAAAAAGAATCATCAAAATGGGTTCACAAACGATGAAGTTATCCGCGAACATACATATACATAAAAAAAATATATACGAGTATATACGGTCGAATTGAGAGACCTCCTCCTTTTTTTGAAGTCGGTTAAATAGCAAACGACTACTAAAACTTATTATAAATAATTATTTATTTATAAACCTAACTACGTGAGATCATACTTGTTCACACCGAAACTGATAGTAATTAATGGAGTTATTATTCAGTAATTCGAAGAAAAAAAGGCATAATTGACACCTCACCAGGATATGAAGTAAAATTAATCTGTTTTGTAATAAATTTTAATGTTTCATCTATCTTAAAGTAAGTAAAAACTTGTCGTAATAAAGTAATGAAAAGTTAAAGAGATTTTGATAGGTTTTTTTTGTCTTATTTTTTTGCAGATTTAAATGTTACGAATTTTTGGCTACGGTTGGTTAAATACGTAAGACAGAGACAAGTCTAACACTCATTATAATGAAAAAACTTTTTCGGATTTTATCGCGGTTTATTATGTTTAAAATCCGAAAAAGTTGTTTCTTTATAATGATTGAAAATCGCGTAAACATTAGAAAGCAAGTCTAACGCTTTTTGTAATAAGTGTGAGTGAAGTTATACTTTATAACTACATTTGGAATATCTCAATATTGGTCATTATAATTATGTACATCAGTCAATCAGTCAGTTCAGTCTGTTGCAGTCCACAGCTGCACATATGCTTTCCCAAGTTCGCGCCATGTGCATATATCAAAATAAAAAGACTAATTTCACTAAAACCTTTCGCAGCAGTTACTGCCGATGTAGCCTCTAGCATTATTTTTTGCAATTCACTATAGATACTTCCACACAAAGGATACAAACATTGAGTATGTTACATTTAAATTTGCAACAATAGTTGGTAACAAGAGAAGCATCATACATACTTATATGTATATACAAAATCCACAAATAATCGTTACATCGTGAATGTAAGTATTAACTCTTTCCCGATAGCCGACACGGCGATTATGTCGTCCACGGTGGCCCGGCCGGCACCCTGCCCCCTCCCCCCACCCTGCCGCCTTCCCCTCGCCCGGGCGGGCAGGGGTCGCCTCGCTAATGGCCGCGAGATAATTGCTCGCTGATCCATTGTGCCGCCTCTGATCTCGGTGCGGAGGTCCGGACCTCGTCTGTACACGGTAGATAGCTCTAATTGATAGCTTTCGAGTGGCACACTAGGTTTACATAACCTTTTGTTTAGAGGGATTTTTGAATTTAAACAGATTATAAACAGACTTTCACAGAAAATGTCAAAGTGTTCGTAGCGTTATATTTAAATATTCAAATCCTGCCAACTAAAGAAGTTTGTCTAAAAAAACTAAATTTAAATAACCTCATGATATATTTATATTTACGTTATTATTAAAAAAGTAAAGAAAAATTTACTGTATGGAACATAACAGTGAAATTTAGCTTAGTAGATATAGAGTTTTTTGTACGTATTAAAAAAAAACTGGCGAATGAAAGGAAACGACTGCAAAAAGGTGCAATAACTCGGCATAAAAAACAAAACAAATACTCGTACGATCGTAACGTTAGGGTGGTCTTTGGTAAAAAATATGAAACAGCGAGCCATGATTAAAGCCTCTCACAGTAGTTTTGTTGCGGTTGCGTGACCAATGGCACGCTGCAACACGGACCAACAATGGTCCTCCGAGCCGGATCGAATTTGGCATCCAAGATGGTCACCGCATGAAGTTTCAGATTTCAGCGCATTGTTTCAAGCGAAGTGGAAACCGCCAATGGCGGGTCGTGAGGCGCAGTGGCCACGCGATTGGTCGCCATTGTTCGCCCGATAGCGATCGCTTTCACGCTCAATTTGCTCACGATATAGTTATCTAAGCAATTATGTCGTCGCGTTAATTGGGCGCGAACAATGCGACCGCCCCGACCTGTCGTCAGCTACCTCGCGGGTATTAATCGACGCCTTGTAATTATATCATTGCTAAATTTGAATATTATGCCTGCTACTGTGTGAGTATTGTTTCGCTCACGTATCGCTTACATTTACATAAATCTTCAAAAAACAACCATTTCACATCAAAATTTTAATTATATGTAGCATAACATTAAAACCAAAAATTCTACAGTTGAATTGAGAACGTCCCAATTTTTTCTAGTCAGTTAATAATAGTGTTGTATATATAAATTATGTATTAAACCTAACTTGGAATGCTGACGTCTGATGCTGGAACTTCAGCTCGAGAAACCCGCGAAGCTTTGAAGGCACAACGAGATCTTCCTCAAGATAGTGGAAACCTGGTATTCTATCTAAGTATTTACGTTCTTCTTAATTTAAAATTAAAAAAAAAAAACAGAAATAAATTGGAAAATTGTTAGTTCGTGTGATTTGGTACAAAAAGTAAATACGCTGTAACTGTCATTATAAATTGCACATTTTATACATCTATGTGCCAGTGCGGCTCGCCTTTTCTCTTTAAACCAAATTATCTTTCGATTCGTTTCGCTAGTTAAACGTTTATATCGACTTTAGTATTTTATTTATTATTTTAATCGTTATTTAATAATAATGAAACATAAAATGTATTATAGATCCTTCCAACAAACTCCATCTCATATTTCTACTAAATAACAATATAAATATAATTCCGCCGCCCGTTGCATCGACCTGCGCATGCGCATCGTAAGGCGTGGTGTTAATTACAGTCGCGTAATTAAAGATCGTGAGCCTGTACCGCGGGGATTCGATGCTTTCATTATAGGATAATAATAATAATTAATCATTTCGTTACATTTCTATTAATTTTTACCATCTTATAAGAAATTATGTGTTTAATTATAATATAGAATATTTTTAAAAATTGGTCTTTAGATAGGCTGCTACAGTAGGTAGTCTGTCCGCCCTTTTTAGATTATGATTTCAGTTGCCCTTTATTTTTAACCGACTTCAACAAAAAAGAGGTTCGACTGTTTTTTTTTTGTTTTTATAATTCCACCATCGATGCTGTAGGTGAAGGATATTACAGTTTTTCACGCATTCCTTCCCGTGAAATGGCAAAATAGCGGCAGAATTGCTAGAACAATAATTGAACTGATCATCCCTGCGCTTCGAATCCGCCGCGCCTTCAAGTTAAAGGCTCATATGTACGGGCGCACTGAAGTATACTCACAATACCTTCTTGTATAATTAAGCAACGTGTACTTTTAATTCATCGTTATCTCTAGTGACTGAAAATCTAACTACAAGACAAAGATCCAAAGAACCAGAGATGCTTCTATTGTTTCCCAAAAGCATTTGAATACTGTAACAGTCTATTTTTATTATTTTTTTTTTATGTTACTAAGTCGACAAACAAGCGTACGGCTCACTTGATGGTAAGTGACTACCGTAGCCTATAGACGCCTGCAACACCAGAAGCATCGTAAGCGCGTTGCCGACACTGCTAAAAACCCAAGCCCCCCAGGAGCTCTGATCACCTTACTCACACCTGGAACACAACACTGCTTGAAAGCAGTATTATATTTTTAGTTGTGATATTTCCTGCTGTACCTTAACCCATTATCAACAACTTGAACATTTAACCCACAAAGACATCTGTCTGTCAAAAGACACTGCACATGCACCACTAGGTATATACCAGAGCGGCTGTTACACCGTGCCTCGGAAAGCACGATACATCGTCTATAGGCTACGGTAACCGCTTATCATCAGGTAAGCCGTTTGCCGTGACGTTTGTTTTCCGACCTAGTTGTATAAAAGAAAAGTTTGTAAATATACAATAGACAACAATAGCTAAATTGCTGTGAAATTCCCATCCAAAAATTAAAGTTCTAACTTTCGCCTCCAAGCTACCGAAACAAATATTACCATACTTATTTAAATATAATCTTTTAATTTCCGTTAAGTAGCACAGTAAAGTTATTAAGACGCGTTAGCAGACAACGGCTTCCGCGCCTCGCTACGAGATCGTTACACAGTCGTTACGTGGTCGTCACGGCCCGTGCCTTGTCATGCCGTATTAAGTCGTAGAATGATTTTCTTATAATTATAAATATCATTGCTTTATCTTTTTTAATTTCACTCATCTGTACATACGACTGTAATTAGTATAAAGTGTTAACATTATTTTTCTAATTAGGAGTAATTATTTTACTAAAGCAACGTCATTAAAAAGATAAGACCTACGTATTTGTAGTCTTTTTTTATAACTATAAGTTAAGTGAATAAAATATAACGATAGCATAAAAATCGGAAAAGGATTTTAAGAAACTGATGCATATATTTTCATTCTAAAAAGGTAACATTTAAGTAAAATGTTGAATCGATCGATAATTAATTTGTGGTTCATTAAAATCAGTGAAGTAGGTAATCTATACCGTGAATTTCAGCTGTTGGGTATCACGCTGGTTGTTGTCTTATATCCTGCTTGTTAGGTTAATATTTATTATTAATAGATCACTTATTAAATTATTACCCAGACCAGGATAAATTCAACAATCTCAGGTTCCTTGACTATTCCAAAAACCATCATTTCTCATCTATTTCGCTTTTATGTCAACAAGCTAACTGTTACAATAAGTCACTTTGCGTACATTGTAACTTTTAAATAAACCTCTAGTATTGGTAATTAGTGTTAATTGTGTAATTCGGTTAAAGGCCTCTCTCTGGGAATGTATTCGAGCGCGAACAAGCGCGGTAATGGCGCTCGTGTGCTATATTCTCAGTCGTGACAATTAGGTGTGAGCAGCGCGTGTAATTGTCGTGTCGTGCGCGTGTCGTGTCCGTCACGGCGCTCATTAGCGAGCCCGCAACCCGCGACCCGCTGCCCGCCGATAACCTGCGACAACCCACTGCTGCACAACTACACATCGCATTATTAAGGAAACTTGTGACCGCTCCTAACTTTATTTCATTTAGAATTTGAACGCCGTTTATACGTCTGACTGTCGACGCTAAACACATTTTATCCATTAAAGCAGTCTCATCTAATTATTTTATACGTATAAAAGAGGTTTTCTTCTACTTTGATATTAATTGTCTGATAGCTAGAGCTTATTATTCGTTGCAGGAAATTTACGTAAATAGTAAAGGTGTCTTGAATTAGTGGCGTTGTATTTCATGGAAGATATTAACAGTTTTGTATTAAAACCAACCAAACCAACCTGCCAAATTTCATCATTATGCGTCCAGTGGTTTTTAAAATTTCAAAGTGTTTCAACTATTTTGTATATTATGTTACTGTAAAAGCTCGAACTACGGTAAATCCTAAAATTTAAGAGTGAGTCTTATGATTTAGCGACATGAGTTGGTAAATGTAAGGAATTATGAAAATGGGACAAATTTTTTTCGGACTTTTACTATTAGAATTTAGTACTTGATAGGTTTTACCACTAACAGCTAGTAAAAGTTGGTTTTGGGAATAAAACAAAGATTAATTCTTATTTATTTATTTCAGTCAAAAACTTAAATTGGTAAGTCTTTAGATTAAGACCCGTGGACTGTTTATCGGCTTAATTTCGTTACAAAAAAAATATATGATAATAATAACCCTAACCTATCTAACTTCAAAATTAGACCGTTTATCGGCATAATTTCGTAAACAAAAAATAAAATAAAAATAGCCCTAACCTATAGTATTAATCTAGACTAGCCACGTTATAAAATGTATTTTTCAACATTTACCGTGCCTTTAATGTAAATCCTAAGACTTAAGACCAAGTGAACGGTGATAAAAGTGCGAATCGCAAAATCGTTCGAGATTTTACCATTAAGAGTTGGTAAATTTTAGGTTTTACTCTTAAATCTTAGGATTTACCATAATTCGTGCATTTAGAGTAACATATATTATATTGATTTAACGATTCGATTTTTAATTTTTTCTCACGTCTATAACACTTATCTAATTTTTTTGTTTGCTAAGAAGTCGATTGTCTCGATGTGGTCGTGTAGCACTTCCACGTGAAAGTTAATTTATGTTTCCGTCCAAAGTAAACTTAGTGTTTAATTACTCCTTTATGTTGTTGAATGCAATCGACTGTTTATTATTTTTAACTGGCTGTAACCCGATACTTCGTCCGCGTTGCTTATAATTATAATCAAGTAAGAATTTTTTTATATAACTTGGTTGGCAACCAAGCGTACGGATCACCTGATGGTAAGCGATTACTGTAGCTTATAGACCCTATCCCCAATCCCCCCAGGAGCTCTGGTCACCTTACTCACCAACAGGAACACAATACTGCTTGAAAACAGTATTATTTAGTTGTGGTCTTCTGTAAGGTCGAGGTACTACCCCAGTCGGGCTGCTCCATATTTTGAGCAGGAAATTTCTTGCTGCTGCTTTACCTTAGTTAAATAACAGATTTATAAAGAGTTTTTGTTTGAGGTTTTGCATGATCATATTTTAATTATTCTCGACTTAAGCGAACTAAGGACTTTAATTAAGTGATTGACTTTTTGCGGAATTTCAGCATTGCTATGTAGTTGGTTCTATATCGTGCATCCGGATGATTATCAGGTCAAAGGATGTGTCTTGTATGCTCCGTGATTCCTTTATAATTCTCCTTCATTTTAATAAAAGGCACATTTATAATAAACGAGGAACCTTACATATTTATATGTTACCTATAGGTTTTTCCTCAATCTAATAAACGATGTGTGTATAAGTTAGTGTTTGTTTCTTTTAAGTAAATATTTTTTGTGCATCTTTTGTTTCATTGTTTACCTACCTTTCAGTTCTAGTGGTTTTTTTCTTGTTTTTAATTGTTTCAAAGAATATACTCTTATATTCCAAATAATTAAGTCTTTCTTTTAATCTTTTTCTATTTCTATGGAACTGTCTCTTCTGTAGCAAGGCGTGTGGAAACAACACAAAGTTGAAACAAAAAGATGAACACGTTAGAAGTTTCGGCATCCTCAATATGCACAGCATGACGTGCGATCGAAGGTGCTTTTATTGTAATAAAGCGAGTGCTCCGGTTCGGGGTAATGAGGGGTCATCGACCGGGGCGAGCAGGGGCGAGCAGGTCGAATATTAAGTGGGCTAAATGGTAGCGTGTCGTGATGGTCGGTCGTGAACCAGTTATTAAGTGGAGAAAGTGCAGGTTTGATGCCGACGTATAATTGGCCTTGTGTTACGACATGAAAGATCGACTTTATTTGATAGAGCCGAAAGGGACGAGCGGACAGCGGGCGATCGAGCGTCAAACAGATAGAAACAGTTGAAACTCAAATGTATCTTAATTTTAAGGTTATTTGATTATATTTAAAAATAATTAAAATAACTCGTAAAAACTTACTATATATGTTAAAATATTTTTAAATCGTATGATAAAAAATTTTAATATCATGAAATATAACCAATACAATAAGGCTTTAATTACTGTAATTTTATTTTTTATTACCCCTTTACATTTGCAAGTATCCAGAGATTCCATAGGTTTCATCACTTTAGCCATCATAAGACAGAATGGTATCTTGCAAACAATTATATGACAAAAGTCAAACGATTATAATTATTTATTTATTTATACTTTATTGTACACCACAAAAATATTACAAGCAAAGCATAAAAATAATTGCAGACAGTGAAGTACAATGGGCGGACTAATTGCTAATTAGCCATTTCTTCTAGATAACCCAGACTACCCTTAATATCTGCTACGGCTACCGTTAATATCTGTACCTACTATCGCTAATCAATTAATATTACCTTCATACCCAAAGTGGGTGTATTAAGCAACCAAGAACACTGTAAATCAGTCAACTCTCCTGTGACTCGCGCCACGCGCCCCTCATTGCGCTTACCCACGCTTCTAAACACTATTTAATTATCCGGCGTCCGCTGGATATAATTGTAGCATACAATCGCAACTAAACAATCACTCCGGCTGACGATCATCATCACGATCGCCACGATCATCTGAAACTGTTCGGACGTCGAGAGCAAGGTAGGAGCTCGATCCATCACGCTGCCTCAATGTAGATTAATGGACGTCAAATTCAAATTCAATTCAAATTCAAAATATTTTATTCAGCATAAAATTATTACAATTTCTTACTGAACGTCATGAGTTTACTACCAGTTCGGAAATAAAAAGCCTCTGACCTGAGAAGAACTGGCGAAAGAAACTCAGCGGGACTAATATCATTTTTTTTTAATCATGTTTTTTTTCCAAAGCTGATTGAAATTTACAATAATTTCATAGGTTGAAATAGCCTGGAGGCGATCACATCATTCCCAAGGCGTACTGTCTTCTATAAAATCGTTAATCGAATAATATCCTTTAGTACACAAACGTTCTTTTAAAATTTTTTTAAATTTCGCAATAGAAGCTTTTTGAACGTTTTCTGGGAGCCTGTTGTATAAGCGTATACATTGTCCATAGAAAGAATTACTGACTCGGCGTAAGCGAGTTACAGGCATTACAAGTTTGTGTTTGTTCCTAGTATTAATGCTATGCGTGTCGCAATTCCTGCGAAATTCTTGTATATTTTTATGAACATACATAACATTTTCGTACACATATTGAGAAGCAACAGTCAATATTTTTATTTCTTTAAACTTATCTCTTAATGATACTCTTGGGCCTAAACTATAAATTGCACGAATAGCTCGTTTCTGCAGGACAAAAATAGTATTAACGGTAGCTGCATTTCCCCATAATAGGATTCCATAGGACATGATACTATGGAAATAACTAAAATATACTACGCGAGCTGTATCTAAGTCAGTAATAAGTCTAATTTTTTTTACCGCGAACGCTGCAGAGCTGAGCCTATTCGCTAACCCCTCAATAATGTCGTCGTCATGTTAGCGATTCACTTCCGAGACGTGCAAATTTATTGCAATATTTTACTCATTGCTGAGTATGAAATTAATGAAGGAGCTAAACTTGCGTGTGAAATCCAAACGTAACCTAGATCTTAACACGCTAAATGAAATCTACGCCCTCAGCGCCAGCCAGTAAAATCCCCACTGCTGGGCAAAGGTACCAGCTTACTTTACCACGATGTTCAATGGTGATATGATGAACAAATATTAAGTGTCAGTGATAGTAATCACAACCAATGGCTCTACGTGCTCTGGGGCGTGTTGGGGAGACCTACGTACACTATAAAACGACTTTTGAGAGGTACGATAAAAATTATTTAAAAAGCTCAACATAGGTCGGATATTACTCTATTGGAACTTTTAATAATATAATTTTGTTTGCTCGCAAACGAAAAAAAAACCGACGTCAATTACATTGACAATTAATACAACGTAATAAGACGAAAAAAAGTCAAGTAAATACGCGTTATCAAAGATTTCTCAAAAAGTTGTAATCAGATCTCGATGAAATTTAAATGTAACCAGATGATAAACATCAGCTTTCGATTAAATTAAAAATCATCAAATTCGGTAAACCCTGTAAAAAGTGATGTGGTATAATACAACGTAAAAAGAAAAGAAAAGCACTAGCTAGATCTCAAATAAATTTAAGTGGGACCAAACGACACGCACTACCTTTCGATTAAAATAAAAATCATCGAAATCGGTCCACCCGTTCAAAAGTTCGAAGGTAACATACACAAAAAAAATACAGTTGAATTGAGAACCTCCTCTTTTTTTGGAAGTCGGTCAATAACAAACTTGATGACAAATCAAATAACATAATCCTCATCACAATAAAGTACCTAACTCGTGCTTTAAATTTAAAATACAAACGAAAAAATTCCGTAAAACGAAATCTAAGGCGATTAATTATTTTAAGATGACTTAATTTCATCAAAAGTTACATTTTCAATCTTGTATTATATGTCTGTCAATAGAGGCTTAACCCAGTTGCTCTCAAACTTTAGCCACAGCATTTCATTTTCATTCGTAATAAGACAAAACATATTTCGTAAAAACGGATATGTATTACAGAAAGACATTATGTACAATTAATAAGATCGATATCAAAATCAAATGCAAAACCTCGAATCTTAATTTTACAAATTAAATTTTTTGAGTGATTATTATTTCCAAAAGTAAAGTTACCACCTATTTGGAATGTAGATTCTGCAGAGAAGAATCAGCAAGAAACTTCGCAGTTACTCTTTTGAAAATAATATACAAAATGCGTGTTATACATATAGGTAACATAAAATACATGAATTTTTAAAATTGCGCGTAAAATACATAGAACTTTTCGTGAACCTTTTCCCTTTTTCACTATGTATTTATTCTAATCACAAAAAAGTTTCAAACCTATTTTTTTAAAATAACTGGGACTAACGTTAAAATGTTGAGAGGCGCTGGTCAAAAGGATCAAACATCCGGCTTTCGAACGCACCGCACTGGTTCTATGAATTCATTAGCCCGTGCGTGCCGCGCTAACAAGCCACGAATATTATAATCGCCAGTTAGTCTCTATCCAGCAACGAAACGAGCCAAATACATAAATTATAGTTTACTCGATTCTGTCAATTTGACCGAACTTTGATAATATTTCGGTCGTTGCGGTGTTGCTATTACCGCTTGACGTTTGAAATTCGTTTCTTGTTGTGACAACTGCTTGGTAGTAGCAGTGAGTCTAATTTATATTTTATACTGGCTGTTGCTTTAGGAGTTACTCGCGACAACTTGTCCAGTGCTGGAATGTTTTTGCAATACTCAGGGTAAAGATAGACTAAGCTTGTCATTTAATTTAAATTTATAACTTCTTTGTTTCGTCAGTTAAGACGAGTTGTCATAATGTATAAAACTTTTTTCTTTCTATTTTAATTTCCTTACAACTAGTAACATTTTCTACTAGTTGTAAGGAAATTAAAATAGTAATACTAGTAAAATTTTCTATTATAAAATATGATAATGATATTTTCAACTTCCAAAGCAATAAAGTTCTGCAATAAGCGCTTGTAAAAATTATTATTCAGTCGATGAATAAATAACTTTTATTACAGGAGTCTAACAAATTGAAAGACGGAACATAATAATACAGGCGGCGGTATGCGCATGCGCAGGCGAGCCATGTGCGATGTATTTATCGTCGATTTCATTGCCCTCTCGAAGGCTTTATTATTTCCCTATACGTGGACCGCGACGCGTGTGATCATACACCTTAAGCAGATCGAAATAGGCGCTATGAAGTGACACACAACAGTTTATTGCAGGGTTTATTTATATTATGAGTCGGTGTCAGGGTTTAGTGTGACTCGTGATCGTGAATTCAATATTGATATGCCATTAACGGTGTCCGGGTGTACTATGGGTTACGATGTGCAAATGCTAATTACACTTCACATACGTACAGCATCACAAATCTTATTTATAGTCTACGAGAGATGCGTGAGACAATGAATAGTGTAAAGTACTTCTCCTGTTAAATTTTGATAGAAATACCCAAATAACAGGTAGGTAGAACTTATTAAGGAACCTCTTCTGCATGTGAATAATTGAACCTTCAGATGGATCATTATCGCGTTACTGACTTAAGAGATAAAGAAACAATGGGAACTTAGGATAGGGATAAGGAATGAGTGTATGCTTCTGGGTTTCTCACAATACGAAATGAGTAGCAGTAATTACTATTACAGTAGCAGTAGTTTAGTAGCAACTTCAGGACGATTTTCTGTTAGTGCTACCCTGGTGCCAACCGCTCTGGTGTAGTGGTGCGAGTAGTCGCCTAAAACATCGACGGTTTGCGGGTTCGATTCCCGCTCGGTATCGATATTTCTATTAGTACAAATATTTCTTTCCGGTATAAATGTCCGTTGTGGGTCTCCCTACCGTGCCTCGGAGAGCACGTTAAGCCGTCAGCGCCAGTTGTTGTCATAAATACCTGATAGCGAAAGTTACTCATAGTAGGGAATATACCCGCCAACCCGCGGTGGAGCAGCGTGGTGAAATAAGCTCAAATCCTTCTTCTACATAGCGAAATAGGCCTATGCCCAACAGTGGAATGTTACAGACTGAATACTACCCTGCTCGAGAAAGCTGTAGTCAAACAATTAATATTATAATAGCTTTACCACAAAATTTAATTAATTTTTACAAGAATTTTGTCGTATCATAGAAATTTTAAATGTGGTCAATTACAAAAGTTCTTTTTCCAAGTCAAATCATCATCTCACTTTCCACTGGAAATGAACATTTAAAATTTTAATCACCTTTAAATTTTCTCATATATCTCCATCGACACTTCTAGCCATATCAGGTAGATGTAAACGTTATACCATCGTATTTATATTGAGACTTTCTCGCTATTTTGTAGTTCGCCCTAATAGGCGAGTATCGGGTTGTTTACGAGGCTCCGTGATGACTGAAAATTGCTTCAGATACCGCCTTGTACGGCGCGCGTAATTATCACCGGCTATACGACAGTCGGCGGTTTGTTCCGTGGCGTTGCTGCATGCTTTATAGCGTTTATTATCTTTGAATATTTTTCAATTTCATTACAAGATTATTACGTACCGTAAAGGTCGATTTACATCAGACGAGCGAATGCTCATTCTATCCCCACTATATCAAATTCTTATCAAATTCTTTTAGTGTAAACAGGCGTAGAGCATTCTTTCGTTGTTATATAAACGATTGTTCGTTTACACATAAAAATCAAAAAAGAATGCTCTTGTTCTAGCTCTAGCTCTTTGTTCGTTTGGTCTAAATCCACCCTAACATAGCTGCTAGTAGTTGTGTTTTCCGTTCCATCCGAGAAACTACTTCTTCCATTATTAAATATAAAACAAGCTCACGTCAAGAATCGAGCCGCGATAAGGAACCGACCAAATATTTACCATCACATTGGACATGATCGATTACGATTTAACATTATATACGATAAATTTATTTTATAAAGTATCTCTTTATAACATTTAAACCATTAATATCATCGAAGATAGATAAGTTTCGGAGTTATTGAAGGCACGGCTGATAGCTCTGATTCATCAATCAATCCCCCCCCCCACGAATCCCTCTCTTTCACCCCGATCATTTATAATCGTCCGTCATAGCTCGAATATTATCAGCGACGGTAGTTGCCGGTATCATGGCTCTCGTAGCGAACTAACTGATGAAGAAGTGATCGGACTGTTGAGGTTTTAACGAGCGACTCTTATCTGATCACGTTATGATTTATTGGAAATTATTATCTTTATTATTACACTTTAAGTTATTTAAATTGATTTGATTATTTTTGATAATATGAGTCTGAATTTCTGTGCTTTGTAAGCTTGAAGAAGGAAAGTTTGAGCTGCATTTGTTTACGAATAAACAGTAATAAGTTAGTAAATAAATTTACGTTCTTCTACAAAAGATTGCCGGTGGAAGCTGGATGAGGGTTGAGGAGACCTGTGTCCAGCTGTAGACTGCGATAGGCTGAACTGATTTAAATAAATTCTATATTGCGTTAGAATAAAAATATTAAAAAACATTAACAAAAAGAAAATATGCTAACAATAATAATAACTGTTAATTTAAATTATTTTTGTAGAGTTAGATCAGTAAGAGTCGTAAAAAATATAAACTCATAGGGCTTGAACTTTAAATTTTTATTTACCTTGCGTTTTATGTGTCTTTTTTGTTGTTTCTATATTTAACGTGTCATTGAAAAAACTTAGGCGTACTTCTGAAAGTGCAAGAATAATGCAATGTTCTTATATTACAGCCCTGTCCTGATGTTGGAGAAAGGTTTCTGGAGAAGCTTCTGAACTGAAATGATAAACAATTGTTCGATATCGCTTTGTTTTTCTAAGAAAAAAACTGCTTTTTAATTTGTTTTTGAACATTTTATAATTAAAGAAGCACTTTTTAAAAGGCCGATGACCCGCCTCGTACCAAAAACAACAATCATGGCTCTTTCTCCGAAGCCATATCCTTCAAACATCGGCTCATTTATAGCAGCTCGGTAAAAACAATCGCCGCGGACAATTCCTCAACAAACGTGATCCAACTGACAAAGGCATTGGAAACGCGAGTGACGCCGCGCCGGAACCGCATTGTGAACAGCACTCGCTATCAGACCATCTCGGTATAAACAAAAAACTATCGATGCTTTTAAGATACAATCGTCTAACGCATCGTTCATTTTTACGAATCTGGTTAAGACTGCCGCACATTATAAACATGTTTAACCGACTTCAAAATAGGTATTTCTCAATTCGATTGTCTTTCTTTCTGTTATCTCTATTTTTTTTTGTGGGTGCATTTATTTTGACGATTTTATTCTTTTTCGAAAGTTGCTGCTTGTCGTGTGGTATCGTTTAAATTTGAACGAGATCTGACGAGTAATTTTTGAGGTATCCCTAATACCTAATGTGTTGATTACACCTATGATATATGGGATACCTCAAACTACATATCCTAACCTAATTGTTAATGTAAAATAGTTTTACTTTCTTTGTTTGAGAACAATCAAAGTTATCTGTGACGAAATGTCTAACATATTTAGAGATGATGTTCAACAGCGGCTGGTGACAGCAGCATTAGTGATAATGTACCTAACGACGACAGCGAAGGCGATGGGATGGTTATTAATTGTTTGTATCTAGGATTATTTTATATTTCTTACAATATCCTATAATTTAAATTAAATGACTTTTTGAACTAGACGTGGGTAGGCATAGTCTAATTTAGTGAGTCAGAAAGCAGTAGAGTGTGCGGCGAGGTTACTCGGCTAATGCGTCGCTCGCGTCAATCTCGTCGAAAAACTGTTACACAAGATTCATTACGATGAAGAGAATCAATTAAGAATCGCTGCAACAACTGCTTTTATATTAAATGCACGAATCATTTGTTACACAGTCGTTGGAGTTTCACTTTATAACGAAATATTGCGACAGTAGTGCAGGTATGAAGGCATGTCTGACTGCACTAGAGGAGGAAGTTTTTCAAAATTTTTAAAAGAAGGATATCATTTTCTACTGATTTCATACATCTTAAATAATATCAAAAAAAAAAAAACTTTAAAAGAAGTTTTATTTTCATCAAAAATCACAAGAATCAATATCAAACAAATTACCTTGTGTTTATGTATTAAAGTTTGAAACCCTTTCCATGTCAACAATGTCATTACTTAAACACGTTAACATAACATTTATACGTGAGTCAGTGAGTCTCCATGAATTATGTAAGTTTTGTACGTATGATAGATTGTTAAATAAATTAAAATAAATGAAATAACATTTAGCTAATTTTTTAAACGAAATCACCTTTTTATTTGTTACATGTAATATATTCTCTCATTAATATATGTTATAAAACCGTAACACCGTTGTAATTGTTTGCCTCAACTCTCTCAATTATTCCCACCTCAGGATTATTAAAATTACTTATACTAGAGCCCATTTATAGAGGAAATTCAAAGCAATAAGCACCTCACATCTCATAGAGGCGTAGTTATAATCGTAAAAGTCGTCTGCTCAACGGAATAAAACATATGAAGAGCAAGAAGGAAAAAGGGGTTAGGTCATATTTTTTGAAAACGGATTTTTCATTTATTTTTTATATCTCTTGACGAGCATTATCACGTGGAATAGTAGTATGATGGGAAAAGTTGTATATTACTTTAAATACTACCAGTACCTTGTGCCCCTTTATATATTAATAACGTGTTTAAGTAAGGGCTATTTTTAACACAAAATGTAAATAAAATTAAGCAGTATTACAGTAATTTGCCACATAAATAATAATTAATAATTGATTTATTTTGTGTTTGATTTTACATGCAATTTTTGTTGTTTAGTTCATACACTAAATTTTAACCTCAAAAAGATTCTCCTAAAAAGTTTGATTAAAGCGACTTACCGCCTTTTTCCCCTGGCCCTTCCTACTCGTATGTTATTACATGTACTTTACGCAATAATTATAATTATACTCGCGATACGAATCTTGAAATATTAGCAATAACTGTTGCTGGTTATTGATGTTTATCGGTAAACACTGAACTTGTTTTTATGATCTTAGATCGAAGTTGACTAAATTAATAAACTGCTTCAATGTCGGTCGAACTTTAATGAGTTATTACATTCTTATTAGTCGTTACGAATATCGATCTACAAGATTTTAATTAAGAATTTCTTACTAAAATAGATCGTAATTTTTTTATCTATAAACTATTTTATAAATTGGTATTCGTAAAATCTAAGTATTATAACAGTCAAAGCCTACATTTATTCCACTGCTGGACATGAACATTTATTATAATATCAATAAAGTTTAGAGAACAATAAACATCTAAAAAAAAAATTGAAAACAAAACTAATTGAAAAAAAAAAAAACAAAAAGCCAACGTCACGCGGATTTCCCAGGCGGTCACCCATCCAAGTACTGACCGCGTGACGCGTTGCCGCGTTAGCGTTAAAGAAATTTCATTTCAAAAAGCAACATAATACATAACAGACTTAGGAGATATTAATAGAAATTTTGATTAATCTAACAATAACTGTTTCTGTGAGCAAAGTTTCCCATGATATAAATCACCGACGCGCTCACCCTTCAATACGAATCAGAGCACGCGCTCAATTGAACGAGTACAAGCACAATCAAAAAGTAATTAATTAACTCTTAACATCCACTATTAATTTACAACTTCATTTTTATTCATCATCGCGTGACAGTGATTTATACGACGCGCCACAAAAAATATTGTTTGTGTTACTGTATTTATTATATATAGACGTCTACCGCGTGTTTGCCTGTCCATTACAGGTACAAATCGTTGCTCAATGAATTGGTTATTGTAGGAAAAATTATGTTTTTAATTTGGTTTTGAGAAAAATTATGTTTTTATTTGTGTTCAAACAAATTCTTATAGTTTAGCAATCTTATACTATTAAACGAGCAATTCTTGTATATATATATATATATATATATATTTATGTGTTATGACTAGTGCTGGGACACGTTTTTTATTCAATATTTGATTTGAGGACATCTGTATGTTATCAGGTCAGGTTCCAATATATTTATGTATCTAATGAATCTATGGAGGACATTCAAAAATTGTATATAAAATAATACCAATAAACCAATATAGATGGCAGTACTTGTATTATTTCAACATTTATTTACAAAATGCACACTTCATGGTTATCATTGAATGTCCCAGAACAACCAAGCGTTATATATATTATTATTATTATAAATACAAGCTTTTATTTAGTTTTTCTGATCACTAGGTTGAGCTGAAATTTTGCATACATGTGTAAATCGCGTGACGACGCAATATTATGGTGACATGGTGCTGATCTGATGATGGAGCTGGAAGAAGGTCATCGGAACTCAGTAATTAAACGACATAACCCAATCGAGTATGGGCTCGTTTGATTCGTCTTGACGAGTACTTTGGTGCTAGATGGTGACCAGGGTCTGATGATGGAGCTGGAAGATGGTCATCGGAACTCAGTAATTAAACGTCATAACCCAATCGAGTATGGGCTCGTTTGATTCGTCTTTACAAGTACTTTGGTGCTAGATGGTAACCAGGGTCAGATGATGGAGCTGGAAGATGGTCATCGGAACTCAGTAATTAAACGTCATAACCCAATCGAGTATGGGCTCGTTTGATTCGTCTTGACGAGTACTTTGGTGCTAGATGGTAACCAGGGTCAGATGATGGAGCTGGAAGATGGTCATCGGAACTCAGTAATTAAACGTCATAACCCAATCGAGTATGGGCTCGTTTGATTCGTCTTGACGAGTACTTCGGTGCTAGATGGTAACCAGGGTCTGATGATGGAGCTGGAAGAAGGTCATCGGAACTCAGTAATTAAACGACATAACCCAATCGAGTATGGGCTCGTTTGATTCGTCTTTACAAGTACTTTGGTGCTAGATGGTAACCAGGGTCTGATGATGGAGCTGGAAGATGGTCATCGGAACTCAGTAATTAAACGTCATAACCCAATCGAGTATGGGCTCGTTTGATTCGTCTTGACGAGTACTTTGGTGTTAGATGGTAACCAGGGTCTGATGATGGAGCCGGAAGAAGGTCATCGGAACTAAGTAATTAAACGACATAACCCAATCGAGTATGTGCTCGTTTGATTCGTCTTTACAAGTACTTTGGTGCTAGATGGTAACCAGGGTCTGATGATGGAGCTGGAAGATGGTCATCGGAACTCAGTAATTAAACGTCATAACCCAATCGAGTATGGGCTCGTTTGATTCGTTTTGACGAGTACTTTGGTGCTAGATGGTAACCAGGGTCTGATGATGGAGCTGGAAGATGGTCATCGGAACTCAGTAATTAAACGTCATAACCCAATCGAGTATGGGCTCGTTTGATTCGTCTTGACGAGTACTTCGGTGCTAGATGGTAACCAGGGTCTGATGATGGAGCTGGAAGAAGGTCATCGGAACTCAGTAATTAAACGACATAACCCAATCGAGTATGGGCTCGTTTGATTCGTCTTTACAAGTACTTTGGTGCTAGATGGTAACCAGGGTCTGATGATGGAGCTGGAAGATGGTCATCGGAACTCAGTAATTAAACGTCATAACCCAATCGAGTATGGGCTCGTTTGATTCGTCTTGACGAGTACTTTGGTGTTAGATGGTAACCAGGGTCTGATGATGGAGCCGGAAGAAGGTCATCGGAACTAAGTAATTAAACGACATAACCCAATCGAGTATGGGCTCGTTTGATTCGTCTTTACAAGTACTTTGGTGCTAGATGGTAACCAGGGTCTGATGATGGAGCTGGAAGATGGTCATCGGAACTCAGTAATTAAACGTCATAACCCAATCGAGTATGGGCTCGTTTGATTCGTCTTGACGAGTACTTTGGTGTTAGATGGTAACCAGGGTCTGATGATGGAGCCGGAAGAAGGTCATCGGAACTAAGTAATTAAACGACATAACCCAATCGAGTATGGGCTCGTTTGATTCGTCTTTACAAGTACTTTGGTGCTAGATGGTAACCAGGGTCTGATGATGGAGCTGGAAGATGGTCATCGGAACTCAGTAATTAAACGTCATAACCCAATCGAGTATGGGCTCGTTTGATTCGTTTTGACGAGTACTTTGGTGCTAGATGGTAACCAGGGTCTGATGATGGAGCTGGAAGATGGTCATCGGAACTCAGTAATTAAACGTCATAACCCAATCGAGTATGGGCTAGTTTGATTCGTCTTGACGAGTACTTTGGTGCTAGATGGTAACCAGGGTCTGAAGATGGAGCTGGAAGAAGGTCATCGGAACTCAGTAATTAAACGACATAACCCAATCGAGTATGGGCTCGTTTGATTCGTCTTTACAAGTACTTTGGTGCTAGATGGTAACCAGGGTCAGATGATGGAGCTGGAAGATGGTCATCGGAACTCAGTAATTAAACGTCATAACCCAATCGAGTATGGGCTCCTTTGATTCGTCTTGACGAGTACTTTGGTGCTAGATGGTAACCAGGGTCAGATGATGGAGCTGGAAGATGGTCATCGGAACTCAGTAATTAAACGTCATAACCCAATCGAGTATGGGCTCGTTTGATTCGTCTTGACGAGTACTTTGGTGTAAGATGGTAACCAGGGTATGATGATGGAGCTGGAAGAAGGTCATCGGAACTCAGTAATTAAACGACATAACCCAATCGAGTATGGGCTCGTTTGATTCGTCTTTACAAGTACTTTGGTGCTAGATGGTAACCAGGGTCTGATGATGGAGCTGGAAGATGGTCATCGGAACTCAGTAATTAAACGTCATAACTCAATCGAGTATGGGCTCGTTTGATTCGTCTTGACGAGTACTTTGGTGTTAGATGGTAACCAGGGTCTGATGATGGAGCCGGAAGAAGGTCATCGGAACTAAGTAATTAAACGACATAACCCAATCGAGTATGTGCTCGTTTGATTCGTCTTTACAAGTACTTTGGTGCTAGATGGTAACCAGGGTCTGATGATGGAGCTGGAAGATGGTCATCGGAACTCAGTAATTAAACGTCATAACCCAATCGAGTATGGGCTCGTTTGATTCGTCTTGACGAGTACTTTGGTGCTAGATGGTAACCAGGGTCTGATGATGGAGGTGGAAGAAAGTCATCGGAACTCAGTAATTAAACGACATAACCCAATCGAGTATGGGCTCGTTTGATTCGTCTTGACCAGTACTTTGGTGCTAGATGGTAACCAGGGTCTGATGATGGAGCTGGAAGATGGTCATCGAAACTCAGTAATTAAACGTCATAACCCAATCGAGTATGGGCTCGTTTGATTCATCTTGACGAGTACTTTGGTGCTATATGGTAACCAGGGTCTGATGATGGAGCTTGAAGATGGTCATCGGAACTAAGTAATTAAACGTCATAACCCAATCGAGTATGGGCTTGTTTGATTTGTCTTGACGAGTACTTTGGTGATAGATGGTAACCAGGGTCTGATGATGGAGCTGGAAGATGGTCATAGGAACTCTGTAGTGAAACGACGCAACCGCATTGAGTTTCGGCTCGTTTGATTTGTCTTTACGAGTACTTTGGTGCTAGATCGTAACCAGGGTCTGATGATGGAGCTGGAAGATGGTCATCGGAACTCAGTAATTAAACGTCATAACGCAATCGAGTATGGGCTCGTTTGATTCGTCTTGGCGAGTACTTTGGTGCTAGATGGTAATCAAGGTCTGATCCGATAATAGAGCTGGAAGATGGTAATAGGAACTCAGTAAAGAAGCTTCACAGGGGGAATGCGTCATTTTTTCGAATTATAATTACGAAACAAATGTAAAAATTTTAAATAAAATTCATTAACTCAGCTATTTTCCAATAAATTTTTATGCGGTTTTCTCTGAAAATATTCCCGTGACTTGGAAAATCCTGATATTTATCACTAAATAAGTAAATATAATAAACGTTAGTGCTTCAAGAACTAAGTGATCGGGTTTTTTATAGACATTGTAACATAACCTCACTTTTACAAAACATCTAATAACTCCGCTCTCAGATAGCCCAAATGTAAAGAATTTTTAGTGAGATATCAATAAGCCTAAATACATTAATTGATACCATTTTCATTTCATTACATTTTGATCCAAGAGTGTATGAAATCGTATCCGTTTCCTTTAAAAATTTATTTCCTTAAAATATTGTTATTATTATTTGTCATTGCGTCTATTCGTTATAAGTATTATTAAAGTTCGCAGACAAGTGGACATAAGGTGCCAATCAAACTACTAATGCGACGTTTCGATCGTTTATTTGATCATCATCAGGCATCTACAAAAGTTAGACACGTGTTAGACATAGCCAGTAGATCGCTGCATCAGCATGCTTGCCTATTGCTCACGGCACCTACGACCTGCATAGGCTCCACGTTTTACAAGCTCAGCAACTACAAGCAGCATTGACGTCAATCATTGACGTCAATCGAAGATTTCCTTTGAAGCCTGAAATGTGGAAGCGACACTCTTTGGTCCCACATTGACATCATAAGTTATAAGATGTAGTTTTAAGATTACTCTTGTATTAACTCTTGGTACGAGCATCGACCAATTGTCATTACTTTAGTTTAGTTATAAGAAGTAGTATAAGATAATATTGTATTAATACCGAATTAATACATAAATATTAATTATGTGGTTTCTTTTCAACCTCCTGACTACTGCAAACGTAACTCACGCTGCATTTAATCAATAATCCATATTAATATTATAAATGCGAAAGTAACTCTGTCTGTCTCGCAATCACGCCAAAACTACTGAACAGATTTAAATGAAATTTGGTATATATATATTTTAGAGTCTGAGAAAGGACATAGGCTACTTTTTAATGCGAATAAAAGGGTGTAAGGGGTTGAAAGGTGGGAATGAAAATTTGTATGGAACTATGTTCGTGTTTCGTAACTGTCAAACATTTAATGTTCATCCCGTCGATATGGTAAACTCTCCGATAAAATTAAAGAACGTATTTAAATAAAGGTTTCGAATCGACAACATATATCCACAATATACGGATAGTGGCGTATTTTACATTTTAAAAATGTATAATAATGTCAGTAATGAAAACGGATTGACATAATATATATTGGTTGTCAAATATAAAACGTAGTGGTTATATACATACTCTTTGGTCAAATATTTATGCGTGCGTTCAGAAATTTATTTAGTGTAAACTAAGTAAAATATATCAAGCTAATTAAATCTTATACTATTAAAAAAAGGAAAGCATTTTTTCCCCTCAAATCAACGCAGGTGAAACCGCGGGGCACAGCTAGTGTATATATAAAACAACAACAAAGAAAGAAAAAACAAACTATAGTCCGTTCAACGAGACGAGAGAATTTTTGTAAACAAACCAAAATGTCATTATAATAGATGTCATTTACATGTGCAGGGTTTTGTAACCTTTTTTTCGTACACAATTTTTTTTAATGTAAAATATATTTATATTTTGATAATTACTTAATTAAATATAATTAATTAAATTTAATTATGTATATAAGATTTGATACTTCTTAAATAATTAATTATCAAAATGTACATTTATTTTACATTTTACATTTAAAGTTTAAATATAATAATATTAGTTTATTAGTTTAATTTTAAGTTTAGGATTTTAGGTACAAATGAAATATTAATGATTAATATTACTAAAATATTTATTAGATACAAGCTGCTGTGCCCGCGACTTCGTCCGCGTGGAATTTAACGACAAATGATAAATGAATGATAAATGAAAACATTTATTTCGCCATAAGGTGATACACACTTAACGAAAGTCGAAAAAAAAGTGATACAAAAAAAAACTAAACAATAATAACAAAAAGTTAGGCAGCATAAAATCAAACAATAAAATAAAAAATTAAAATTTATTATCTTAACATTAGTTACATTACAAACTTACGTAATGTACCCAGTGTTGTAAGCAACGCTAACTTAGTCAAAATATTAAGTTACTAATGTCTCGTTAGAAATTACCTACCTACTTTATCCTCGGCTTTATTAAATATTACAATTAATAACAATGTCCCTAGTGTAGGTCGAGAGAAAAAAAGCCGGAGGAAAAATCTCTCGGTACTCTTTTAAAACATGCACACTAAAATGCAAATAATTATTACAAAATCCGAATGTTTTCAAAGTCAGACTATCTTGACAGATTCGACGTTCGAACTCGCCGAGAGACGTGCAGCAGATAGCAAACAAACAAGATAGAAGGAGATAGACTATATTTTGTTTGTTCCGTCGTCACTATGAAAAAATGATGCGCTTTGTTTACAAAATTTCTCTCGTCTCGTTGAACGGACTATATTTTAGTATTTTCTCACATTACCTTCACACGCAGTATTTAATTGACATCTTTATATTATTAAAAATCGCTAGTATGTAAGATCCTATAGCTAATGCATTATATATTGTTGTTTTTAATTTAATTTTAAATAACTGCAAACTATGAATTTTGAAAAATTGATACTATAACATTTAAATTTATCTAGGTAACAATATGTACAATTTGTGTTATTATATTTTTTGATATACATTTTCAGGACATCAGATTTTTAAATTTGACTCTGTTCTTCATCTAAACCATCAATTACATACACGTAAAGTTGTTGATTGACAATGTATTGGTCTAAGATCCGGGATATAAAAAAATATTCCCTCATCTGTTAATTAACAACAACACACAACACAATATTGACGGTTTTAGCTTACTACATGTACTTAATTAACATGAGAGAGAAAAGATTTTTTAGAAGAAAAAAATTTTTTTTTTTAAGTATTATTATTTGCAGCAGGCTTATTGTGGCAGAGGTTGTTTTTATAAATTCACAATATTGAAATAAGCCTATAAAAATTGTTTCATCTAATTAACAGATGAGGGAAGATTTAGCTTCTCGGATCTTAGACCATATACAGAATGGTAACAACAAGAATTTCTTTCTTTACCTTTACATATATTGTTAGTTACTTTCTTCCTATTTAACTTGTCAATATGTATTTTCCTTTTAATTTTTAAGCTATTGCATAGCTTCTTTCGCGGGCCTTGAGCGCGGGGACAATTTTGAGAATATCAGTAACGAAAAAACCTCACGCTCCCCCAGTAACGAAAAAACCTCACGCTCCCCACTCCGACGGGCACGGAGGTGTGGCTTGAAGGCCGTGCATCGTCTAACGTCGTTTCAGTTCGGCAGTCTTCGACACGGCGTTGTGTGCGTGCGATTAGATGTCTGAGCTTCGACGCGAGTTTGCCGGCATTTATCAATGAATGCGTGATGAAATAAAAAATATGACCTACATGAATGGGATAGCACCGGCGTTAGTACTATTATCTAGTTGAGCGTATTACTCATTGATGCAAATATGATATTGCCTATAATGTTACTATTTCCGGATAAAATTTGGCATTTAATTTTTTTAATAAAAGAAAAAAATTTGTTTTCTTATCGGTCACCACGCTCAAAAAGTGTAACTTGAATTAATACCAAAGAAAAAGAAATACTGCATAAATAAAATAAATAAATATTATAATTATTGCATAAGTTGATACAAAATGCTATGCAATAGCTTTACCGCGGCAGTCCCCGAGTGCCACACGTCTTTTTTTTATATTTTATCTTTTTATCTTTACGAATGTTGAATTTTGAGTTTTGCTACATTTAAAGTATGTTATTTAAATTTATGTAGTTGGCAAAATGTACATTTTTTTAAATATAATTTATTACTTGTTATATGAACATCTTATTCTCAAATTTACCTCTGTTCCAGTGTCTAAAACAATAATTATATATAAGATATAATATATAAACAACGCGTTATGTTGCACAAAACTACAAATAGACTACTACTAATTGACTAACTACAAATTGAAAACCATAAATTGAAATGCTGTACAAAACTAAAAATAGACTACTACTAATTAACTAACTACAAACTGAAAACTAAAAATTGAAAACTACAAAAAATTACCTCACATTTAACTGTTAAGGACAAAATTTAAAACAATTACTTTTTTAAAATGTAAGTAATTTATAGATTTTGATCCCCCCCCCTCACCCCCATGTAACGCGCCGTAACGTTTTCCTGTACCCCCCCCCCTACACCACGAGCGTTATGTAACATCCAATTGACCATTTTTACCACATTTTTACCCAAATGTCACAACTTTGTTGCGCAAACTAACCGGAAAGTAGCTAAACTACTTTTGTTATCGTTTTAATCGCGTTTTTGGGAGTAATAAATAAATAAAACAATAGATTTTAATACCCTAGTTTTTTTTAATAAACAAAAAACAATGTTACGTAACGCGCTGTTCGAAACGCCCCTCCCTCCCCTGTAACGCATCGTAACGTTTAACAAGACCCCTCCCCCCAAATTAGCGTTACGTAATACTTGAACGCCCCCTTAGCCTTTGGGTACGGAACCCTAAAAATGATGTTCTGCATGGGGTGACATAATTTTCTGATTAGTGTTCACTGTCATGTGAAATTATATTTTCTTAACTCGTTTTGTGAAAATATCAACAATCTTATATCATAATTAATTTTTAGTCACTAATCCATCCATGGCTATTATCGTTAAAGGTTGCATGCAATGTACCTATATAATGATATTTTTCTTATCAGGTTTAAATTATTATGTTTATATTTTTAGTTCTTTTTATTAACAAGAACATAATGATAGCTTTTTTTTCATCCTTTAGGGCGCCTTCAAATTAGCCGCGCACAACGCGCGACAGCAGCGCGACAAATTTGAAGGCGCCGCGCTGCTGTCGCGCGTTGTTATTTACATACATTTACAACGTCGCGCGTCAGCAGCGCTGCAGACGCGCTGCCGCCGCGCGGCTAATTTGAAGGCGCCCTTACTGTTTACGAGAAATAATGGCTCATTTATGAAACGATTTTAAGCAATAAAGAATTATTCGTTATCCAATTAAGTACCTTAAATACATTGTGCATTTAATATACATCAATATGGTCTTTTACAGTATGTAATTTAAATCAATGTTTTCAAAGATATCATAGATTTAAAATGCAGGAACATAGCGGTCGCAGTGGTACCGGTCGGGGTGGCTGGCGGCGCGGTGGCCGGCGGCGTGTGCCACTGTGGTCTGTGCCTATATAAATGTCGCGTCGAAGGCCGCGCTTCACCCTACCCTATTCAATTGATTTAAGCTATGTATTCATTAAGCAACATTTGCAAATTTTGATTTTCGTTAAGTGTGTGTATCACCTTATGGCGAAATAAATGTTTTCATTTCATTTTATTTCAAAGAAGCTTGTAACACTTGACGCTCAACATGTTTGGCAACGTCGCACAACAGCGAAGCGACCTTGCTAGTTGACCTTGTTAGTCTTATTGTTTGTTTACAAAAATTCTAAATAATAAAAATAATTTAAAATTAATAGTTGTTATATCAGGCATTCTTCCTCTTTCACACACAGGGTGGGTTCCCCCTTTTACTTTTAGGCCTAACTCTGGCTACCTTTATACACGGGGTAATAAAACAATAGTGGATACTCTTTTATAGTTTACAGGGTTGCTTCTTGTTTTTTGTATAGGTACATTGTTAATCTAACTAATGGTTTGTACATTCACAACTTATCTACTTATACAAAATTTAGTCGACATTTTTATTCTTACAACTTAAGACTAAATGGTTACGAATTACAAAATTATTTTAACACTTTTATATTATTCAAAATGAAACTGTATACTAATAAATTAATAATATAGGTACAAAGAAACAGCTATTTACATGAATAACAATATTAAGCCTATTAGTTAATTATGTTCTATCATAGAAACTATAGCTTAATGGCAAATAAAATATGATATAATTATATGCTTTTGATTCGATTTTTGTCAAATATCTCGAGAAAAGAGCATCAATAGTAGTATGGTCTCTCGTAAGTCGTAGTAAATTGAAGATTCATCGTAAAAAGGATAGCGATAATTTTTGCTGCGGCAATCGGGTTGTGACTTGAAATTTCTCTCATAATGTTTAATCTGGATACGCTACGCCCAACGATTTTATATTTTGTCTGATCAATACCCCAGATTGATGAGAAGATTGGTGCGATCTGGTAGCTAGGGATTACCGAATTATTATTTAGCTTTTAGTACATAACCTAACTACATCATTTTTATTGTAATAAAACCGTTTAAGATAAAAAAATAGTTTATTTTTTTATTATATAGATAAGTATAGAAGATTATGTGAATTCGAATTGTCTAAAATCTAATCCAACGCAGGCGAAGTTGCGGGCACCAGCTAGTTCCACCATACATTGATACACTAGCGGCCGCACTCAGAGACGTTCAAATTAGTCCTTATGGATTCTTAAGTAATTGACATTAAGGCAGCTGTGGGGGCAAAACGCCGCGCTAGCCGTTTTTTGTGCAGTTTTTTGAAGCTAATCTACTTTTTATTGGAAAGAAATATCAAACTAATACAAACACATTTAATTTCTACATAATTTTGATTATATAATAGATGATTTTTTAAATTTTTTTAAAGGAATACATTTTAAATAATCGCCTTACAACGAAACCACAAAAATGAGAAATAATTACTGATACTATGCGTCTCCTCGTAAAGTAAACATTATTTTATTTTGCTACCGACACTAATGGATGGACAATTTAATAATGAACAATTCGCATGAATAAATTTTTCGAAAAGACCTAAATTTGATGTGTTATTGATTTTTTTCTAAAATCTGGGCGTATTCACTACTGTAGCTCAAGCGCGGGGTATCGGAATTCAGTCTGCCGCAAGGTTTGGAGGGCGAAGCTTGTGTCGTTTGTCACCGTCTCGGCTAGCGCACGCTCACGTCATATTATAAATCTATACGTCTATACTCTATACATACAAATAAATAAAATTGGAGTGTCCGTTTGTAATAATAAAATAATAGCCTTTTACTAAATGCATATGCATGTATACACGGTACATATACCAAAATAACATTTTTTACAATTGTTGTCTGTCTTTCTGTCAGTTTGTTCCAGCTAATCTCTGAAACGGCTTGACCGATTCAGACGGGACTTTCACTGACAGATAGCTGATGTAATAGGCTGTTACTTTTATTTTTATTTTGTATCTCTGCGAACTGAACAATATATATTTTTTTAATTCCACGCGGACGAAGTCGCGGGCACAGCTAGTAAACAATAATAAATTTATTAGCATATTGTTAGCATTTTTTGTTGACTTTTGTTTGGGATAGTTTTTTTGTTTGTTATTTATTGTGAAAGGACGCTCTGTGTGTGTATTTAAAACTATGTATTGAGTTTCTTTTAAAGACGCTATTGTTGTGTAGGTATCTAAAAAATGGTTTTAGCACCTTTGAAAATTATAGAAACGACACCCATGATAAAGAGTTTTGCTAGCTAATTTAATTTGACCACGTAGTATAGGTTTTTACTTTTTACCTAGACCTACTTTAAAATAAAAAAAATATATAATAAAATTTACTTTATTGTTGTTATTTTATTTTTCTACTTACACTGTCTGTGAAATGAAATGTGATGAATGTGTTGCTAAGCGCAAATCTCGAGAGCAGCTAAACAGATTTTTCTTACGAAAAATTAGAAAAATTGCCTGAAAAGTCTGAAAACAACACTATTCTATATTCCCATACAAAAGTTTCGTAATAATACTTAAAAGTCAATTTGAACTTTAATACCATACCATAAAGTTTAAGTTTTAGTGGAGGGGTTTCAGTAAGGCAAAACAATTGAGTGACGTATAAATATTAATGTCAATATTTGTCAATATATTAATTTATATTTTTTTTTTTTTACATTATGTAATTGTTGACTTATCAACTTTCTTTTTTCTTTTTTTTATCTTACTAGCTGACCCAAATTGCCGTTATCCCGAATAGCAAAATAAGTATTTAAAAAATAATAATTAAAGAATCGACTGTTAGGCGGTACGAAGTTCGCCGGGTCAGCTAGTTATTTATAAGTTTAAGTAATATTATACTTCATTATTAGTATTTATAGAACGTAAGTGTAGTAACTGAATTTATTACTTACCTAAATTATATACGCGCCAATTAACATTTATTTATTATAAAAAAATAATATATTTTTTTATTGAATGCCGTGCGGATCCCTAGATCTGTAATTTTTACGTGTATTCGTAAGTTGTTCACCAAATGCCGCTAATAGTGTTTTACGAGAGGTGGGGTGCGGCAAAGAGGGAACGAATGCTCAAGGTTATTTACCGCCGGGATACCGCCTTAAGGCCCGTATTTATAAATCGCTCTCAGATACGATCTCAAGAGCGATCTTAGCTGATAGGCTCTCAGGATGTAATCACGATCTCAAGATCACTACAATTTAATAAATCGTCATCAAGAAAGTGTTGTCAACTTTATTTTTCAGAAGATCATACCATATACTAGAAAATATCATATTATGCCTAGTTGCCTACATTTCAAGGAAAAAAATCGTACGTAATGAAATATCAATAAAATAACGTAAATAATTTTAAAACGGAATATCATTATAATTTAAGGCTCGTCTTTAGATTACGGGCCGTCGATTTATGGGGTTTTGTGGGGTGAAAAGGGGAGAGAGGGAGCGGGCTACCCCTTGTTACCATTCCCACCCCGCGGAACTCCATGGTTATGGAGATATACATAGTTAAAGTTTTGAGGTTAGAATAACGCTATTAAGCTATTGCACTACCTTGTGGGGGAACCAGGGGCTAGGCACCTGCCCCCCTCGCCCCCCACCCTAGAACCACATAAACTGACAGCCCGTAATCTAAAGACTAACCTAAATTTAAATCAATATTTATCACTATAGCCTCGCGCGCACCTTCGCCGCGTGGATTATGATCAATTTGTCATACATAGTTTATGCGAAACTTTAACCGCTTACGCAGCGGAAGCTCTCAAAAGAAAAGAAAAAAACCCAATTTTTATTTTATTTTATTTTAATTATACGCCAACAAGGTAGACACCAACAAATTCACAACAATCAACAGCACAGCACACTCAATTATAGGCACATACAGCTTACTTAAGAGTGTTTCATTACAAAAACACGTAAAATTGATACATTTAAAATTAAATTATTACAATAAATTTAAAAACAAATTTAAATTAAATAAAAAAAAATTAAACGATAAAATTAAAATTGACATTACAAAATTAAAATTAATATGAAAGATTAATAATAAAACAATCAATTATAAATTATGAACAAATTCAGTGACATTAAAATCAATAGACATAAAAATTAAAATTAAAATTGATACAATAATATTGAGTTATTACCTACATGAAGTCAAAAAATTAATATTACAATAAAAATTATGAATAAAATAGAATAAGCATTTTGAAACATTAGTCTTATCGTGATGAAATAATTATAAACTATAGCCTTCCTCGATAAATGGGTTATCTAACACTAAAAGAATTTTTCAAATCGAACCAGTAGATCCTGAGATTAGCGCGTTCAAACAAACAAACTCTTCAGCTTTATAATATTAGTAGGTATCGACGGGTGCAAAGTAAAAAAAGTTAACTACAATTTTGAGATTTTTTTTTTATTTCAGTAGGTAACTAACTAAAAACTTTATATTTTACAACATGGCAAAATAAAAAATACAAATATCGCCTCATTTCTTGTACTTTTGTCAAGTAAAAGAAGACAACTACTGCTGTTTTGTAAAATTACACGACGTACATGCGTTCAACTACCGCTGGCTGCTATTACGCAGTCCGCGCGGGGGGCGCACGTTCATTCCTTATTACGTCATCAGTCAGATGCCATGTTCTCCGCCGGCCGGCAACAATGTTAAACAAATAATTTTATGATGTAGAAAAAGACATCTGCGTAATTATGCTTTGAACTTTGATTTTATTTAGAACTAGCTTCTGCGCGCGACTTCGTCGGCGTTTACTCCGCTTCTATTAGTCTTAGCGTGACGATACATAGCCTATAGCCTTCCTCGATAAATGGGCTATCTAACACTGAAAGAATTTTTCAAATCGGCCCAGTAGTTCCAGAGATTACCGCGTTCAAACAAACAAACAAACAAACAAACTCTTCAGCTTTATATATTAGTATAAGTATATAAGATGTAACACAGTCATGGACCAATTTTTTCGTTTGGATAATCATGCAAATTTGACCTTGGTGAAAAGTGCGAGCGTCAAGTAAATTAGTAAATTACTTTAACGTGTTTACTGATTTTTTTATTTATTAGTTAGTATAGTTATTGTAGTTTGATGGTGTAGTCTAGGTAGGTCCTCTAGATATATTACATATATATTTAAAAAATGTGTTACATTTAAAATAGTTTAATTCGAATTTTTGAAATGTGTACCTACTATCTAATTGGTTTTTTTATTAAACAACTAGCAACTCGCCCCGGCTTCGCGGGGGTTTTTAAAGAAAATATCTTATAAATCAGAATAACACACACGCTTTAACATATAAAGATACTAGCTGTGACCGCGACTTCGTCCGTGTGGAAATAAAAAGAATATTTTTCAGTTCGCAGTTACAAAATAAATACATTTGTAAAATATAAGTAGCCTAAGTTACTCCTTATTACATCAGTTATCTGCCTGTGAAAGTCCAGTTAAAAGCGGCCCAGCCGTTTCAGAAATTAACCGGGACAAACAGACAGACAGACAGACAAAAATTGTAAAAAAAGTTATTTTGGTATATGTACCGTGTATAGGTACATCATAATATGCATTTAGTAAAAAGTAGTTAGGTACTTTAATGTTACAACACTTACAACCAGACACTCCAATTATATTTATTTGTAACTAGCTGCCCGGACAGACTTCGTTCTGTCTGTTATGTTTTATTTATTTATTATAAAAACCTTCCGTGGGTTTTTTAAGGAACGTACAAAAAAATTAGGCGAATCGATCGAGCCTTTCTCGAGTTATGCGCTTAGCAACATCCATTTTTATTATATAGACTAGCTGCCCGGACAGATTTCGTTCTCTGTTGTTTTTTTTTTGTAGTATAAAAACATTAAAAACCTTCCATGGGATTTTTAAGGAACATAAAAAAAAATTAGCTGAATTGGTCGAGCCATTTGAGTTATGCGCTTAGCAACATTCATTTTTATTATATAGATATAGAAGATTGTGTGAATTGTACAAAATGTAATCCTGCGCAGGCGAAGTTGCGGGCACCAGCTAGTTCCACCATACACTAGGTACCTAAACTTTCGGACGCGAGGCGCGGGGTCACGGGGCGCCCACTCAGCCCGGTCGAATCACGGCGACAAGAAATTAATTTAATTGCGCATTATTTTGATTTTGCTATATATCTCCTAGACCTATGGTATTCATTTAATTTGCTTTGTGTAAAGGAAAAAAATAATCTTCATGAAAATATACTTAATAATGTTTGATGTTAAAAGTCTTATTAAGACATATGACGATTTTTTAACATTTTTTAAGATATTTTAATACTTTTTTCAAACTTATATATCCACCAGGGTTAGTATCAGGCGAGCCGCACGCTTGTTCGCTGAGATAGTTGTACTTAGGTATATGAAAAAAAAGTTTTATCGAAAACGCTGCATAAACGGAGATGTAGGTAACATAAAAATGTATGGTAGAATTATTCCTCTTTCAAAGGTCTACAAAAACAGTCCGTGTTAACTTTTAAAAATATTAGCTACTATCATACTACTATTACTATGTATACACTTGGGTGTAGCACACGAATTGTAGAAAGTAGCGAGAAATGTCACAACATGGTCACAACACAAAAAGTTGAGAAAAAGTCACAAAATTAAGTCCACAGGTTTTTAGAGGGTACTGAGCACTATAATATTAGGTATGTAAAAAAGTTAGGGATTGTCACGCACGACAGATCTATCGCCGCACGCACTCAAGGTTTTAAGTCGCAATTTTGCCCGTCTCCGCGAACGAAAACAGGTAGGTATAACGCACTGGTTTTTCAGTAGATTTTCACAAAATGTACTTCACTAGTTAGAGGGTAATGAGACGAATAGTTTGATATTCAACACTCTACGAAAAGTTAATAAATTAGTTAAAAAATGAAATTTTAAAATTGCTTTGGGTAGGCTACTCGTTCTATAAACTTTATTTACCTATAAAAATAATTTATTTAATTCAGATTCACATCCATACAAGTGTTAGTAACATTTTATAACTTAAAAACTAATGTTAGTAGTACACTTTGATTTAATATAATTGTGCGTATAAGCACAGATTAGTAAATAGTACTACGTACAGATACTTAATACTGCTATAATAGCCTACTCCTTCGCGTCAGCAACCGCTGCATGCTAAAATGTGCCTAAATGCTCCAGTGTACAGTTGTGATTGCTTCGCACCACGCGATCCCACAGCAACGGCAGGGCTGACTCTTCGATAAAATTAAATTAACATAACTCTTTGTATCTATGTTATTGAGAACTGTGAATATATTCCGACTATATGTGGTAGTTTTAAATTGTATAGTTTATAAAATATATTTTTCTTTATAAATAGGTGCTGACTGTTAAATAAACTAACTGCTAAATTCATTAATACACCTAGATAAAACATTCTTATAGAGGACAGAGTGTAGATAAAATAAATAAAAAATATTCAAAAGTTACATGTGTTTTATGATTATATAATTTTTTTATAAATTTAATACTCGTAATTTAATAATTTTCGATTGAAACAATAATTATCAAAATCGATAAACCCAGTAAAAAGTTATCCGGTTTAATATAACGAAGGTCGACGAAAAAATATCAAGTAAATACGCATTTTAGATATAACTCTAAAAGTGCTTGGGACCACATGATACGCATTCACGCATACCCTTTAATTAAAACAAAATTTATCGAAATCGGTCTACCCAGAGAAAAGTTCTGATTTAACATACATAAAAAATACAATAGAATAAAAAATAATTAATTTAGAACGTCCTCCTTTTTGGAAGTCAGTTAAAAATTGAACTACGTGCGTGCGATTCGTTTGCGACAACCTTATCTGGCCCGAGACCGCTCGGCCGGGCAGTAGGTAAGTATAGCGATTAGCGCGCAAGTACATGGAGTGACGATAGTCTGGTAGTAGGTAAACTGATTTCATGTTCCTTTATTACAATTATGGATACCTATTGACATAAAAAATCGAATCATACTAAAACAATTAAAATCAAAGTCAAAATCAAAAACACATCCATACCAAAATACAATACAATAATTATTATTAGCCGATATAATATTTTGTTTGATCCGATATAATTATTATCGATACAAAATATCCAATATCGAAAATTGTATTACAGACGATATTTTTTTGAAGTGAAACTTTGTTAGGCGCATGAGGGTAAAATTTTAGAGAACGTGTGACCGACTGGGGAACTCCACGTGACGTTGGCTTTTTTTTAATTTGTTATTTTTTTTTTGTCAATTAGTTTTGCCAAGTGTTATTTTTATTTAAATGTAACTAACTAAACACTGACAGCGGAGCTTTGTAAAGTGCAGTTTTTCAACTTTCGCAACCGGACAAATACTAGTTTATGTAATACTAGCGACCCGCCCCGGCTTCGCACGGGTGCAATGCTGATACTAAATTAATATAAAATATAAAATAAATATTTGCAATCTAAGCGCAAAAAATGTGTTTATATACGACATCAAATTAGAAAACTTTAAAACTATCAGTGTTTCTCTACTATATTATTCATGTATTATACGTATAAACCTTCCTCTGGAATCACTCTATTTACAAAAGAAAACCGCATCAAAACCCGTTGCGTAGTTTTAAAGATTTAAGCATATATACAGACAGACAGCGGGAAGAGACTTTGTTTTATATTAAGTAGTGACAACAAATAGGTTTAAAATATTAATTAGAAGATATTAATACCTATTTAATTTTTGATATTTTGTAAATATTACCCAAAAAGGAATACTTATAAAAATACATTAATATTTTTATTGAGATTTTTGTACATTAAAATAATTTACATTTTATATGAAAACTAGCTTCTGCGCGCGACTTCGTCGGCGTGGACTCCGCTCCTATTGGACTTAGCGTGATGATACATAGCCTATAGCCTTCCTCGATAAATGGGCTATCTAACACTGAAAGAATTTTTCAAATTGGCCCAGTAGTTCCAGAGATTACCGCGTTCAAACAAACAAACAAACAAACAAACAAACAAACAAACAAACAAACAAACAAACTCTTCAGCTTTATATATTAGTATAGATTACTATTGATAATATTGAGCTAAATACACTATTATTCTATAAATACAAAATCTTTTGAAAATTTTATCGATATATCGACGTCGATATTTATAACTATTTTAATAAATATCGATATAGCGACAGCCACCCCGCACAGTGGGCTGAAATTCGCGTTTCATAGACATTCAAATTTATTTTTTCAACTGACGCTTTTTTTAAGATTATATTAGAATACGATTGAGAATAACTGCTATATGCCTTATATAATGATCTTTCATGTTTATAATCGGTCAGGTTATAATTTTATTACGAAATTTGGTGAAAACTTACCATTTTATGTCCCAAACACACTAAACAGTTGTAAAAGAAAAAAGAAAAAAAAAACAAAAACTTGGTTTTTTGAATTTTTCACATAAATTTTGAGGTTATATGAAAAAAGTGTAAATACTAAAGTTGTAGATCTTTATATTACCTACAGCTTTGCCCTTGAACTTTTTTTCATAGGACTTGTAGTTTAGCCAGAAATTGAGATAAACTGTTCTTTTACTCTTACACCCCCCCTCCCTACCACTGCCCGACCTCAGATCGACCGTAATTTATTTTTCCTATCATTTTCGTTGTACTCACTTTTTTTCCAATGTGTTTCATCCTACTATAATTTTCTTTGATTTTTGCCATTTTTAAAGGCTAAAAGCACTTGGTCTATAAGCCTTTTAAAGGTTTTTAATGAATTTCACTTTCTAATATAGTACACAATTAATTTGAGTAAATGTAAAGTATATATACACTTATGTAAAGCTTGATATTAGTTAAAAACAAAAAAATAAAGAAAAAAAATTGGTAATGTTTTTAAAGGTTTAAAAAAAAAGCACGTTTGACCTTAGCATGAAGTATGTCAAAAAATCAAAAATAATTTGTATTTTAATAACCTAAGAGGATATTAAGTGCAATTGTGCGATTATGGAGATATCATCATTTATGATGTCGACTCCATACAAATTTTCTTGAAAAAAAATTCTAAGTGCGCTGTTTACGATTATAAATCTGAAAGATCATTATATAAGGCATATAGCAGTTCTTCTCAATCGCATTCAAGCAAAAAAAGCGTCACTTGAAAAAATAAATTTGAATGTCTATGAAACGCGAATTTCAGCCCACTGTGCCCCGCTCTCGGCTCTCCGCAACCAATGGCAGCGCTCCTGCGCGGCCTCCTCCGCCGCTAGCCAGTGTTGACAACATAGGCGATTTTTCACCATTTAGGCTACTCTAAGTGGAAATCGGTGACAAAAATATCTAAATAGCGACTGGTCGCCTTTTAAATAAAATAAATAAATAAGCCTTTTATTATTTCCTATTTTTTACATATAAATTATTACAATTTTCATGTATTCCTTTTTTTTAACATTAAAGTAAACAATATTAATTTGTATTAATTTCCTTCATCATGTTATATTTTTTTAACAATATTTGTTATTAGTTTTAATGCACATTTCTAATTTTTGTTTTTTTTCTTTTTTATTATAGTTTGGTTTTTTTTTTTAAATGACATTTTGTTTACTTTCGTTAAATGTATGTATCACCTTATGGAGAAATACCATACCATATATTACTAATGTAATTTCTAATAATATGAAGAATAATCAAGATCCTTTTTTCTTTTATTTAACTTCTACTAACATTTACGAAAATTATCGCTTTTAAACAACATGCAAGAAATTAGCTTCACCTATAACTAATTCTTAGAATAACACATACTTTTAAGGTAAAAAATGAACTCTGGTCGCCTTTTAGGCTACTGAAAAAATTTTGAAGAAATGAACTAATCACAACACAAATGAGCATTTAAACGTAGTGTGAGAAAATTTAGAGAAAAAGATGGCCACACCCATCGTTAGTTTCGGGGAATACCTGTAGCTATAACCTGACCAAATTTAAGATGCAATCAAGATACAGTGTTTGCTTCGCTTTTCATAACTATTCTAATTGTGTGTATTATACTTAGCGAAATAGTTCGTTAAAACCGTTATTTTTTATTGAAAAGTTCTACTGTACATAATACATTTGATCAAATTCAATTCAATTGGGCGCTAGCCAGTGAAGTGATTGTTGTGAAGCATACGACCCGGAATCTTTTTTTTGCTACAACAGTTGTTATATCTGATAAACTTCGGAAAAAGAAACGACAAGTGTGAAGTGACTGATGTTGATGTTGTTCAAATATCTTTTTCAAGTAAGAATTATTATTTAATATTTATAGTTGTCTCTCTTTTAAAATTGTCCAGTAATTAAACAAACCTTATCCAACCAGTGTAAATCATTGATAAGAATTATACTATACCTGTATTTTTTTCGTCTTCATATATATTACTTTTAGTTTAAAAAATAATGATGTGATCGTTTTGTTTAAATTATCTATAATAACATAAATAAATTATCTATTTAATAAACAAAAGTAGCCTTAGTTACTCCTTATTACATAGCTTATGTAATTAAAAATAATGATGTAATCGTTTTGTCTAAATTATCTATACTATCATAAATAAATTATATATATAATAAACAAAAGTAGCCTTAGTTACTCCTTATTACATAGGTGATGTAATAAAATAAAAATTTATTTATTTTATACTCTGCGAACTGAACAATAACTTTTTTGTTAAATTCCACGCGGACGAAGTCACGGGCACAGCTGGTCTTAAAATATACGTATTTTTTTTATTACAGATGATAAAAAAATCGCTTTTAAAATTTTATTGAAGAAACGACAAGTGAACGACGACGTTTGATCTCAAATATCTTCTTCAAGTAAGAATTATTTATGTTTATCGTTCTCTCGTTTACAATTTTCCAGTAATTATATAAACCTTATCCAATTAGTTTAAATCATTTATGACAATTATAATATTCCTGTAGTTTTTAGGGTTCCGTACCCAAAGGGTAAAAACGGAACCCTATTACTAAGACTAGACTAATTATATAAACCTTATCCAATTAGTTTAAATCATTTATGACAATTATAATATTCCTGTAGTTTTTAGGGTTCCGTACCCAAAGGGTAAAAACGGAACCCTATTACTAAGACTAGACTAATTATATAAACCTTATCCAATTAGTTTAAATCATTTATGACAATTATAATATTCCTGTAGTTTTTAGGGTTCCGTGCCCAAAGGGTAAAAACGGAACCCTATTACTAAGACTAGACTAATTATATAAACCTTATCCAATTAGTTTAAATCATTTATGACAATTATAATATTCCTGTAGTTTTTAGGGTTCCGTACCCAAAGGGTAAAAACGGAACCCTATTACTAAGACTTCGCTGTCCGTCCGTCCGTCCGTCTGTCCGTCTGTCACCAGGCTGTATCTCAAGAACGGCGATAGCTAGAGAGTTGAAATTTTCACAAATTATGTATTTCTGTTGCCGCTATAACAACAAATACTAAAAACAAAATAAAATAAATATTTAAGGGGGGGGGGGGCTCCCATACAACAAACGCGATTTATTGCCTATTTTTACTCGATATAAATAAATGGTAAGAGGTAGGCCCTTGAAATATTCACAAAATACTTAATTGTGTGTTACTTTAATAATAAATAATAAAATCAAAATTAAAAAAATTTGGGGGCTCATACAACGAAAATGACTTTTTTGCCGATTTTTGCATGCTATTAAAATCAATGTACCTACTGGTGTTTACCTAGCCAATGGTACGGAACCCTTCGTGCGCGAGTCCGACTCGCACTTGGACGATTTTTTTTCGTCTTCATTTATTACTTTGTTTAAAAAATAACGATGTAATCGTTTGTCTAAATTATTTATACATCTATACAATAAATAAAATTGAAGTGTATGTTTGTAATATTAAAATAACCGTTTTTACTACATGTTTATGGATGTACTAGCTTCTGCGCGCGACTTCGTCGGCGTGGATTCCACTCCTATTGGTCTTAGCGTGATGATATATAGCCTATAGCCTTCCTCGATAAATGGGCTATCTAACACTGAAAGAATTTTTCAAATCGGACCAGTAGATCCTGAGATTAGCGCGTTCAAACAAACAAACAAACAAACAAACAAACAATCAAAGAAACAAACTCTTCAGCTTTATTATATTAGTATAGATAATACACGGTACAAATAGGGTTGCCACCTTTTTTTTTGTCAATTAAAGTACATTGGGTATTATAGGTAAGAAAAAAAAGTACATAGTATCAACATAAAGTACAATTTATTTTTATTTTTTATTAAATTTGAAAACACATTTTTTATTGCTTTTTGCAGCTTGTATCAAATTAGTATCTCAACTAAACAATTTCACAACATCTTTACACACACTTCAGCTTATCGCAGTCCACTGCTGGACATAGGTCTCCACAAGTTCGCGCCAAAAATGGCGCGAACTCATGTGTTTCGCCCATAGTCACCATGCTGGGCAGGCAGGTTGGTGACCGCAGGGCTGGCTTTGTCGTACCGAAGACGGTGCTGCCCGTCTTCGGCATGTGTATTTCAAAGCCAGCAGTTGGATGGTTATCCCGCCATCGGTCGGCTTTTTAAGTTCCAAGGTGGTAGTGGAACTGTGTTATCACTTAGCCGCCTCTTAAGACACCCACGGGAAGAGAGGGGGTGGCTATATTCTTTACTGCCGCAACCACACAGCAGCCCACACCACATCTTTACAGTCTATATTTAAATTAAAAAAGTAACTCATTTTTTATCAAATTCAGAGACGCTTTGTTTCGTTTATCACAGCAAAAAATCTTTGAATGCTGACGTATTGGGAATAGGTAATAAGAATGAAATTACTTTATACAAGTTTATTAAATTGTCATCACCCTTATTAAATACTTGCTGCCATTTTTGTGCAGTTGATAGTTCTGCAAAACCCTTAGAAGTACATATATAATATTAAAGTAATTTCTCCATAAAGATCATCGATATTTACATTAAGTTTTCGCAGATTTAAATTTTCAATTATGTTAACAATATTATCTCTAAGACAACTGAGCTATGGGTCCTCATCTAGCCGTGTCGAAATTCTTGATATGATGATGTTAGGTTTTTAAGCAAACCTTGGCGTCGTCTATAGCGAGTTCTTTACAGATCCCGACTACTCAAAGATTTAATATTACAATGAATTCTTCGACAAGAGACGATACCATGCTATTTTTAATTCGTTTTTATTTTTATTTTTGTGTTACCCACACATGAGGAAATTATAAAGATTTTAAATCATATCAAAAATTTTTCGACCCAGCGGTATTTGAACCTGCGCCCTCTGATTAAATTAATTATATTATATTATTGGAGTTATCAGGGAATTGGACATACGGTGCCAATCAAAATACCAATTCTAAATTAATGCGACGTTTCAATCTTATATTAGATCTTCTTCAGGCATCTATAAATTTGATCAACATTTCAACATATGAAAAAGCTGCTTATGATTAAACAATATTGAATATAGAAAACTAACAAAAGATTTTTTTCCATTTACCTTTACATGTAGTGTATGACATCTTCATACTTAGGGTGCAATGTTAATATGCATAATCATAATATAATGCTTTATACATTTTTTTTTGTTTTTTATTTTAAAGAATTTTGAAATATTGACAATTCCAATACTATTTAAATTTATCAAGGCAACAATAAGTACATTTTTATATCATTTTATTTTGTTACCTATACATCTTTAGGACATTTGATTCTTAAAATTTAACTCTATTCCAGCATCTAAAACATTAATTACATGTATGATAATTATATATTATCATGCTATGCTATAGGTACAACACCACAAAATGTTAACAACCAAAGTATTACCTCCACATGCAGTGCAACCAGTATGTCACACCTATTATCTTTTAGATATGATAAATCACATCATCAAAGCCATTTTAAATTTTCTCAACAATTAAAAGTACATGTGCTCCATTCCAAATCAATGCAAAACTGTCAAGTCATTAATGTCAAATAAAGTACATTTGTATTGTATTGTATTGTATTGTATTTATATATTGGCTAGCCCGTTGGCGTAGTTTGTAGTGACCCTGCTTTCTGCAGGGTCACTACAAACTCTTCTGGGTTGTGGGTTCGATTCCCACCCTGAGTCTGGGTGTAATATATATTTATTTATATACTAGCTGCCCGGACAGACTTCGTTCAGTCTGTTATGTATATTTTTTATTTTTATTTTATTTTTTGTATAAAAACCTTCCGTGGGATTTTTAAGGAACATACAAAAAAAAAATTGCCGAATTGGTCGAGTCATTCTCCAGTTATGCGCTTAGCAACATTCATTTTAGGGTTCCGTACCCAAAGGGTAAAAACGGGACCCTATTACTTAGGCTTCGCTGTCCGTCCGTCTGTCACCAGGCTGTATCTCAAGAACGGCGATAGCTAGACAGTTGAAATTTTCACAAATTATGTATTTCTGTTGTCGCTACAACAAAAAATACTAAAATCAAAATAAAATAAATATTTAAGGGGGGCTCCCATACAACAAACGCGATTTTTTTGCCTTTTTTGCTCGATATCAACAATGGCAACAGATAGACACTTGAAATATTCACAAAATACTCAGTTGTATTTTTACTTTAATAATAAATAATAAAATTAATATTTAAGGCGGGCTCCCATACAAAAAACGTCAGTTTTGCCTATTTTTGCTCTCATATAACAAAAGTGGTTTGTTTAGCCGCTTTTTGCCCGATATTAAAATCAATGTACCTAGTCAATGGTACGGAAACCTTCGTGCGCGAGTCCGACTCGCACTTGGCCGATTTTTATTGTATAGATGTAGTATTTATATGTATGTTTGTTGAAAAAAAAAATGTAACTATACCAGTCGGCTGTTACCTATAACACAAGCATTAAGTTGCTTACTTTAGAAACAGACGATCGTGTGTGTGTGTGTGTGTGTTGTAGATAATTATATTTATTTGTTTATATTTATTACTAGCCTCTGCGCGCGACTTCGTCGGCGTGGACTCCGCTCCTATTGGTCTTAGCGTGATGACACATAGCCTATAGCCTTCCTCGATAAATGGGCTATCTAACACTGAAAGGATTTTTCAAATCGGCCGAGTAGTTCCAGAGTTTACCGCGTTCAAACAAACAAACAAACAAACAACCAAACAAACAAACTCTTCAGCTTTATAATTATACTAGCTTCTGCGCGCGACTTCGTCGGCGTGGCCTCCGCTCCTATTGGTCTTAGCGTGATGATATATAGCCTATAGCCTTCCTCGATAAATTGGCTATCTAACACTGAAAGAATTTTTCAAATCGGACCAGTAGATCTTGAGATTAGCGCGTTCAAACAAACAAACAAACAAATAAACAAACAATCAAACAAACAAACTCTTCAGCTTTATTATAGTATAGATTAGTATAGATTTAAATATATTAAAATGAAAATGTTACCATACAAGTAAGTACCTACTTCTTAAAAATTATATGTTGCTACTTACAATTTATTTAGATTAATAATTTTTAATTTCTTACTAATTTTAGGAAAATATATACTATGACGTTATTTAACTTTTGATTTATTTTTCTATATACATAATTATATTGTTAATCATACGCAGCTTTTTAACCGACTTCCAAAAAAGAGGAGGTTCTCAATTCGAATGTATTTTTTTCAACTACAAGTACAACACAAGTACTTTTAGGGTATGCGGCTGTCCTTCTTATTATAGACTAGCCCGTTGGCGCAGTTTGTAGTGACCCTGATTTCTGCTCCGGGGGTTGTGGGTTCGATTCCCGCCCGAGTCTGGGTGTAATATATATATTTGTGTATTTATTTAATTCTTTGAAATAATTTTAATTATCTGCTTTGTCTGTGAATAAATTGTATAAAATATTGTATTAAAATATATTAAAATGAAAATGTTACCATACAAGTACTTCTTAAAATATTATATGTTGCTACTTTCAATTTATTTCGATTGATAATTTTTAATTTCTTACTAATTTTAGGAAAATATATACTATTACGTTATTTAACTTTATTTTTATTTTTCTATATACATATTATATTGTTAATCATACGCAGCTGTTTAACCGACTTCCAAAAAAAGAGGAGGTTCTCAATTCGACTGTATTTTTTTTACTACAAGTACAACACAAGTACTTTTAGAGTATGCGGCTGTCCTTATTATCGACTAGCCCGTTGGCGCAGTTTGTAGTGACCCTGATTTCTGCTCCGGGGGTTGTGGGTTCGATTCCCACCCGAGTCTGGGTGTAATATATATATATTTGTGTATTTATTTAATTCTTTGAAATGATTTTAATTTTCTGCTTTGTCTGTGAATAAATTGTATAAAATATTGTATTTAAATATATTAAAATGAAAATGTTACCATACAAGTACTTCTTAAAATATTATATGTTGCTACTTACAATTTATTTCGATTGATAATTTTTAATTTCTTACTAATTTTAGGAAAATATATGGGCTGTCCTTCTTATTATCGACTAGCCCGTTGGCGCAGTTTGTAGTGACCCTGATTTCTGCTCAGAGGGTTGTGGGTTCGATTCCCACCCCGAGTCTGGGTGTAATATATATATTTATTTGTGTACTATTTATAAGTATGTATATCGAAAAAAATGTAGCTATACCAGTCAGCTGTTACATATTATAACACAAGCATTAAGTTGCTTACTTCAGGAACAGATGACCGTGTGTGTATTGTGTAAATATTTATTATTATGACTCGTTTTCACAACTTAAATCCACTCTTCATAGTATTGAGCGTGTTACAACGGAAACTAATCACAACTCATGTTCTCATCCTTAGTATATACCTATAACTCCACATTGTTAAACTTTAATGTATAGGTAGGAGCCAGCTGAAGTGACAGGATAGAGACAATAAATTTTTATTAATGATTATACTGAAATAAATTTTTAAACCTACACAGGATTAGGATATAATAATCATTTTAATGAATCTAGATTTCCTTGGGCTTTTAACCGACTTCCAAATAAGGTGGAGGTTCTCAATTCGATTGTATTATTACAAGCTTTTATTTAACTTGCAATGTATGTATGTATGTATGTATGTATGTAAGTAACTTTAATGAATGTTTGTTCGGGTGAAATCTTGAAACTCAATTTTGAAGCAGATATCTTCAACCAATTGAGCTGAAATTTTGTATACAGGTTCAATTTGGATGACAATGCATGGTTTGTATGTATGCATGTATGTATGTTTGTTCGGGTGAAATCTTGCAACTCAATTTTGAAGCAGCTATCTTCAACCAATTGAGCTGAAATTTTGTATATAGGTTCAATTTGGATGCCAATGCATGGTTAACTTTATGACGTCATTCTAAATCCAATATGGCGGCATATCCAAGAGTGCGGACTAGTTATTTTTAGTGCACTTCTACAATATGGGTATCAAATGAAAGGGCTTGCTAGGAATAATTCGAATAAAGTGACGTGATAACCGACTAAAAAGTCAAAAATAAATTAAAAGTAAAAAACCTTTTTAAAAAACAAGCTTTTATTAGAATGTGCTAAAACGAATAAAAATAAATTTTTACTTTAAAACTTTTACTATCTACTTATAAAGTCATTACACATAATCTATATGATATAAAAGCTTGTCGCGAGTTTGCTTGTAAACAAGTAAATTAATTAAATTGATGTGATTGATTTTAACTATTAAATTTTTTAAACTATTTTAGTTTATCTGAGGTAGGGCACAGCAGGAAATTTCCTGCTCAAAATATGGAGCAGCCCGACTGGGGTAGTACCTCGACCTTACAGAAGACCACAGCGAAGTAATACTGTTTTCAAGCAGTATTGTGTTCCTGTTGGTGAGTAAGGTGACCAGAGCTCCTGGGGGGATTGGGGATAGGGTCGGCAACGCGCTTGCGATGCTTCTGGTGTTGCAGGCGTCTATAGGCTACGGTCTTACCATCAGGTGAGCCGTATGCTTGTTTGCCGGACTCGTAACATAAAAAAAAAAAACTAAGGAAATACGAGTACTCATATCTCGCGACAAGCTTTTCTATCATATAGATTATGTGTAATGAGGAATGACTATAAGTAGATAGTAAAAGTTTTAAAGTTAATAACCAATCGCAATCCAGTGCTGTGACCGCTGCGCCAACGCGGCGTCATAAATAAAATAAAAGTTTAAAAAAGTCTGATAGCCGTTCATGTCCCAACGAAGTTCTTACGTGTTTTTTACCAGTTTTAGTTTTAGAAACTTCTTTCAACTGTTGCGATTTTAACCGACTTTAAAAAAGGAGGAGGTTACTCAATTCGACCGTATATGTTTTTTTTATGTATGATCGGGGATAACTTCGTCGTTTATGAACCGATTTTGATAATTCTTTCTTTGTTGGAAAGGGGATATCCCAACTTAGGTACCATGATAAGGAAACCAGGATCTGATGAGATTCTAGTGAAATCGTAGTGATGACTAGTGCGTTTGTTAATTTATTTATTATTTATTAATTGTTCATAAAGATTAACTGAATCCTGCAATAACCGATGTAGGATGTTTCCAACTTTTGGGCGCACGCTTAATCAGGGAAAAGGGGGATTGCTTTTTTTTTAATTTTGTCATTTCTGAAGTGAAAACTCTATAGGCACGTATGGCAGTTTTTTTTAATGTTTTTCCCGGGAAGCACGAGATTAATAGTGACACCGTGGATAATATTTTACTAATTTTTGCTTACACGCCTTAGGGGCCCCTGTTGCCCGGGGGCCCCGTATCATTGATACGGCTGATACGGCGGTAGCTACGCCCCTGCCAATAATTTTCAACGGGACATTTACTGGCAGGTAGCTGATGTAATAAGGAGTGACTTAGGCTTTTAATTTTTAATTTATTATTATTTTTTATTTTAATTTAAGTATTATTAATATTATTTACATTATAATGTACAATTGATTTACTAAAGGTTTTTTTTTTCAGCGAACGAATGTGTTAACTTATCCGAGCAACAAAATGATCATCAAAAAATAATAGGAAGTGACTCAACATCATCTGGATTGATCTACAAGTAAATTTGAAAAACATAGATCAATAAAGCTTTGCACTGTAAAATATCAACACTTAAATAATAATTCATTTTATAATATATAATACATAATAATAAAAGAAAAGTTGCACTTAATATGGAAAATTTGGCTAAAATCGGTCTTCAAAGACAGCAAGGTGGAGAAGTCTTAAACGGCTTAACGTGCTCTCTGAGGCACGGTGGAGAGACCCACAAGGACTGCACAAACACCCAGACCACGGCAAACATCTGTATGGCCAATACAAATGTTGTCATGTGCGGGAATCGAACCCGCAACCGCCCGCACAACAGCCAATCGCAATCCAGTGCTGCGACCGCTGCGCCAACGCGCCAACCCCACAACATACCGGACCTAAATTTTTTTTATGACGTCAATTGATTGGCCATCCTGTATTTGTTAGTTCCTTTACTACATTGGTCTACAAATAATTTTGAAAAACATAGATTTAATAAAGCTTTGCACTGTAAAATATCAACACTTAAATAATAATTCATTTTATAATATGTTTATTAATATTTGAATTAATTAAGATTTGATGAGATCCAACATCGTTCACTTGTCATTTATTCAATTTTAAATGTGATTCTTTATCATGTAATGAACAAATTACGTATATTTTAAGAGATAATTTAGACAAAACGATAACATTATTATTTTTTAAACTAAAAGTAATAAATGAAGATGAAAAATAAACATGAATATAATAATTCTCATCAATGATTTAAACTCCGCAAAACGAAAATAATAAACATGGTAAATATTCCGTTTTCGAATAGTTTTAGTAATAGAAGTACCCATATTAATCTAAAATCTTGTAATGTGTTTTGTTTATTAAATAAAAATTTTTTGAAAAGTACTGTTTTTTCTTTCAAATACCTTATTTTTTAGTTACGTTATAGTAGATGTCATTGTGGCCACTTAAAATCCTTGGATTTGGCGTTGTGACAAAGTACCTACATAATCATAAATACGAGTCATCAAAGATGACTCAAAATGTACTCATTATATCTCCATTATATTAAAATACAACCCACATGACAAGTATAAACTTTTGATTTATAAAAGAATCATCAAAATCGGTAAACACAGTAAAAAGTTATGACGCTTATTATCACGTAGGTCGACGAAAAAATTCAGGTAAATGACGCATTATTGGTTATAACTCGAAAAGTACTTGTCAGATCTCAATTAAATTTAATTGATTCCAAATGACACTCAATACCTTTCGATTGAAAAGTTGGAATAAATTACAGATGCTTATAAAAGTTAGCTAAAAATTATTTAAAATAAAAAAAAAAATTTTTTTTAAATATATTTAATGTGTTTTGTTTATTAAATAAAAAAATTTTGAAAGGTACTGTTTTTTCTTTCAAATACCTTATTTTTTAGTTACGTTATAGTAGATGTCATTGTGGCCACTTAAAATCCTTGGATCTGGCGTTGTGACAAAGTACCTACATAATCATAAATACGAGTCATCAAAGATGACTCAAAATGTACTCATTATATCTCCATTATATTAAAATACAACCCACATGACAAGTATAAGCTTTTGATTTATAAAAGAATCATCAAAATCGGCAAACACAGTAAAAAGTTATGACGCTTATTATCACGTAGGTCGACGAAAAAATTCAGGTAAATGACGCATTATTGGTTATAACTCGAAAAGTACTTGTCAGATCTCAATTAAATTTAATTGATTCCAAATGACACTCAATACCTTTCGATTGAAAAGTTGGACTAAATTACAGATGCTTATAAAAGTTAGCTAAAAATTGGTTCAGTAGTTTCAGCGTCACGTACGGATAGCAGCGCCACCTACCGGGTCTAACTGAGATAAAAACTACGCTATCTCCCAAGTTGGACCAAATTACAGAGGCTTACAAAATTTGATACAAATAAGTTCAGTAGTTTCAGAGTTACATAACGATAGCAGCGCCACCTACCGGGTCCAATTGAGATAAAAACTACCCTATTTACCTAGTTGGACCTAATTACAGAAGCTTACAAAATTTGATACAAATAAGTTCAGTAGTTTCAGAGTTACATACCGATATCAGCGCCACCTACCGGGTCCAATTGAGATAAAAACTACCCTATATCCCAAGTTGAACCTAATTACAGAAGCTTACAAAATTTAGTACAAATTAGTTAAGTAGTTTCGGGAGTTACATACCGATAGCAGCGCCACCTACTGGGACCAATTGAGTTAAAAACTACCCTATTTACCAAGTTGGACCTAATTACAGAAGCTTACAAAATTTGATACAAATAAGTTCAGTAGTTTCAGAGTTACATACCGATAGCAGCGCCACCTACCGGGTCCAATTGAGATAAAAACTACCCTATATCCCAAGTTGAACCTAATTACAGAAGCTTACAAAATTTAGTACAAATTAGTTAAGTAGTTTCGGGAGTTACATACCGATAGCAGCGCCACCTACTGGGTCCAATTGAGTTAAAAACTACCCTATTTACCAAGTTGGACCTAATTAAAGAAGCTTACAAAATTTGATACAAATAAGTTCAGTAGTTTCAGAGTTACATACCGATAGCAGCGCCACCTACCGGGTCTAATTGAGATAAAAACTACCCTTTATCCCAAGTTGAACCTAATTACAGAAGCTTAGAAAATTTAGTACAAATTAGTTAAGTAGTTTCGGAGCTACATAACGATAACAGCGCCACCTACCGGGTCCAATTAAGATAAAAAAGTTTCCCATGTCCGTCTCCTGGTTCTAAGTTACCTTCCCACCAAGAGTATAAAAATTATATGGAAAAATTAATTTTATTAATGTCACTTTTTTATTTAACCGATGACATGTTTCTTTTGACGTTTGGAAGGGACATTAATTTCGTATATGTTGGCTAAAAAGTTCGTATCCTTTCCCCGAGATGGCGTCGCTGAGCCAGTGGCGCCATCTCGGAGAAACGGTACGAACTATTTAGCCCATTATATACGAAATTAATGTCCCTTAACTCTACAATATTTAAAAAAAATTCCTCAAAATCCCTATATATCCGTTTTTAAATATAAGGAATAATACGGTCCGTGTCCCATATATAAAAATGACCTAACACTATTCGCTCCATCGAAGAACCCTTTTCCCAAGATTAATTTTGTGTGAAAAGTAATTTCCTAAGACGTTTGGTGTTACATGAACATTGGGCTACAATTTTCCACGAACGAAATGTCTCGGCCCGTACTATACATTAGATATATATATATATATATATATATATATATATATATATATATATATATATATATATATATATATATATATATATTCTGAATCTCGGAATCGGCTCCAACGATTTTCGTGAAATTTAGTATGCAGGGGATTTCGGGGGCGAAAAATTGATCTAGCTAGGATTCATTTAAAAAAATGTCGTTTTATCCCTGTTTTTAGGCAATGAAAAAAAATCATTAGAATACGAAGCTTAATTTCACTACCGTCAACATAGCTGTAACAGCGTAATTAGGAAATCGGCGGGTGTCAACTCGTCTTGACCCGGGTTCGAATCTCAGTCTCCAGATTATTTTTTTCTTTTTTTTTTAATTTCACTCGTGATTTATTATTTAAATAAAATTAAAATATAAAAATAACGAGAAAAAACAAAAAACAAAAAATAAAATGAAAATACCGAGCTAGGCTCGGTCACCCAGGTACTTGCTCTTAATAAGGCGTTATTTAAATACTACATATTCATGACTTTATAAAAAAAAGTCTGTGTGTCAGCTCCGACGCACGACTGGAGTTTACTCCTTTAGATCGACTGTCTAAATAGGCACAAAAAACTAGTCTAAGAAAAAGATTAATAGCATATCAAATGGTAAATAAAAGAATCAAATAACGTCACCTATACTAAACCCTATTGGGTTCCGATAAATGGCGTTACCAAAAACGTATTACGTAACGATGTCATTCGTTCAATAGATTTTACTCCTCATACTTTTTTCATACCGGGGGCCCTATATGAAAATCGATTATTAAGGAGTAAACTCCAAAAATTAAGTTGAGTAAATTAATTCATAGCAAAAGTAAAACTTACTTTTTATTAAAGTCAAAACGTAGATACCACTACCACTTCACCACTTCAGCCTATCACAGTCCACTGTTGGACATAGGCCTCCACAAGTTCGCGCCCGACATTACGACGTGAACTCATGTGTGTTCCCCATAGTCACCACGCTGGGCAGGCGGGTTGATCACCGCAGGGCTGGCTTTGTCGCACCGAAGACGCTGCTGCCCATCTTTGGCCTGTGTATTTCAAAGCCAGCATGGATGGTTATCCCGCCATCCGTCGGCTTTTTAAGTTCCAAGGTGGTAGTGGAACTGTGTTATCCCTTAGTCGCCTCTTACGACACCCACGGGAAGAGGGGGTGGCTACATTCTTTAGTGCCGTAACCACACAGCACCAAAACGTAGATATTTATAGCTTAATTCATGAAAGATGCTTCAGAACACGCCAAGTATACAGTAAATATAGTACTCTCTAGCTAGCTTGGTAGGTCTCTTAATCATTGCTAAAAGATTTGTTTCATTCAAATCAGCCTAAAAATAAATTGAAATAATCCTACCTACCTAATTATTGCGGGGATAATCAGTCAGTCACGTTGTGTTATAAGTAAAATAATTTTTGCGTTTGTTTCCAATGAAATTAATCAATTTAATAGATATCTCTTCCGCTTTTAAAACAAACAAGCGACTACGAAATTGAATTTAGCGGAAATACGTCATAAACTTTATCATAATTTATCGCCGGACATAATTATTTAGTATTAATGCGATTTTAGAGTTTAAATTGATTAAATAATAATCCGAATTAATATTAGCGGCCGATGAAAGAGCTGAACTTAACGTAGTAATGCGAAGTCAAAAATTAACAAATCGTAAAAGTCCAATCTCAATCTAGTTTTAATAATGTCTTAAGAATTATTATATGTCGTTAAATATGTCATAATTTTTGTAATATGTTTACATATTTTGATATATTTTTTTTTTTCGTTTGACGTCCAAGATATATTTAAATTATGTTTTTTTTTCTTCTATAAATATAATTATATTGAGTTAGTTAATCTAATAATAATTTATATTCAATGTTTGTACACTTCCTAACCGCTCGATTGCCTTAAAAACCAGCTTTTTATCATATTGTTTACAATTAGTAAAATATCATTAGGTAATATATACTCCGTTTTTTTTCGGTACGGACTAAATTGACATAAGCTGTGTTGCTAGTTTTTTGCGAATCATTAATAGTGATGTGCCACTACCGTAACTTTACGTAATTTACAATCTAGTATCGTTTTTCAGTAATAATTACAAAAATCTTTGTCTTTAAAATTTTAGAATGTGGCGACAACCGTAATGTACCTATAGGCATACCTATATAATGTATGTACCTGTATGGTTAATGTATAGATTTATGATAAATGAAAAACACTTATTTTTTAAAGTATTTATTAATCTTAGTAACCACATGCAAATTGAAATGAAATGAAATGAAATGAAAACATTTATTTCGCCTTAAGGTGATACACACACTTAACGAAAGTAAAAAAATGTCATTTACAAAAAAAAAAAAAAACAACAATAATAAAAGAAAGTTAAGGTAGCAAAATCTATCTATACTAATATAATAAAGCTGAAGAGTTTGTTTGTTTGTTTGTTTGAACGCGGTAATCTCTGGAACTACTGGGCCGATTTGAAAAATGCTTTCACTGTTAGATAGCCTGATTATCGAGGAAGGCTATAGGCTATGTATCATCACGCTAAGACCAATAGGAGCGGAGTCCACGCCGACGAAGTCGCGCGCAGAAGCAAGTATCAAATACTTAAACAATAAAATAAAGTATATTATTTATATTATATTAATTTTTTTTTATATTAATATTCGGTACATTACAAACTTAGGTAATGTACCTAGTGTTATAAGCAACCTTAAGTTAGTCAAAATGTTAAAATATTAAATTACTCAAAATTTCTGTTTCGGTAGACATTACCTATTTTATCCTCGACTTTATTAAATATTAATAAATATTTTTTTTTATCTGTGATGCTCCATAGTTACCATGATTTTTAAAAGATTCGTCTATTGTCAAATAATAATAAAATTATGTGGTAAAAGTATAAAGTTACGATTCATAAAACCGGTATTGTATTCATAAAATCGGTATACAACACTATTACAAAAAAGCTGGTATCATTATTTCGAAAATTGACATTTGCATGTGTCAATTTAGTCCGAACCGAAAAAAAACAGGGTATAGGTGTAATCAAAATAAACACTGACAGTTATCCCGTCGTCCTGAAACTGAAGTGTTCATATCTGTACCTATTGAACCAGTATATAGTTTGAAGAATTGCTAAATGTTGGACCCTAAAGCTACCTTTACTATGTGTGCAAACAGAGAAAATTTCCTCATTTCTTGATACGTCGGCATCTTGGACTCACTGTGGCCTAATATTTGTAAACTCTACCTACTAATATAATAACATTACAATAATAAATAAGTATCGAAAATTTAATTAACATCAATAGTAACTTATTAGAATATTTTAATCTGTAATCATTTCCTAATTACCAATCAAAGTGATGAAAGTTTAAAACATTACGAAATGAGACGAGCTTCGATCGTAAAAAACAGAAAATTACAGTAAATGAGTTACTCGAGCACAACCTGAAGATATCGGATCTTCTTATATCTGTAGCACACTGTAAGTAAATTTTATTTTTTTACAGTAATATTAGCGTTAGAATTTTACGGTAGCAGAATTGGGATAACAATGTCAGCAGCCCCGCGGAGTCAGAAATATTGGAGTTTCGAACCTGTGTCAAACAGTGGACAACACGCTGACCACGACAAAAAAATTGCTCATTAAAAAAAAAACTTGCGGAAGTATTTCTGCATTATCAGTATATTTTAAACTAAATGTTACAATTATTCCAACTGAATATTCTTATGATGTGCGTTAGAACTAAGTGTGATCTCAGAGAACAACAATTACAGCAGGGATACCCAGCATCCGCCCAATTAACAGTCATCTCGCTCGACTGAGCCGCGGAGCACAGCCTCTGAAGATGATAAGCGCGACCACCCACTTGATACATAGCGCTATAACATATCATCGGTTCATTTGGTTGTAAAACAGTATACAAGTTAATTACTCAAAACATGACTGTATGTCCATTCATTATAAAGAAACCTCTGTGTGGTTTTATGAAACCACGGTAAAAGTGAAACTATTGCACGCCATCTTTGTTAGGTAACTTACATCAGCTGTATGTTGTCATTAGTGTCTTAGTTCTAGGAAATGATAAGAGATGGCCGACCGTCATGCGACATGCAATACGCACACGAAAAAGTTTGAGACGATGTAATAAAAGTTTCACTTTAAAAAATATATCCATGTTTTTCGCTATTTGCCTTACATGAAATACTGAGCCAGGGCTCAGAAAAATACACAAACCATGGACTACTTGATACTTGAAGAATGGGCCATTTTCCGCAGCTCGACGTCTCTGCGCGCCTATTTCGCGTGAAAATCATAGACTAACACAATCAATCATTTGTATTTACTTACGAACATTGCCATATTATGGTCGATTTACATCAGACGAGCGAATGCTCATTCTATCCCCACTATATCAAATTCTTATCAAATTATGTATTTTAGTGTAAACAGGCGTAGAGCATTTTTTCGTTGTTATTTATATGAATACGAGTGTTCGTTTACACATAAAAATCAAGAAAGAATGCTCTTGTTCTAGCTCTAGCTCTTTGTTCGTTTGGTCTAAATCCACCCTTATATATTGTCAGTCGCGTCCACAGCAGCAAACGTATTATCTGATTTCTGATCATGGCAATCTGTCGACATACTGTATTCTGTATTCTAAAATCAGTGGAAGGTCAGTTTAACGTTGAACCAGATATATTGACCACTCTCCAAACTAATTAGTGAGCACAATTTGTTAGAAAGAACAACGTAGGCGACTGGATTTACCGATTATTAAATATATGGCTACCGGACGGCGGCGGCGCGCTCTCTGATATTAATTAATAATTCAGAATGGGGCTTTGAACTTAATTATGTATATGATGATATTCTAATTGTGGCAGTGTCCGCGATCACGTCGTCATTATATTGGAGAGTGAATTGAAACGAGATTACGAGATAATGGCTGAGATAGGCCACGATAAACATGTAATAAATATAAATAAATATTGTCGTTATTTCGCCTTTTGGTATTTCCGATGTCCGCCCAGCACGCTGCTAATTCTTTTTTTTTTATGAATAACTAGGTCGGCTAACAAGCGTATAGACGCCTGCAACACCAGAAGCATCGCAAGCGTACTGCCGACCCCCGCTGTGCTTTTAGCTATGATCTTCTGTGAGGTTGAGTTACTTCCCCAGTCAGGCTGCTTCCCATGTCAGGAAATTTCCTGCTGTGCCCTTTTGATTAAAAAAGGAATCATCGAAATCGGTCCAGCTAGTAAAAACTTCTAAGGTAACATACATTTAAAAAAATACAGTCGAATTGAGAACATCATCCTTTTTCAAAGTTGGTTAAAAAGGCGTCATTTAAAACTGCACAACTTATGATAATTTAATTTAATTTTTATTGTATGGAGATGCGAAAATACTTAAAGAATTATTCAAAGGACCGCTTATTACTCTGAGAGTGATATATTTTTATTTTATTTGAAAGGTTTGGAGATCTCCCCATACCATCCATGTCACAAGAACCTAAATGTCAACCAAGTTTCCACGAATAAGTAATTATAAAGCAACAACTTCTGACTTATTATAATGAAACAACTTTTTCGGATTTTAACGCGGTTTATTATGTTTTTTACTTTACAGCAACCATGATGATGGGACGGTCCTCCGGCAAACCGCGGTAAAACCTGAAATTCGCATAAACATTAGAAAACAAATTCTCACTCACTAGTTCACTTTATCATCATCTGAAATAGGTATGGAACTAACAAAGTAATTTAATTATTTAAAAACAGTTAAAAACATGTATTTCAGTGATTTCAAACATTTCATCGTAAAGATCGTGAAATGAGTTAGGATGTGGAATTTTTCAGTAAATTAAACGTTACAACTAAACGTTGATATTTGGGCCCATGCTTGGAAAATAATACGAGTAAGTTTAGAGGATGATGGAGTTGTTGTTTGGTTACTTTTTAGAAAATATGAGGTACATGAACATTTTGGAGTAATTTAAAATTAATGGAGTACCTAATTTTATTTAATTTAATTAGATGCTTGTAATTAATTTTAATTTTTCTTTCAAGGTTTATATATTTCTAGTAAGTAATGAAGTAAAATAATACTCGATGATTTTACAATTAAAGTTATTTTAAACATGTTATTCATGAAAAACCACGAACACTAACTAATCAAAATAACAATACGAATAATCTAGGAGAAAAAAATTATACCGCTCACTCATTCAGCTCTCGAGAATCAAACAAACAGTTCTAAGAATGAATCTAAAGTTTGATTAAATAACGTCATATCTAAACGCGTCCCAATTAACGGGCGAGTCGACGAGACTTTCAAACAAACACGAATTAGACGAACAATCACACGCGGTGACGCTCATCAATCAAGCGCGGATCACTCCGCGTTCAGACCAACCGCTTCATTAATTCCATTTAATTCTCTATTCACCTCGAACAGCTTCCAACAAAGCTTGTATTGACTTCAATGCGCTGCTGATGTGTTTAATTAAAGACAGAAATATACACAACATAAGCAGAGAGAGTGAGAAAAATAAATCAAGAAAAAAGTCCGTCCCTTTTCTTTCTTGTAGTTCAAATTATTGTCGAATAAAAAAGGCTCTTCAAACCTATGTAATAATTTTGACATTTAAACAATACTTATCCTCTAAAAACTAATATGATAGAGAATGAAGACGAGACATGTTTAATTGTGGATTTTGAACAATAAACTCAATCAGACAACTAGAACGTTAGCCCAGTCGAATTAGTATTTTAGATTTACAAAACTTGAAATTCGAAAATCGAAAAATATCGATCCTACGAAAAAATTGATAGGAACCAAAATTGTAGGATATTTAATTTTAAACAACTTTTGTTATAACTATTTTTCGTGTAAAATTTTAAATAAACGAGTTATTTAAGAGACAAAAAATCACCCTTTAAATCAAGATGGCGGATGAAGCAACAAGTCTGGAATCCCTACTTTTTGAATTTAGACTACCAGTGACCCCCTCCAACAAATTCCGAAGGAAAATTGCTGCTTCCAATTTTTGTAAATCTCAGCCCGTTTTATAGCTAATTCAACTGGGCTACGTTCAGTTGAATGTTTCGTTGTCTGAGTGACGTGAGTTATATATATTTTAAAGGGAGGTAACCGAACAGCGTAAATTGTTGAATCCAGGAAGCTGTGGAAAATCGTTTTGTTATCGTTAATAAAATTGCTCTGACTGAAAATTTCAGTTCAGTTCGTATCTTATGAACTTCTTTATTTTCTTGCTTAAATTTTTTGCGGCTTTTAATCACTTGAAGATAATCGTGAGAATGGTCACCGCGAAAGTTTTCATCGACGTTTGTAAAGCAAACAAACACGGCAACCGTCTTAAAAATAATAAATCAGTAATTGTTAAAGTGGACAGCTAATTACCGAGGTGCGTGTCCGTCTCCACTTATATTTTTTGCCGGATTTACTTGTCTTCGAATATAATCAACGTGTCAGTCACTTGACCGAGAGCTGCCATTATTTCATTAGTGCTCAATAATAAATCGTCGATAAACAAAAATAAACTCAATTTGTTTTAGCTCAGGAGTGAGATTGTTATTTTTTATTGATTGGTTTTGGATGATTTTGCAACATTAATACCTAAGTCTTAATGTCAGTTTAGAACTATGTGTGAAACCTAAATTTAGCGTGCATAATTTATTATTTTAATCTTAGGATTAAGTCTCAGACAAGGAGAAACGTACTGTAAAAACCTAGGATTATTCTAAGTGTCATGAAATCAATTATTTGATGGATTAAAGTTTTGACAGTATAAGAGGATTGGAAATAATTTAGCACACAGTTGAAATTGGCGTGTGAGTTTAAATTTCGTTGGTGTTTCTGGCTGGAATCGCTGTTGCTCTGATGACAAAATTATTCGGTTTCACATTATATAATATAGCTACGCGGTAAGGCCATCAATTAAAATACCCTCACCTGAAAGAGATCTATTTGTAGGACAAACATTTGCTCCTACTCAGAGCGAATCGGAGGTAATCGAACCAACGAGGTAATGCGAAGCAAGACTAGATCTAACATAGACTACGGATCTGCGCCGTTACCCTCACTTTGTGGCGCGGCACGGACGGCTCCGTAGATCCAACATTGTTAATTCTAACCTTGTTCTCGCATTGATTGCTAACCACTCATTTACCTTTTAATATATAATTTTAGTAACTTCTTATGGTAACGAACCGCAGACACACATGCATCCCTCCATAGACTACTCGCGCTCCAGACTATTATTTATGTATATATACATATAAACAACGACCATCGACGTTAATAATACTTTCTACTTTACTATACAAGAGTGGTGGTCACTATCACAGCGGTCACCAAGCTTTGATCACAATAATTTGGCGTGTTCCTACTGAAAACCAAGGCCTGAAAATGAGCAAAGGAAGATTATACAGTTTCTATTTTGTGGGGCGTACAATATAAGTATATATCAGTTCTGAAATACGTTCTAGGTGAAGTCATAGTACATAGCTAAAGCCTAAGTAAGCTGTCACGCTGTCACGGTGTTTACAGACATATAAACACGCCTACGAGACACATTAAATAAGTACAAGGGAGTACCGTTAGCCTCCAGTTAGCATATTAAACGATGGCAGTAATTCGTCGTCAGAACTAATGGCTGGTTTACACGGTGCGAGCTGCTGCGTGGCGAGTTAGACAGCTACTCGGTTTGCAACTCGCACCGAGTAGCTCGGCTCGCCTTTGCTGTCTACACGATACCAGCTACTGCCCAGTCCGAGCCGAGTCGCGATGTCGATTGAATTTATAATTTTATCATTTATTACTTATCTTAAAAGAAGTTTAAACGTAATAGAAAAAAAACCGGTCAAGTGCGAGTTGAACTCGCGCACCGAGGGTTCCGTACAAACATGTAGGTATATAAGTAAAAGTTATGGTATTTTGCTGCTAAATGAAATACATAACATTACAATGTGGAAAGTTAGAGGAGCATAAATGTAAGACAAAGGTATCTTTATCTTTTCAGTAATCCTTTAATTTATATTAAATAAAATAAATAATTATATAAAATAAAAATAGCCATTATTTCTATTACTATTAAAATTTCAATTAATAATAGCGTAAGTATTCTTAGTTTAAACATATGTTATCTATAATATTAACCTATGTATATATTTATTCTATACTCGGATAATTAACTCGTCTATATAATTATTTATAACATCCACTACAGCCTATCACAGTCCACTGTTGGCCTCCACAAGTTCGCGCCCGACATTATGACGCGAACTCATGTGTTTTGCCTATAATCACCACGCTGGGCAGGCGGGTTGGTGACCGCAGGGCTGGCTTTGTCGCACCAAAGACGCTGCTGCCCGTCTTTGGCCTGTGTATTTCAAAGCCAGCATGGATGGTTATCCCGCCATCCGTCGGCTTTTTAAGTTCCAAGGTGGTAGTGGAACTGTGTTATCCCTTAGTCGCCTCTTACGACACCCACGGGAAGAGAGGGGGTGGCTACATTATTTAGTGCCGTAGCCACACAGCACTTAATTAATATTACTAATAGTAATAGTCGCCTCTGTGGCGTAGGCCTCTCCTAAACCTTTCCATGTATCCCTTTCCCGTTCTTTCCGTTTACATAGCGGTCCACATCTCTGGTTGAAGATATCTCTCCACCTTTTACTTGGTCTCCCTTTTTTCCTTGACCTGTCTCTTGGTACCCATTCTGTTAGGCAATCCTTTAATTTATATTAACACATAATTATCATTTATTTTATATTATAAACAACTTTGTTCAATACATTTTTTCTCGTAAAAAAGACAATTAACGTGATAATACAATGATAAGATTTCATCCCCTCGCACATATTCTCGGGTATAAAATTATAAATCGAAAAATATAGATCCTATAAAAAAATTGATAAGAACCAAAATTGTAGGAAATTTAATTTTAAACAACTTTTGTAATAACAATTTTTCGTGTAACATTGAAAATAAACGAGTTATTCAAGAGACAAAAAATTACCCTGTAAATCAAGATGAAGCAACAAGTCTGGTAGCCCTACTTTTTAAATTTAAACTACCAGTGACCTCCCCCAACGAATTCCGAAGGAAAATTCGGCTGCCCCATTTCAAAACCTAGTAAGTGTGACTGACAAAATTTTACAGGAGACCAAAAAAACATGTTTTGTGCTAGCCCTTCTGAACTATTCAGTACCTGTTGATGAATTGATGTTTCGTAAATAAGCTACTATGAAAGCTTTTATTTGATATATTTATTAATTTGCTAAGCCATTTAGGACAAGTTTTATAAGTCTTACTAATTTTGAAAATAAACATCTATTAAAATTTAAATTTATTGTACAACTTTACAACCTAGTAAGAGCTCTCACTGTGTTCTAAAATGGTTAGCGTGGTCAACAATGTATCGATTTTTGTAGACCAAAATCTAGCAAGATCTATTACTAGGTTTTGACTGGGTTCATCTAAACGCAATGTGACGATTTGTCTAAATTAAACATAGTAAGTATATACCCATCTGTCATAATGATAAGTTTATTGTACTATAAGAACGGTATTGTAAAGAAAACCATAATAAATATTAAAAAAAAATTTAATTGTACCTAATTAAATAAAAAATAAAGGTTGACAGACAGACGGACAACAAAGTGATCCTATAAGGGTTCCGTTTTTTCCTTTTGAGGTACGGAACCCTAAAAAGGTATTATATAACTTTGTTTGATATAAATTAAACACTTAAAAATTCTCCACAAATAATATGATAATTATAAAAAATGTACATATGAATTTTTCAACTAAAATCGAACTCATTTTTATTAGTGTCCGACCGAAAGTTCGGTTTCGGCCGAGTTTCGGCCAAAAATCAAGTTCCGGCCAATTTTATTATGTCGGGTTTATCTCAGGTTATTGTGTTGGTTTTTTTTTATTTTTAATTTTTTTTTTATTAATTAAATTTGATGGCGCTCTATTTCTCTCTTCTCGCCAATTTAGATTCATTACTGAAAAAACTCTTTCATCTAAAGCTTAAGTGGTGGGAACGGAGATTAAATAAGAAATATATTTTTTTATATTTATATACATTTGGTTTATTCAGTAATTATAAATCGTTTCCATCATCCGTTTTAACTTATTTGTACCGTTAAATAGTTAAGTACCCTTAATGAGTATTTTCAATTTTGTTTTACGCATCACAGTAAAGATTGAAAATAAAGTATTTTCACATGCTTTATTTGTATGCAAAAGTATAAAGTACATTTACCAAAAATAAAGGAGGATACATTATTATAAAGTATAGTCGACAGACCTATATACACGTGTAAGTTTTTTATATCTAAACTACATAAATATCTAGCTTATAGAAAAACACTCGATGTATGGAAAACATCGATGTATTTTTTGATATATAGGTATCGATATTACATCGATGCCACTACCCGATGCATTGAATCAAAAAAAAATCAATGTATTTTTGAAGTGAAACTTCTTTAGAATCGTTGTGATTTCAAACCGGATGCAACGACAGGGAAGGACGCGCCGCGCTGCGGCCGGGCCGCGCTGCACGCCGCTAATTTTAAATTAATTTTTTTTTAAATTAGTTTGGCAAAGAAGTTACACTTCTATCGTGTGTGAATCGCACACACACATTTTTTTTCAATGTCCATCACTGTGCCGAACGCGTCCAAACGATGCGAGCGACGGCCGAGCCGCCGTCATGTGCGAGATGCTGCCGAGCGAGCAGGCGAGTGATTGAAAACAAAAAAGTTTGAAGTAACTCGGTTGCGAGCTACTGACCAACTCGCACGTGCGAGTTACTCGTAATTCCCGTTCACACGGTGCGAGTTACTGCAGTGCAGCTACTCGGAAGGCTGACTCGTACGCTAGCTCGCACCGTGTAAACCAGCCGATGCGAGCTACTGACCAACTCGCACGTGCGAGTTACTCGTAAGTTCTGTTCACACGGTGCGAGTTACTGCAGTGCAGCTACTCGGAAGGCCAACTCGCACGCTAGCTCGCACCGTGTAAACCAGGCATAACACGCGACAGCGAAGCCGATGTTTGCGCATATTGTGTACAGTTACACATACATCTCAATGAGCGGGAAGTGTGACCGTGTGAGAGCACACACCGCATGCCATTAGCTCGCGGCACCGCGGTTGTTACACTTACGTTACTCCTTAGATCGATACCTAGCTTTTGAATTATTCATGAAACTCAATGAGCTTGTATTCTTTGAATATACTTTCTTATCAAATGTACCTACTATCGCGCTTATAGGGAAAAATAATTTAAATGTTTTGCTTAAGAATGTGACTAAAAGAAATTCTAGAATTATATATATATCTCAATCTAAGAAATAATTTTTAATTTAACTTTTTCGTTCACTTTTTGACATGACGTGTATTACGTGTATATAACAACAGTGGCGTTACATAAAAAAACTATAGCTAGACGAGAATAAGTTTTTAGTAAGTTACCTATAACATGAAGATGTTTAATAATTAATATGTGGGTCGATACTATTTTTATATATTTCTTTTCGTATAGACTGCATCGCTTTAAAGGATATCGCAATGCGTCCGACAGAAACGTCCATTGTACTTGAATTTGTCGTCATAAATATAATGTAGGTATATTAAAACTATTTTAGACAAACAACGCCATATTGCATTCATATTTAATCCTGTTGAATCTTTTGTAAAGATTTTTTACAAATATTTACAATAGAATAAAGCATAAAGCGCTGCGTGGGTTTGTTGTCAGCGCTTCTCGAGTGACGTCTGTCAAAGCTATAAGTCAACGGATTACCCGCCATTTGTAAAACATCAAACACGCCACAGACGCAATTAAAAGTAATTGAACATAAAGCGCAGATTATAAATATATTGTATAGAGGAACAAAGAGGTCCATTAGCTGTAGTCACGAATTGCTGAGGAGCTTTTAAGGGCAAGATTAAGTAAAAGAAACGGGAAGATGGAATCTCTGTTTCCTTGTTAAGTTACTTGTGAAGAGATAATTGAATGCTTAAATAATATAATTTATGAGATGGTTCAGCAGATAGAATGATATGGATCTTAATTGTTTGTCGCTGGTTGGGGTTCGGATTAGTGTAGGTACCTACACGTGTTATTAAGGTTCTAACGTGTCGTTAAACTGTCGTGAAAATATACAGGGAGTGTAAATGAGAATGCTTTTTAAATTATCATAGTCAAATATAATATATGTATATCATCGAACATAGGCTTGATGATAGAATTTTTGACGTCTAATAAATCGATGACAACCGGATGCATGCACGAAAAAGAATGACTCGTTGTCCCGTTACGCTCATTGTACGCTTGCGCTGCATCTATCTCTCTTCCACTCGATTGGCCTATTGGTTAGGTGCGTGACGGTAGCGCCACTCGAGGTATGAACTAAAAGGGGACAGTATTGGCAGATATAATCTGTGATTGGCAGTATATTAATGATATTTGACAATAACTATTTTTTTATTCTTAAAATAACTATCAATATGTGAAAAAAAATGTAGTGACGAACTGACGAAATTACGTGCTGTTTTATATTGAATTAAATATCTAAAAAAAACGTAAGTATCATTGATAAACAAATTATTTAGGTAATATTTATATGATTAGATTAAGTCAATTCTAGCTAGCTTTATAGTTTTATACTATCTGTGTGTAATCTGTGGTCAATTCTAATTTCTAAAGCAGTGGTCGGCAACGCGCGGCCCGCGGGCCGCGTGCGTCGCGTAACACGTAGAATTAAAACGAAACTGGCAGATATATGATGTGACATTTTTCATTCAGTGACAGATTTGGTGAGTTTGAAAAGTTTCAAGCAAAGAAGATTTTTGCAAACCCTTTTTCCTGTGATATTCAGGAAGTACCGAGTCATTTACAAACGAACGTGATTGATCTGCAATGTCATTTCATTGCAGATCAATCACAAAATGCGTCTAGAAAGACCTGTGTAAACAATCCAAATAGATTTTGTTACATTTGTGGCAAATATACATTCAAAAAATTCTGTTTAAATGTGTCAGACTTCGTTAAAAATGCTTACATGGAGTACTATCAACGGCCATTGGAAACAAACAACAAGCACTGGATACCCAATATAGTGTGTAAAACGTGTGAAATTTTTTTCTGAATAAAGTTTGAACGTGGTTTGAACAAAATTACACAGAGCTTGATGTTTGCATATTTCAAGTTTTATTGTTAAAATTTTCGGCATTGAGGCAGAAATAATAGTAATTATTAACATAGTCCTTGTGCATAGCGTTTTTAGAAACCAATGAGAAAAAAAATATCAAAAAATCTTGTGCAGTAAGGTCCGGCAAATTCGTGAATTGCGGTGGCCCTATACTTTTGCATACTGTTGAAAGTCATTTACCGTTGTACAATACGTATTAAATTTTATATAATTATTAACGTTATAATCTTTATTATGGTCCTCTCAAACAACTCGAACAAAGAATAATTGTGTTTGCTCACAAACGAAAAAAAAACCGACTTCAATTACATCGACAAGTAATACAACGTAATAAGACGAAAAAATAGTCAAGTAAATACGCGCTATTGAAGATTGCTCAAAAAGTTGTTATCAGATCTCGATCTAATTTAAACAAGGCTATATGACAAGCATTAGCTTTCAATTAAAGTAAGAATCATCAAAATCGGTACACCGAGTAAAAAGCTATGCGGTATAATATAACGTAGGTCGACGAAAAAGTAGTCAAGTAAATACGCATTATTAGATATAACTCTAAAAGTAGTTGTCAGATCTCAATTAAATTTAAATGGGACCACATGACACGCAAAACCTTTCATATAAAACAAAATTGATCGAAATCGGTCCACCCAGTCAAAAGTTCTGAGCTAACATAGGTACATAAAAAATACAGTCGAATTGAGAACCTCCTCCTTTTTTGGAAGTCGGTTAAAAAGTGAAAGAAAAAAATATTTTGTCAGTTATATGGAAAAAACAGAGTGTCCCAAAACTTTTACACGCCACTGTATATCCAGATCGTTTCCAAAATTGAGTGCTGAGAATTTAAAAGCTGGAATTTTCGAAGGACCACAAATTAGAAATTTAATAAACGATGTAAATTTTACTGAAAGTACCTATGACAACTGCTGAAAATACCTGGAATTAGTTTTTTTGGCTTGTAAAAAACTTTTCGGGAACTAAGAAGTCCGTCGACTTTCCTGACCACGTCAAGCAGTTACCATTATACATTCAGCACCTTGGATATAACATGAGCATTAAGATGCATTTCATTTGACCTCCATTCCATTTCCATTACATTTCTTTCACCTTGATCGATTTTCTGTAAATCTTGGACATTTAAGCGAGAAGCAGGGAGAACGCTTTCATCAGGATATTCGCTTCATGGAGGAGCGCTACCAGGGCTATTGTAGTGAAAGTATGATGGCTGTCTACTGTTGGATTATCCAGAATAGTAGTAAAACTCCAACTTATTCAAGAAAGTTACATAAAAGAAAATGTTGTTTAAATAAATTGTTATATGACGGAAAACCATGTTTTTTTTGACAAAAATAGCTACCCTTCATATCTCAAAATGTAGAGCTGCTAGCAAAAATCTGAGTACAAATTTAGAATTAGGGTAGAAAATGCAGCTAGATCCATAAAAAAATTCCATACAACAAAAATGCTGTTGTGCTGTATAATGTAAGTATTACGTGTACGTATTAAATTCCATATGTTTTAAAAATTTTAATAGCATTTTCATTTTTTCTATGGGATATGACCAATTATATTGTAGGTATCAGGTAGAGTCTAGAGTTTAAATCATAAGTGCGGCCCGCCTTTAGTTTATTTGGCCACCTCGTGGCCCTTGTCTACCAAAAGGTTGCCGACCACTGTTCTAAAGCATAGCTGAGTACATATGAGTTGTAAAAATTAAAATGTTTACGTGTATTTTATACGACAGAGTCATAAAACATCTCCGTTTAGTTCAAAAATTCACCACTGCGTACGCTTGTGTCGATTCGGCTTACCTCCACCATGACTTCGCACCTAGCCAATACGTCCGAGGAGATGTTTTGTTATGACGTTGTCACGTTAAACTATCGTTCGTTAACCAACTTTATACACAACCAATTTTTTATTTATATATTTATTAAGAATACATTTGCAAATGGAAGTATTATGTAACAAATAGAATGTCAAGCGTGTCAGTACAAATTAAACATTTATATATATATGTAGTTTATTTCAATAACTACATTCTTGTTAGTATGTTTGCTAAGACTAGTATCTAATGAACGCCATACTGAAGACTTGCTTCTATGTCTAAATATGGACATAGTAGTCGTAATTATTGACAAGTTATAATAAGCTATTTAATAATATTAAAACTATTTTTCCTAACTATGAAGTATTGCAGCGAATGTAATCTTCTATATATTGATACGTGAAGCAAAAACTTTGTACCCCTTATTACGGAAATTGCGCGGACGGAGGAGTATGAAATTTCGCACACTTATAGTTTATATGAAGAAGAAGTGCGGAATTTCGCACACTTATAGTTTATATGAAGAAGAAGTGCGGAATGCTAATATTTTTTTTTAAATTATACATAAAAATAATATACATTAAAGTAATAAAAAAGCATTACACACACTACCATGTACTTGACACACACACACACACATACACACACACGCATATAGACTCTTTTGTTTATTATTATAGTCTTTGACAACAGAACCTTAATAATGTTAAATCATATAATTTAAACTAGCTTCTGCGCGCGACTTCGTCCGCGTGGAATAGGACCCAATTCTGGCATACATGATTTGTGCGGAACTTTAACCGTTTACGCAGCGGAAGCTCTCAAAAGGAAAAAACTCCGATTTCGAAACATACTTCATTGGTGCTACGCTCCTATTGGTCTTAGCGTGATGATATATAGCCTATAGCCTTCCTCGATAAATGGGCTATCTAACACTGAAAGAATTTTTCAAATCGGACCAGTAGATCCTGAGATTAGCGCGTTCAAACAAACAAACAAACTCATCTGCTTTATTATATTATAGTATATAGATTAATAATGGTCGAATTTCGACCACTGGCCGACCACTAGTACTGATTAAAACTACGTATCAGATTGTTCTCATAACTTCTCTTAACGTTACAGCAAACTAACTGTAACACGTAATCTATGCAAAGATAACTTTACACACAAATAACAAAAGTTATATTAGTTTTTACTTTGAGTTTCAACAAACAGACGAGGAAATGTTTTATTATTATGTTTAAGATTGTTCATGTTATATATAGTTGAGTGCACACACTTTTTTAAATCTAAGAGCTGTCCTGTGATGTCCTGAATACGTATTTAAGGAAATTTCATGTCTAAATGTCATTACATGTAAGGCAGAAAGAGTCGTCATATTATCAATTTCAGTTGCATAGGTACATGCATACCTATATAATTTAAAAAAAAATATTATTAAAATATTTATCAATGTGTCCCATGTCCGCAACCATAAAAATCAAATAAATATTGTAGTCTGCTGTAGCGTTCCTAGAACTAATAAACCTTTATAATACTAGACATAATTATGCTAGTACTAGTACTAGTAACTAGTACCTACTAGGCGACCTTTTGTATCAATATAATTGACGTGAAAACCTTTAAATCATGTAACTAAGATGTAGGAACTCAGGAAGTAAAGCTGCAAACGTAATTCCACATGATACATTAATTCGCCGAACAAAAACATGTATTACTGTAAACACATATATATCGAGATAAAATCATATATCTAACTAGCTGATTCCCACGGTTTCATACGCGTTAATTTTAGGGCCAAAAAATAGCCTATGGCATTAGGTACTAAATAAATGGGCTATCCAACTCGAAGAGAATTTTTCAATTCCATTAGTTCTTGAGATTAACGCATTTAAATATACAAACTTTTCAGCTTTATAATATTAGTTTACTATTTAATATAATATTCTCACACAGTGCCTCGGAGAGCACGTTAAGCTGTCGGTCCCTTTTGTTATCATAAATACCAGATAGCGATCGTTACTCATTATAATGTAGGTATAGTATATTCACTACCCCGCAGTAGAGGAGCGCGGTGGATTAAGCTCCAACCCTTTACCTACATGAAAAAAGAGATCCATGCCCAGCAGTGGGATGTTACAGGCTGTATCGATCGATCGGTCGATGTACAACTCGGGTCATTGACCACATTACCAGTATTATTATATTCATTGCTTATTAAACGATGCTTCGATAACTAATACCATTCGTTTCCTTCTTAATCATTTTCTTCAAGATCGAGATAGCGATAAGATAGCATCTAGTTTGATTGACTGATTGATGGACGGACGGATAGACCATGTTTATATATATAGATAATAATGGAGAACATTTAGACGTCCGATGAATAGCTTTAAGAGCATATGAAATAATTAATTAGTGATACGAGAAAGTTATTAAATATATATAGGATGGTTGAAAAAGCGTGGTTTAATGTTCTCGCCGTTGTTGCCCGCGTACAGTTATGTATTCCTCAACTGCTGCCTTATAAACATATAACTCAGAACTATAAACAGTTAATAAATACATAAAAAGTGTGTGTGTACTTATGTACGCACGTAAGAAGCTATACTTATTTGGTTAGCTAGCTTCACGCTGCTAACTTCTTGACTAGCTAACTTCAGGGTATCGGTTTTTTTCGTGACGGTGTCGCGCGCGTCGTAAAAAATTACTCTCATAATTTTCCTTAACGCGCCAAAAGGAGTATAACTTCAGTAACATTGTTATTTAAATTTACCTACGATATAGATTACGCAGTCCTCCCGTGACCATGGTTGCTGTAAAGTATCTATCCGAAACGTCGGGGATGTAAAAAACTTAATAAACCGTGATAAAATGTGAAAAAGTTGTTTCATTATAATGAGTGAAATTCGCGTAAACATTAGAAAACAATATCGATGATATAGAGTTATTCAAGTCGGTTATTCAATAATTAAATTTAAACGAGACCACATGACAAGCACCTCCTCCAAAAAGTTCTAATGTAACATACGTAAAAAATACAGCCGAATTGAGAATTTTCTCTTTTTTTGAAGTCATCTCTATTACGTTCTCATCTGTTTATTACGTTCCTATGACTATACGGTGCCAAAATCCCATATGAAATAAAGAATATTTTACACAACTTAGATTTTGTAAAGGTACAGAAGAACAGAAGATGAATGGTAATGGTTTGAGGGCGCTTATCTAATGAGAGGAGGCTGAGGTCGCGCGTGTGTACGCGCCCACATTGTGTTGTCTGCCGCCTGCAATCGCCCTACATCGAGCAATACCTCGCCACGCAATCTAACAAGCGATCAGTATTTGAAGTAGCGCATGTATCGCCGGTGTCATATTAATAAAACATAGCCGGTTCGATTCCCGGGCGAGGTATCTGCTTCTTGCCGCGAGAGGATATCGTGTATGAATTATTTATACCATTTATGGTTGAAACGCCAATAACATTGTATTCAAATGGATTCGTATCATAACAGTTTAGATAAGCTTCGTTTAGTTTAACGCGGGGATGGAAACTTACGGCGTCTTTAGGCTCTTTAAATATTAATGTTTTGAGTATTATTTAATATTTATCTGTAAATTGTTTTTGATGTAAAACTTCTTTTCGCACGCTTGACTCGGGAGTAAGCTGGTGTATGCGTGACGAGGGTGTTACGAAAAGTGTGATCTCGTGAGGCAGACGGAGCAAGAGAGAAGTGCGAGCACACATTTCTTTCTCTCTTTCTCTCATATCCAGTTACGTTTCGTATATCTAAGGCACAGTGCAGGCCTATTGCTAATGAAGTTTTACTTCAGTCGTGTAGTCAAGCCCACTCGTTTTTTTTTTTATAAATAAAAAAAATAAGTATAAGCTGTACAAATCATGATGCTTAATTTATTTTCTTTCCTTTGTTCTCTGTGTTTGTTAGTCGAGTCACGCGGCTCTTGTGTTAAATTTCGACACTTATCAGATTATACGAATTTTTTTTTTACTTCACTTACGTCATAATGTTATAATTTGTACTCGTACGTGATAATCTGATATGGCCTTTAAGTGGATAATATTATCTATTCTGTAAATAGAGAATAGTAGAAAATATTTCGCTCAAAATGTGGAGCAGTACGATGGGGGATGTGCCGCATCTTTACAGAAGATAACAACAGCCACATAATACTGTTCAAGCAGTGTTGCGTTCCTGTGGTAATCAAGGTGGTCAGAGCTCCTGGGTAGAGTAGGAAGTAGGATCGACACACGCTCGCCATGCTCTTGTTGTTTCTGGTATCCATAGCCTTCGCTATCTGATTACCAGCGGGTCGTACCTACGTTTGTTTGCCACCCTAGTGGAACAATGAGAAACGAAAATACATTGAATATAATTATTTCCTTTTCTTTAAAAAAAAATTGCTCAATTATATAAATGAATTTACGACTTCCATCCAGGGCAATATTCAAGGCAAGCGCAGTGTGGGTCGTAGAAGAACATCTTGGCAAAAAAATCTACGCCAATTGTTTGGGGAAAGCACTCTATCGTTATTCAGGGCCGCGGTATCAAGAGTACAAGTTGCCAAAATGATTGCCGAACTTCGTGAGAAGATGGCACTTTGAGAAGCAGAAGATATAAATAAATCAATTATAAATAATAATAATGCATATTGCATATCAAACTACATGATTTTAAAGCAAACTCGCAGCTCAAATACTGACTGCTTTCCAATAATAAGCACAGGAAAGCTCTATACCTATATACAAACAGTAGTGAGACCAGTAAGACACACACCAACATTACAATATGATATATAACGCGTCTGAAACGTTTTGAGGTATTTCTCAATAACGCATGCAGCGGGAAAGATGCTATTACATGCACGCACCTCTGCAGTAGTCTAGGTACGTAGGCAGTAGGTATCTGCGTGCCTAGACCGCGAACCGTTCTGAGAAACTAATTGTATTGTGATCAGTCAATCATTCGAACTATGCAGACAAGATCGGTGGATTTGTTTTATATAGGTTTATTATCTATATAGGTATATAAAAATAAAGTGCTCGAAATAACTCGACAATGGCTGGACCGATTTGGCTGATTATGATCTTGAAATATTGGTGGAAGTTCAGGGAAGAGAAACATAAATAGTAAGTAACGGAAAATACTAAAAGTTAAGTTGTGTTAGTAACTTAATTTTCCAATACAAAATGTTCCTAGCGGGGAAATTAAATGTCTTTTCTCAAAAACGTTGTCAATTGGTTTTCAAATATTTATAGGTGCGTTCAGAAAGTGTTTTGTGTATATTTTTCACAAATATACGTAGGTAATACGAAGTTCACCGGGCCATCTAGTGTTAAATAATCTCTATAATATATATATATAAAAGAATCGCTGAATGTGTTGCTAAGCGCAAATCTCGAGGTAAGCTGAACCGATTTCGCTAATTCTTTTTTAATACTATTCCTTGTAGTACCTACGAGGATGGTTTTTACGGAGAGAAAAATTTAAAAAATTGCTTGAAAAAGTCTAAAAACAACACTTTTCTATATTTCCATACAAAAGATTCGTAATAATACTTAAAAGTCAATTTGGACTTTAATACCACACCACAAGGTTTAAGTGTTAGTAGAGGGGTTGTGGGAAGGATAAATATTTAAAAAAATTAAAAATTAAAGAATCGACTGTTAGGCGGTACGAAGTTCGCCGGGTCAGCTAGTTAGTAATATAAATACATTTAACCCTTATTAATCGATTTCAAAAAGAGGAGGAGGTTCGACTAATTTTTTTATGTAAGTATGCTACTTTAGAACTTTTTACTGGACTGATTTCGAGGATTTTTTTTTAAAATTGCAAGTTGACGCTTATCATGTCACATTTAAATTTGATCGAGAATACTTTTTGATGAAGTATAACATGTAGGTGAAACATATTACCACAATAACATGTATCTTTTTTTAGAAGAATTTTCAATTCCAGGTTGCAGTCGTTAAATAAAGGGAGATTGTCGTTCATTACAGCGAGCACTGAGCGGCGCGAGACTTGCTCTCCTCTGTCGGAATTTATGTTCAAGTTTTATGAACGTAACTTAACACTACATTAAAATTTAATTTTATTTCAGTACCGACTTGCGGACTAATGCACAAGATGACTTGTCTTTCTTTTATTTTATACTAGGTTTTACCCGCGGCTTCGCTCACAATTAATTTTTTTTCATAAAAAGTATTCTATGTTACATCTAATACCTACAAGAATATGTTTACAAAGTTTCATAATAATCGTTTAAGTAGTTTTCGCGTGAAAGCGTAACAAACAAACTTACATTTAAATTTTAAATACTAGTAGGATAGCTTAATGTGTGAGTGATGGCTTGAATCGCGGGGAAACAGTATATTTTACTTAGGTATTAATTAACAATGGGTTTAAAACCTGGATAATATATTAAAACTGTAAAGTGTGTGCGTGCAATTCATTCACGGCAGAAATGAAACTTCTGAAAAGTCGTACGAAGGTAGGCCATTTGCCTTTTGTTCTATCGACGACGATCACGGTCTCGTGAAAAAGGTCGTAAGCGCTTTAACAGTAATGTATTCTATCTTATTCTCTCCTATACATTTATGTTTCTTTCTTTATCGTGACGCATTTTCGTTTCAACGCGTTTCAAATCACAACGATTCTAAAGAAGTTTCACTAAAGAAATATTTTACATTTGAATTTTGGTTTTTCTTTTAATAAATTTCATCTGTTTAATGAAGTTATCTATATATTATATCTACTAATAATATTATAAAGAGGTAAAGTTTATAGATTTGTTTGTTTGTAGGGGGTAATCTTCGCAAATACTGATCCGATCATGAACATTCTTTCACTATAACAGAATTTTACACTAATTAGGAGTGACATAGCATATATTTAATTGTTATGAAGAAAAAATTCAGTGATAAATAATAGTATATGTAAATAAAGTCGGAGAAATGCGAGTGAGATGAAAACTTTACTATATATTTGCATCACAAAAATAATTAACGCACAACGAAGTGGGCACGGGTTACTAGTTATTTATATTGTTTGTTGATAGTCATTTTGAGTTTCCAATATTTCAATACTGCAAGCGCCATAATCACGCAGTGGATTTATTAACATGGTAAATTGGTAAATATTCCGATTTACATATAATTCTTACTGATTCATTGATCACGAAAGCCTCAAAACTTGGTCATCTTTGAAATCGAAACAAAGCCTAGGCAGAATCAGAATATCCGGACAGAAGTATGCATGATATCACAATAACTGATCATGATCAGGTTACCGGAAGCTACAACACGAGAGGAATCCGTCCACTCATTACATTGGCGCCGCATTGAGGACGCTTCCTGGCGACGTAGTAAACTAGAAAATTAAATCAACTGGCGACATGAATTGAATCATAAATATTTACAATGGTCGACGACATTTTTTCACAAGCTAGCCTTCGCTCGGGTAGGAAATAACTGAGCTGAGTATACGACGCACTTTGTAATTCTAAAATGTGTAATTTTTCTTGAACGAGGAAAAAACGTCGGCGCTGTGTTGGAAATCTTTATTTCTTGACAGTTTTAGTGTTTTGTGACGATATTGCCGTCGCGAAATGACATCCATCTTATATTGACAAACCCGTTTGCGCAGTTTGTTGTGGCCCTGCTTCCTTTTCCGCGGGTTGCGGGTTCGATTCCTGCCTGAATCTGGGTGTAATATTTGTATTTATACATGTGTTATTTCTATATATATTTATTAAAAAATATAGTTATAATAGCCGGCTGTTACCTGTAACACAAGCATTAAGTTACTTACTTTAGGAACAGACGATGTGTATGTTATAAGATATTTATTTATTTATTTTATTTATATATATAAATAAATCGTCGAAAGTATGTGCGCACATAAATTTGTAACGACTACACTAAACTGGATAAGTCTGTTGATTATGCTTGTTATTATCAGTACAAGGTTGATTTATAGAAAAATTATAACAAAAAATTAGCGGTATGAAGTTAGGCGGGTCAGCTAGTAGATATAAGTACCTAGATAACTATTATATTTATGATAATACTCGAATGTGCGACTTTTATATAATTATTTCTTTTTTTTTTAAATAGTAGGTATATATCTCCATTTCAGCCATATTTTGTGAAGATTTCGTTTCAATTCCTGCTACATAGGTTATAATTATATAACAAAAAAAAATAGATTTGAACAAAAATAAAAATTATAAGCCATTCCAATATTTTGACAACAATATCCTCAAAGCTACAGGTGCTCGCTGGTATGTTGATAGCGACACAAAAGTCTGCGCGTGCGCATCTCCCGGTAATAGAATAACGGCGCGGGTCCGTTCCGCCTCGTGTGAGCTGTGTCTCTGCGGGGCGTGGCGTCATCTCCGCTCATCTCATGAGATAAACACAGAGTAATGTACGTAACACTTCCTTGTGGCAATTCTAAGTTATGTATTTGATATTTATTGAGACAGGGCAAAGCAAGAAATATCCTGCTCAAATACTGGAGCAGCCAGTCTATGAAAGTTACAGAAAAACACAGCTAAATAATACTGCTTTCAATGAGTGTTGTGTTCCTGTGATGAATAGGTAAGGTAGAGGGCTCCTGGGGAGGGTTGGGGGTAGAGTCGGCAACACGCTTGCGATGTTTCTGGTGTGGTAGGCGTGTATAGGCTTCTTTAACTCTTTACCCTCAGGTGGATCTTCACTATTGACCACCCTAGATATAAAAATGATACTCATTTATTGAGTTTATAGTTTAGTTATTTATAGAATAGCATAGCTTTATTCTTTGGTGTAAAACCTCTTTAGGAGCCATCAATTAATTACGTCACACCTTAAGAGGGTGGTGGGGGGTCCGCGAAGTGTAGCATTGTGTGACAAGGGGTGGAGGTGACATGACATGTGACATGTGGTCCTAAATTCTGTAACATCACATTTCGAAATATAATGTATACATTTGTTAGTATTAAAATAATTTCATTTTTCGTACTTATGTTGGATTGATGTTGATTTTATTGAAAAACTGATATCTGATATCTCATAAATGTGACCAACTGTGACAAGGATTGGGTCAAAGAATCGTAAAATTCGTGTTACCCTTTATTATGAACACAACTTTATTAACCTGTAAACATACCAATACCGGCTTATGGTTATTATGGTGATTAGCTGGTTTTAGGGGCTGGTGGACCAACCCATAATACCCACTTTAAGCTAACTACTTCCCTAACTACACCAAAATTAATAAAATTATGTATTAGCATATTTCATCAAGGATAAACATGACATCGACTGATGTAGCAAATAATCAAATATCGAAGTAATTAAGAATTAAAGACGTCAAGATAAGGCCAGACCGTCTCGCACTTATTTATAATAGTCATTTACAAAATATTACATCATAAAATGTAAAATATATTATACTAGCTTCTGCGCGCGACTTCGTCGGCGTGGACTCCTCTCCTATCGGTCTTAGCGTGATGAAACATAGCCTATAGCCTTCCTCGATAAATGGGCTATCTAACAGTGAAAGAATTTTTCAAATCGGCCTAGTAGTTCCAGAGTTTACCGCGTTCAAACAAACAAACAAACAAACAAACAAACAAACAAACAAACAAACAAACAAACAAACAAACAATCAAACAAACAAACTCTTCAGCTTTATATATTAAGTATAGATTATAAAATAGACAAGGATAAAATTGTACAAAAAATTAATATAGAAGAAGTAATTAGTATTATACTAGACGTAGTTATTATAATTATTATTAATCACACAAAATGTTAAACATGGATAAAAAACAGATAATATCGTTTAAAAAAAACAGAGATGATGATAGCAAGCGTCGGTTTTGCGAGTATTATCATTTATTATGTTAATTTTATTATTAAAATTTTATAATATCAATAAATCAGTTTGTATAAATATTATTTTTATCTTCCGGCGGCTTCACATTTATAAATAGTATATTATGCTGTTAAATAACGATTTAAAATCGTATTGGGATAAAGAAGTATTTTGATTTTATTTAAATCGTGTGATAATAATTATCATAGCTACTTTAAATAAACGCATATTTCGTAAATTTTCCACAAAACAAAATTTATAATTGTGATGTTAATTTGAGAAAAGTAACATTAAACCATCGAATGAGGTAAAATATTTTTAAGTAATTCGAGCCACACACCAACAATTTCTATTAATTCAAAATTTGTGTAATTTAGATCTTTTTCTGTTTTAACTTAAAAGTATCAATGATTGATTTTTTATAAAAAAAAATTTAAAGTCTGATGACGCTGCTGGGACAGAGACAAGCCTCCGAGATCTTAATAATCCAGCTTAGCTTCATTATGAACTTTTATAATTACATAATACCTACTGGAATCAAATGCATTACTTACAAAGATTATACAAGATAAAGGATGAGCTTTGAACTTATAATCAGATTTACAAAACATACAAGCAAAGGAAATCCCTAATATTACGTCAAGGGTTAATCGTGTAAATTAGAGATGGTAGCTGTTCGTAAACAGTTACCACCACTCCGCCACACATCTGGCGAGCGTCCACCTGTGCTTCACCACCGTTATGTCTCCGAGCCTCTCGACATGCCCAAACCACTCGTGTCTTTGTAAACACCCACAACTAACTCAAGCTGCTCATTGAGCAGGGGAAAAACTACCTTATTTTTAAAAAGGTACGGTTCAAAATACAATAGACAAATATTTACAAGTGCTCTTCAACAGTCTTCGAGTGCTACAAATACGTTCTACAGTTTAGGACTTAGTGCATTGAACTACAAATTTATTATTTTGTGCTCGTCATTTTTTGTTTGCGGACAAAAATTGTTTCCAAAATATGATGTCGCCTGTTCATTTCATAGTGCTGCTGTAATGACGATATCGATAAGCTATATCACAGAAATAGTAATAATACTACTATTTCTGTGAGCTATATCGATATTTATTGATTCTGCTGTAATGACGATATCGTTAAGCTATATCACAGAAATAGTAATAATTACTATTTCTGTGAGCTATATCGATATTTATTGATTTTATATCAGAAATTTAAATAGAAATACAATTAATTTTAAAAGTAAGTATTGAGTTTAGTTACTTGAGTTTGAATTTTAAGGATTTTTTTTAGTAGAAATAGCATTTTATACATGTAGGTAACTAGGTACCTGCTTGTATTTAGCAAAACTTCTACTTGAATAAAATTCAGAGATCAGAAATTAAATATAAACTAACTATTGATTTTGTCTTTAGGACCATGATAATATTAATAGTATAAAATATGCAATTATATTTTAAGTAACAGATTTGACACTCACGCTATTCTATCGATAGTCTCCAATTGCATCACTCTATAAATTTTTTGACGGTCAAATTAAAAGATTGGACAATCGAAGTCGTAGGCGTAAACTAGTAGTGAATAAATTCGATGTCAACAGCCAACAACAGCACTCGCTTCGAGTGATCGTATTGAGTGTTGTTTGTTCAAAACAACGACCTATTATACTAAATTGTTTTAATATATCATAGGTTCAAAACGTTTGCATAAAAAGTGTTATTTTGAATGACAGTAATATTCTCGGGCAGGTCGATGAATTTTTAATTGGGAAATCAAATTTTGACAAGTATCTAGAGATTATTGAGCTTTGAACACCGGATACGTAGTGAACGTTGTTCTAGAACTTTAAGATGTTAAGCGCCTACTTCTAGACTGGATGTTGGATCACACTTATCGTAACGCTCTCGTCACGCATTCACCTTCAGCTTACTCGCCAAGTCAAGCGCGCGAAAAGAAGTTTTACTTCAAAAACCAAACATTGAAGAAAAGTATATTAATTTGTCGCTTTACTAGCCAAGGTATCCAAACTGAGGAAATCTATTTACCTAACATAATAATAATAATTATAATGACATCGTTGTCGCCTAACAAACAAATGAAAACTTAAAAAAGATATATGAGCATTTACAATAAATGTAATATACCCCACACATATCAATAGCAGCAATATCCAGTGCATTAATTGCGGCAACAGCAGTAAACAGCAATCGTGATGCAGCGCTACGGCGAGATCGTGCCGCCGCTAACTGTTGTTCATTTCTCGATAGTGGAACTTCCCAAACAGAATAATTAATCCTTTCGTACTGTTATTGCTTATAAATTATTCAGATACTGGATATGATGTTTATAATTGTTATGTGTATAGAATCTACATTTGTATGATTGTACAAGTAGGTAGTTATAATTACGTCTCGTCCCTCCGCTCTAGATTAAGGAAGAGACGCAAATTCAGCGTCTGCTCGCCCCCGCGCGACCGCCGCTGAGCCGGGAATGTAATAGAGAAACTCAGAGATATTAAAGCCTCCAAATCGGTTACATGTCTTTCATTTTTTATTTCATTTTTTATTTTAAATTCAGTAATTAAAAAGTTATTTAGTTTAAATTATTTTTTAAAACGCTCCGAAACCAAAAGTGGCGCAGCCGGTGAGGATTCTCTTATAGCCTCCGTAGTCTTCGTGTTTTTCCGACGTCGAAATTCGTCTACAAAAATTACGCGAACATTCTACGTGAACAGAGATCCTACGAACCAAAGAAATATTCTTTTGTGTCTCGAGAAGCAGAGAAGACAGAATATGGGAGTAGCGGTCAATTGGTGAGTCAATCTTTTCGCCAATCCTTGTTCCCGTAATCCTCCTGTATTTTTCATATTAATTATTAAGTAATTGTTATTCTTGAGATCAAACCTTGCTCATTATAACGCTGTGAAATTGATATCTCCGTATGAAATTATTCGGTCTTATCTTTCTTAGAATAGGAACATAGAGTAGTAATGAACACAGATACTTTATTTTTAAATTTTAAATTGTATTAAAGAAATTAAATTGTATTAAAAAAATTAAATAGTATTGAATTGTTCTAATATTAAAGTGCTATGATATTTAATTTAATAAAATAAAATTTTGAATTGAATAGAATAAATTAAATTAATCAATGGTTATAATATTAAAGTTTTATATGATATTTCATTTAATAAAATTAAATTTTGAATTGAATTGAATAAAATAAATTAAATTAATAAATTGTTATATTATTAGTATTATGAACTTATAATACTTCATTTAATAAAATTAAATTTTGAGTTGCATTAAATAAATTAAATAATATTAAATTGTTAGATAATTAAATATATAAAAGTTTAAAATTATATTATAAGTTTCAATTTATATTTTAAGTTTAAATTCTAATAAGCATTTACATGATTTTACATTATAAGGTACCTGCGGCAAATAAGGCCCACCTAACTTTAAAACTAAAAAACTCAGAAATTATTTTAAAATAGTTTAAAAAAATGAGTTCAGTAGAAACTTTAGTTATTTAAGATAATAATAAAAGATAAAGAGTAGTATAGAAATCATCATGGAAAGAAATATAACAGTTTCTAACAACTCTTGCCAGGGGCCTTATTAAACTACCACTGTATATTAAGGCCCAAAAATAGAATTTTCCTTTCTTATGAAAATGAAACATATTCTAAATCAGACTTTCAGTTAGGAACTTCGGAATTAGATTATTATTATTATTATTAGATTTATTTAGAAATATGGTGTGTGGTTACGGCACTAAAGAGTCCCCTCTCATCCCGTGGGTGTCGTAAGATGTGACTAAGGGATAACACAGTTCCACTACTACCTTGGAACTTAAGAAGCCGACCGATGGCGGAATAACCATCCAACTGCTGGCTTTGAAATACACAGGCCGAAGACGGGTAAGAGCATCTTCGATGTGACAAAGCCAGCCCTGCGGTTACCAACCCACCTGCCCAGCGTGGTGACTATGGGCAAAACACATGAGTTCACGCCACTTTTGGCGCGAACTTATGAACTCCTTTTTGTGCCAAAACAGTCTGTTGATTATGAACAGTCAACCGGCATCCCTTTTCGTCTACATTGTAAAGTTTTCCGTATGTGTTACTTATATCCAGTTCGTCATATATTTTTTTAATTTCTTCAAATTTTTGGCTTACAATTCGTCTGTTCAATTTTTCTGCACTGGCTGGATTCATGAACTGTGCCTTTTTTTAAATTTCTGGATGCCGCTTCAAAAACATCTTTAGCCAGTCTTTGCCAGCAAGGCCAACATCTTTGTTGATGTTATGTTTTATGGCGTTATGGCCTAAGTGACATCCCAATATTTGCAAATCTTATGATTCTATTGACAATATCGCGTTCTTGAGCTTCATTTATTATTGAACTGCGTCCTAAACGTCTCATTATATTTCTACTTTTCAAGTGGTTCCTAAGCGTACGTCTGGGTATGTTATATCGGTCTACTGCACTACGCTGCGTCAACTGCCTTCGTTCTACAGCTGCCATAGCAGAACGCAAGTTTTCTTGCGTTCACTGAGACCGTCCTGGAGGCATATCCATTCAATTTGTGGATAGAAAAAATATGTATAGTTGTATAATAAAGGTAGGGTAATAAGGCCCTTGGCCTACACCAGTGGGCCTTTTTAGCCGCTTAGCATTATTTTATAAAACCATCAATTTAGGACAAAAATAGCTCTGACTTTCGATTAAAACCATAGAAATTATATACTATTATGTCTAATGTTTAATAAAATTACGTTAAATTATTGATTAGTACTAGCAATTGAATCAAAATATTAACATTTCTTTATCGCCAATAATTATAAATCCAAGTGATGTAGCGTAGCCTGTCACAAATCGTTCGCTACTGGCAAGATGGCGGCGCATACCGGCCGCAAGCTAACGTCACGGTATACTTATCGATCTTATGCATGTGTGAGTTAAGTTTGAATCGGAATAGAAGTATTTTAGCGCGAGTTTTCAAATGTGGGCCTTATTAAACCCCGGGCCTTATATGCCGCAGGTACCTTACTATTTTATAAATTTAAAAATTATATTTTCACAATTTTTTTTAATTTCTAAATTTGATTTTTATTATTGATTTTAATTGTGTGTGTGTTTTATTATATATGTGATTTCTTTTTCCCTCATATAAAAGTGTTTTATATTTAAGCCAGTTGCATCCTCTGAGCATTTTATTAATCTATCATCATGACAACCACAAGCACAACCGTATCACAAATTCCAAAGGAAATTTTAGATATAGTTCCGCTATATAGTGGTGATAAAAGGCAGTTAAACCTTTATTTAAGAAAATGTCAATACGTTATTGAACGATATAACGGCAATGAGGAGCAAAATCTTTACGTTTTTAATGCTCTAACAAGTAGGTTAAGAGATGATGCAGCTGCGCTTTTGTCCGAAAGAGAGGACATTGTCACATGGTCAACCTTAAAATCCCTGTTAATCCAACATTTTGGAGACCCTCGTAGTGAGGAATGCATTAACATCGAATTAGAATCTTTGAAAATTAATACAGGAGAAACTTTCCTTGAATTCTGTAATAGGATACAAGGTGTTCGGTCGTTGTTAATGTCGAAGGTCAATTCAATTAATGATTCAGATTTAAAACGTGCGAAGTCGGTTATCTATAATAACACAGCTTTAAATGTGTTTTTATATAACCTCCCGGAAGATATGGTGCGTATTGTTAGGCTTAAATCACCCACAACTTTAGAAGCAGCTTTAAGTATCGTTCTTGAGGAAGTAAACTTCTTAGAGCAATATAGGATGCGTAATCGTGTACATGGTAATAGTCAAATCATGGGTTCAAGGCCATCGATGACACAACCAGTTGATGACAAACCCAGCTTACCTTTTCATTCTAAATTTAATTTTAATAATTCTCAAAAGACACCTCAAATTCAGGGTCAAGGTCAATTACCAAGGCCATCGTTCGGTTATAGGCCTCAGTTAGGTTTCCAACCGCAACAATTTGGATACAGGCCTCCGCAACAATTTGGATACAGGCCTCCGCAACAATTTGAATACAGAACTCCGCAACAATTTGAGTACAAACCTCCACAACAATTTGGATACAGACCTCCGCACCAATTTGGGTATATGCCCCCACAGCAATTTGGATATAAGCCCTCACAACAACTAGGGTACAAACCCCCTCAACAATTCGGCTACAAGCCATCACAACCTCAGCAACAAACCAATGATGTATCAATGAGGACAGCTCAGCCAAAGATGCAACAAGAATTTAATTCAAACAAATTAACGATGACCAACTATGAACAGAATTTTCCCCGTGATGAATACTATTATTACGACAATGAATGTTCAAATGATATTAATTACGGTTATGATGCTGACGCTCTGTCTGAGATAAAAGTTAATACCTTAAATTCAGACGAAGAAAATCAGTCACTAGTAGTTAATGTTAATCAAAGCCTAGATTGCAGTAATTCATCAGCAATTACTATATCAGATTTAAGTCAAACCGCAACAGCTAGTTCTATAGAAATTACTGATGAAAATGTAAATGAAAATGTAAATGTAAATTTAAATGAAAATGAAAATGTAAATGAAAATGGCTATCCTGTGCGATCAGAGTCTAGTAGATCGGAAACGATTAATTCAAATTTTACTCCAGGGCTATCTGGAATACCAATTTTGAATGAGGCCATAGACACCAAACCTAACCAGATTCTAGTTTTTCCATGGCTCAAAAACGATATGCAAGTAACAGATCTATCGCGTGATAAACAAAAGGTCTTACAAGTTTTCTTACCAACAGGCAAACCTGAATTAATAAAAGAATTTTTAAAACAATACAAAAAACCGAAGACAAAGTATTTTATTTATTTTAAAGAAGAGGAACATCGCAAATCATTCAGTAATATAATTATTCAACTTTTTGCGAAAGGTTTAGTTAATTTCTATGAATGCACAGAACGAGTAGTATATGTTAAAGATGAAGGAGAACAGAGAGCTATCACAAGTAAACATCATGAAGGAAAGAAATGCCACCGGGGCATTAAGGAGACTTTAGTTCGGATTCGTAGAAATTACTATTGGGATCGAATGATGGAAACAGTTACAGCAGTTATAAATAATTGCGAAGCATGCCGGAAAATGAAATATGAAAGAAAACCCATTAAACCTGTTCTACAGCTGACAAAAACCCAGGATGCCCCGTTTCAGGAATTAACCAAGATATGTAAAGGCAAGGATTATAGGACGTGCCGAGAGAAATATCTTACCCCTAAAAGTAGGAGACAGAAAAACCAAAACTCCTATTAAAAACGTTAAACGTTATCTGCAGGTTCTGCTGCGTCCTGATCATAGCGACGTAGTCGCAGGCTCTTCATCTTCAAAAACTTGACGAAAACCCAGGAGTTTTTCCGGTAAAGCATACATTCAAACCGATCACTGGAATATAGTTAAGCATATAATAAGCATAGAATGCATCATATGTACTTTCAAGAACTAACAAGTATTAAGATTCATACAGACTTTATACGCTATACTGTATAACTATAAAAAATACAGACAACTAATATCACAGAAACGTTCTAAGAGAGGTCATATAAATTCTTTGGGTTCCATAATAAAATAATAACTGTTAATCTGAATCATGATGACGCGCGCGGTTAAATACGATAAACTTTTCTTAAATTTAAATCCCAATTATTATAAAAAAAAAACTACCAATAGTCTCTAAAATGTTTGATAGTTTTACATAACTGAAACAATTAATTAGAACTCTGTTCACTTTCATAATCATTTAACTGTTATCGTTTTTAATATTTTATGTTTTTTTTTATTGTTTAATGTTTAATCGTTTAAGTTGAAATTTTACTGAAAGATTTATCTGCGAAGCAGAATAATTGGATTTTTGTAACTTATCTTAAACTACTACATACTCATGTATAATTATTTTAAGATATATTCATTACCGATTTTTCATGAACCAGAAAACAAAATTGTAACCATTATTCCCAAATATCCTTACCTTTTGGCGAAAGGAATAAAGTACTTACCACTCGTAAAACCGTGCCGTTCATTGTCTACCAGCGACCAATTTCTATGCACCTCAGACAATCTAGCATTATTTTATGAACACACCTGTATAGAACAGCTCATGAAATTTGAAGATGACCTGACTCCCTGTAAGCAGCATCAGGTCCAAATCGAAGAGGTTAAGGTTCAGCAAGTCAATACAGATAGCTGGCTCCTCTACAGTAGACTGAGGACGCCGCTGACCAAGCAATGCGGTCATGAGGTCAGTAAACAATTTGTATTTGGCACTTACCTGATGACTATCGATGAACCCTGTGACCTGGAAATTCACGGAATTCGCTTTCACCATCGAGCTCTTATAGAATCCAATGTCGCTAAGAAGATCCCAATTGTCACACTACCTCAATTAAAAACGGATATGACTCTATCTGGTGCAAGTGTACTCAACATGAAAGGAATAAGTTTAGATGAAGTGAAATATATGGCCTTTTCGTTAAAACATAGTGCAGTGATTAAAAGTGTTTTGAATGATAAGAAAGACGATAACTTCAGTGAAATTTTAGGATATGTAACATTAGTTTTAGTAATTTTAAGCCTTTTGTTTTTTATATTTTACATAATGTGGCTGAAATCGCCAATATGTTTATCATTTAAGCAAAATTATCGGAACGAATCTCAAATTAACCCTTCCGATAATTTTCCTCTTAGGGAGGGAGGAGTTATAATTACGTCTCGTCCCTCCGCTCTAGATTAAGGAAGAGACGCAAATTCAGCGTCTGCTCGCCCCCGCGCGACCGCCGCTGAGCCGGGAATGTAATAGAGAAACTCAGAGATATTAAAGCCTCCAAATCGGTTACATGTCTTTCATTTTTTATTTCATTTTTTATTTTAAATTCAGTAATTAAAAAGTTATTTAGTTTAAATTATTTTTTAAAACGCTCCGAAACCAAAAGTAGGTAGTTGTATTTGCTGTGTTTATTTATTATATTGGCTTATAGTGGAAACCAGTTATAATCTGAAATGCTAGTACTTGTACGACTTTAGCTAAAATCCAGTTCTCAGCGAAAATGAATACGATTGTGATAAGACTAATTTTACGATCACGATCACGATTCAGCCTGTAATATCCCATTGTTGGGCATAGGCCTCTTCCCCATGTAGGAGAAGGATTGGAACTTAGTCCACCACGCTGCTTCAATGCGGGTTGGCGGATATATTTCCTACTATGAGTAACGATCGCTATCAGGTGTACATGATAACAACCGGGACCGACGGCTTAACGTGCTCTCCGAGGCACGGTGGGGAGACCCACAAGGACTACACAAGACAAGACTAATTTAAACAATGGGATTTGAGTCAATGTCTTAATCTAAAACTTATTATTACAATATTTTAAAGTTTTAATTTACCTAATTATTTTGTAGTACCGTTGCAAGTATTTAGAATAAAGGAATTCACCAATTTCGAATTTAGTTTCATAATTTGGTTTGCTGGAACAGAAAATTACTTCGCAATAATAGGTATATACCTATTTGTACATTCCAAAACGGGTTGAACAATATATAACTAGTTTATTAATTTGAATACTATGCATTGGCCTAAATTAATTCTTAGTGTGTGTCCACACTGAATGCGCGGTGGCGGGCGCGGAGACGGTTACGGCGGCGGAGGCGTATGGTGGCCACAGTGACGCGCGAGTTCATGTAGCGATTTGACGTATATCAGAGGTTGCAAACTATGGACGAGGATTTATTATTTTGACCATATAGGTAGTTTGGATTGAATCGCACTTATAAGCGATTCGGTATTTACTGACATTTTACCAAAAGCAATAATATTACAACTTATACTCGTCCAATCGATTATTTTCTTTTTGACAGTTCAAGAAAATTTAAAAATTAGTGACCACGAAGTATAGATACAAAGAGTCCGGACGTAATGTTGACAGAATTTTAATTATAATTTTAATTTCCCACGTAAAAAAAGGTATAAACTACAGAAAGCGAATACATATATAGCGACAAGACCGAAATGGTTTGATACCCCTGCCACCCGCGCATTAGATCGCTTGCTGACTAGGCCCGTAGTGTGGACAGAACGCGCGGATAGGAATGTTTGAAAACTACGCTCGTTGTATCGCTCAGTCGAGTCGCGTAAGCTTCCGCTTTAGCGACTGCAGTGTGGACGCAAAGACGCGTTTCATATGTTCGAAATTTCGCGCCCGCCGCCGCCACCGCGTTAGGCTCGCAGTGTGGTCCTAACCTTATTGTTTTGTATCCTTTAAGCATAATAATATTAATAGCGCACCGTTAACATTACTTCTGTCAGCACTGGCAGAATTGGAAACTTATTAAAATTCAAATACAGCTGATATATGGATATATCAGCTGTATTTGAATTTTAAAAACTACCAGATAACTGAGGTAGGGCACAGCAGGAAATTTCCTGCTCAAAATATGGAGCAGCCCGACTGGGGTAGTACCTCGACCTTACAGAAGACCACAGCTAAATAATACTGTTTTCAAGCAGTATTGTGATCCTTGTGTTGGTGAGTAAGGTGACCAGAGCTCCTGGGGGGGATTGGGGATACGGTCGGCAACGCGCTTGCGATGCTTCTAGTGTTGCATGCGTCTATAGGCTACGGTCTTACCATCAGGTGAGCCGTACGCTTGTTTGCCGACCTAGCTACATTAAAAAAAAAAAGCTTTAGGACAAGCCAGTATAAAACCTCGCAAGTTTGTTCATAATTAGACAAATGTTTATATTAAGCTACATTACTTTTACTAACAAAGAGAGTGTTGCATCGCCAGTAGGTCCGTTAATGGCGGTATCTCGTGCTGGCGGCCATTAGCGACTATTAGCCTACACTTCTCAGGCTCACGCGCCGCGCCGTGTTCTTGAACTGCGTACCGTTGGGAGTGCAGGTGCGATCATAATATTATAGGTACTAGCTAATTTGGCTATTTATTTGTAGCCACTTGGATAATAGCTGCTGTGATTGACTTAGTTGTGTGTTTATATTTTGATATCACGATGCAAGGGCGCTTTCGTTGTACAATTTTTAATAATTGAAGGAGATTTATTTTTTACGTGTTTGTATATGTATTTATGCATAGACATGTGTCGTAAGTAAAGATATTCAAGATGCACTTTCACATACTCTTAAACAGAAACGTGCGTCTATGTGTGAGAACAAATACACTTACTTACACACAGATAGCTCACATTTACATGGTTTTTATTTGCGAAAATATAAGCGAAGTGTTTTATTTTATTTTATAATAATAAATTAGTTAACAGGTTGCCCAAGTAATTATATCAACTACATTTGTTATCTAGGTGCAGCTATTGCGCTAACCTCAGACACAGGCACAGGATTGCTCCCTACGGTACATTCTAGTAGGACGTTAAGTGTGAGGCGAGGCAAGGTGCGAAGTCATGGTGGGGGTAAGCCGAATCGACACAAGCGTACGCAGTGGTGAATTTTTGAACTAAACGGAGATGTTTTATGACTCTGTCGTATAAAATACACGTAAACATTTTAATTTTTTATCAATAATAAAATTTTAATAAAATGAGCAACCGGAGTTGCTGTGTCGTTAATTGTAGAAATACTAGCAGAAAGATTGAGTGTAAATTTTATACATTTCCAACTGCGAAATGGAAAATAAATCAAAGAAAAAAGTGGATAGTAGCAGTAAGACGGCGAAAGTAAGTAGTATCATAACCTTAATTTCAGTATTAATAATAAAAGAGTATAACAGGCATTTGGAAACTGGTAAATGTTGTTGACACAATAATATATTATCTAAATTAGTAATTTGAATTATAAATGTTTTTACTTGTGGAATTTATCAAAATTTAATAAACTATTGTATGTATTTTATTAAGAATTTCATATAAATAATGAAAAATATCTGGCTACTCTTTAGATTAAACAACGTGTTTATTAAATTTAAAAAATTTAGGTACTAATTTGGAACTCAATTCGATGATTTACTGCTTGAAACCCAGTTTTGATGATGACCTCCATGTTTTCGTAACGACTTAAATAAAAAAATTATAATAAAAATAATTAATATTTTACGTTATCTTCAAGATTCAGCTATTACATTATCTTTTTATTTTTATTCTTTACTTTTACCTTTACAATTATAATTATACTCTTTGTTTCCAAAGTTTGTTTCCTTTTAGTTTTGTTAAAATTAATTTTACAACTCATATTATGTACTCAGCTATGCTTTAGAAATTAGAAATGACGACAGATTACACACAGATAGTATAAAACTATAAAGCTAGCTAGAATTGACTTAATCTAATCATGTAAATATTAAATAATTTGTTTATCAATGACTAGCTGCTGCCCGCGACGTCGTCTGCGTGCGTTCACTGCTCGTTCCCCGTAGGTGATAGCGTGATAATATGTAGCCTATGTTCTGACCCGACTTCTTAATAATATTCGTGCCAAATTTGAAGTAAATCCATGCAGTACTTTTTGAGTTTATCCCGGACATACATTTGAAGAAATAAAGGTTTACTGCTCTTTCCCCGTAGGTGATAGCGTGATAATATATAGCCTATGTTCTGACCCGACTTCTTAACAATATTCGTGCCAAATTTGAAGTAAATCCATGCAGTACTTTTTGAGTTTATCCCGGACATACATACAGACAAACAGACAAACAGACAAACAGACAAAAATTCTAAAAACTATATTTTTGGCTTCGGTATCGATTGTAGATCACACCCTAAGTATTCTTTTAAAAAAATATTCAATGTACAGTTTTGACTTTTCTACCATTTTATTATATGTATAGATACTTACTTTTTTTTAAAGATATTTAATTCAATATAAAATAGCACGTAATTTCGTCAGTTCTTCACTACATTTTTTTCACATATTGATAGTTATTTTAACAATAAAAAAAATAGTTATTGTCAAATATCATTAATATACTGCCAATCACAGATTATATCTGCCAATACTGTCCCCTTTTAGTTCATACCTCGAGTGGCGCTACCGTCACGCACCTAGCCAATACAAAACACAAACGATAATTATAATTTATTTATTTATTTATTTAAGCACACTAACAATATACATTAGGGTGGAGCGATTTTATTAATTTTTTATTTTTGCTTCAGCATACCTGTTAAAAGTTGCTACTTTAGGTCATCACTAAACACAATAAAAATCAGTTTGCTTACGCTATGTTTAGAGGTGCCCCCGTCATCATAAAGTTTTGAATAATTTAGGCAAATCTCACGAAATCGCAAACTTTCTTTAAACGCTAAATGACGTCCTAAGCGACGCTTTATTAGTGTAAACTAAACAAGATTGAACTTGGAACCTGCGTGTTAAGATCGGTAGGTAACGGGGTGCAGGGGTGGGGTATTTTAGATTTCGCTCTCTCACCACCAACGCACGTACAGGAGTTCCCTTGTTTGTCATGCACCTAGGAACTTGACGCATCGAATTTTACGCCTGTGAACGAGATATTTAAATAAGTAATATTTGTCATCTTTATTACTCGCAGTTTCTTGATACTGTAGTACTATTATATATGTATTGTTTGTCTTGAATACAAAAATATGTCTCAAGTTAAAACACGACAAATGACGAGCTGTCCTGTGTTTGGTTTCCCTGAAAAGTTACTTGTTTCTCAGTTAGCAACTTATAACGACGTTATGAAAAATTATCTTTGTATCAAACATGAATAAAACCTTATAAAGCAACAAAAGAGCCAACAATTCATGAGATATCCGAATGATTGGCTCAAGAAGTTTTAGAAATATGGCAATAATCGTCGCTGCCAACTGCAAGTGTAAAAAGAATTCTTCAATTGATTCGCTCTTATCACGACTAATACAGACGCTTAATAAAACCATATCAAGGCCGTCAAACGAACATTAAATACCAGGAAAAGATTAATACATTTATATCAGAATCCTATAGTTTGTTTGATGTTTGCAGCTGCAAATGCAAAGTTATCTCGAATTGTAACTGTGTTGAAGATAGTCCTGTTCCCAAGAAGAAAGTAAATTTCTTACGAAATCTAAGAAGGACCAGAAAAATGATAATAGGCGGTGTGGATGTGGTCGCAAGTGTAAAAAATAAGAAAAAACAAGAGAGAAATGAAAAAAGTTTATCTCGTAACAGATAGGTAAACTATTTTGATAAATCTTGATGTTCTCGTTGATGACTTGCCAATCGAAAGCAGCAGCTCATGTGAAAGCTTACTTGTACAATCTTCTAGTAGTCAGTATGAAAACCCAGAACAGTTGAAACACAAAGCTTCGCCACATCAAAAAAAAAAAGATATTGAATTTACCGTCATTAGCCTGTGATCGTACTGGAGTTTCGGATAGAGCCGCTGCCATTATAGCTTCTTCTGTGTTAAAAGATGTTGGCATTATTTCATCAAACCATCTAAGTCATGTTATTGATCGTTCAAAGTTGCGCCGTGAAAGAACTAAAGTCAGATCAACTTTACAAGAAACTGACTGCAACAAATATCTTCGTGGTATATATTTTAATTTGAGAAAGGATAAAGCTTTGTTTCGTATCGAGAGAGAAGGGAAATTTTACAGAAAACGGATCATAGAAGATCATTACGTGATATTATAGGAACCAGGAAGAAACTATTTTAGGCACGTCACGTGTAAGTCGGGAACTGCTAAAGGTATAAATATAAAAACTTGAAATCTAAGTTCGTAAAACTGAGTGAAATAGCTGCGATGGAACAGTAGTGAATACCGGTTTCTAAGAACTAAACAGACCAAGACCGAGACAGAGTGGTTTATTTACCAAATGTATTCTAATGAAATTACCACTGCGAAATTTGTTGTTAGGTACATTTATATGGCAAAACTACAGGACCCAAATGCTCTTCAGGTGCCATCGGATCTCATTAGAGCAAAACTATTTTCGTGTAAGCGAATGCTTAGTTTCAATACAATAATCAATTTGATGTTTAAATTTGTTTTTTAATGTTTCTGGCAGTTTTAGAATAAATCAAAAAAAAAGAGAAAAAAAAATTTTTTTTCAATATTCAGCTGTTCTGGGGCACCTCTAAACATTATGACCGGAGGGTGAAATTTTGTATTTTTCTTTTATATATTACAAGACAACTTTTAATCGCTATGCCGTTGAAATAAAAAGAATTTTTTTTTACTCCATACATTATCGCTCCACCCTAATATACATATTTTACATTGATATAAATACATTAGGTATACAGTAAAGTCCTTAATTAAATTCCTTCCCTATGTAGGAGAAGGATTGAAGCTTAATCCACCACGCTGCTCCAATGAGGGTTGGCGGATATGTTCCCTACTACGAGTAACGATCGCTAATTCGCTATCAGGTGTAGATGATAACAACCGGGACTGACGACGGCTTGACGTGCTCTCTGAGGTGCGCTTGATTGATTAAATTTAAATGGCACCATATGAGAAGCACCACTCTTCGATAAAAAATTAACACACATAAAAAAAACATTACAACTGAGAGACTCCTCCTTTTTTTGAAGTCGGTTAGAAACAACTCAATCGTGTACAACTCCTTATTCCGCCAACATTTACACGGACAAACAGTAAGGCCTCGTTTACGGAGACGCGGAGCGTAGTGCGTAGCGTGTGGCGTAGCTTCTCGCGTGTGTCAAAATATATGAAATAGGCCAGTCAAATTGTACATTAAAATCGCAAATGGACCATTTGCGATTTTAGCCCTTTTTTGTGTACGATTTGACTGGCCTAAAAATGAACGCGTGTAAAATCGCTTCTCCGTAAACGCACTCATACAACGCCCTACGTTTGAATTTAGTGCGTTCCGCCACGCCACACGCTACGCACTACGCTCCGCGTCTCTTTAAACGAGGCCTAAGATGGTGAGTACATATTTATCACGTTTATCTCAAGTTTGAGATACGGAGAGCAGCTTCAATAGCGCGATATATTCAGTTGAAAAACGGGCGCAGTTACGAACAGACACTCAATACAACACGCCAGTACATTTATTAGTCGGGCTCGAATTGAGTCATAAATTAAGGAATGGTCGCAGTATCTGTGACGCACGCACCGTTTAGCGGGTACCATTGCGTTTGACATCTGTGTATTGAGAAACATTATGTTAAGACAACATACATCAGTCTGTTTAGATAACTAGCGTACGAAACGTTTGTATGTCTACTACATGACATGGGCAATATAATATTTTCTCGCGTTTAGTTATATAATTTATTGAAGTCAAAACTGTACATTGAATACTTTTTTAAAAAGAATACTTGGGGTGTGATCTACAATCGATACCGAAGCCAAAAATATAGTTTTTAGAATTTTTGTCTGTTTGTCTGACAAAAATTCTTCGTTGTAATTCGTGATTTACTTGAAATTTGGCACGAATACTATTAAGAAGTCGGGTCAACATATAGGCTACATATTATCACGTTATCACCTACGGGGAACGAGCAGTGAACCTTTATTTGCTGTCTAGCGTTCACGCAGACGAAGTCGCGGGTACAGCTAGTTATCAAATAATACCTCAAGTACCTAGTGTTGACTTCCTGTAGTAAGTAAGGTAGTCAGTACACCTCTGCACTGTGTTGACCAGGAGCGCAGAATCGACAAAGTGATTGTGAGGCTCCCGATGTTACAGTCGTCCTTAAGCTATTCTAACCGCTTACCATGAGGTTACCTTACGCGTCTTTGCCATCTAGTGGTGTTAAATAAAGCTTGTGTTTTGCAATAACTGTAATAATAAAAGCAAATTCATTAAGTACAGATAAGTTACGAAATATCGAAATAGTTTAAATAAATAATCACGCACTGTATTACGTAAGTGTTATTATTTGTAAAAGCAGGTTACATAACGCTTCAGTATTTACTACTTTTATACTCTTTTGAGAATTAATAGTGCAATAAGTTAAGCGATCCTTTGTTATTAGATACACATCTCAAAATACTCGTTCTTGAACATAACATTCTATTTTCGCTTTTACGAAATGGCGTGCACAACGAACATAACCAAATTCAGCGAGCACATAATCAGAGGTTACCATTTAATAACGTCATAAATATCGTGACCGCGATCGAACTAGATCACCAATTAAGAGTGCGCATAATGCAAAATTAACATCTTCAATTTGTTTTGACATGAAAAGTTCCAGACCAAATCTTAAAATAAAAATATATGACAAACTACGTGATATTTGCAAGGGTTGACCTTTATCAAAAACATAAAATAAGGAAATTTCCTCGATAAAATATAATCACGAAGTAACCTCTAATTTTTATATTTTTTCTATTTATACTCGATATGGTTATGACCATTAAGACAAAAATTTGATAATTAATTACATTTAAATATGAGTAAAGGCTATGCTTAGGCATTTAATGTAATTACTTTGTAACATATATATTTTTTATATGTATTCGGTGCTTATTGAAGTGGGCTTCTGGCGTGGTAACGCGTAGGACTTCGTCCGGTATATTCGTTAAGTGGACCGTGCTCCGGGGCGAGGTTAGCGACGTAGGGGTTTGGGCTTGCTATATAAGCGACTGTCGTGGCTGGACCTCTCCTTTTCATTGTCCGTTTTTACATAACTGCTGTGGTGTCGTGTGACTTGGTAGTGGGTGAGTTCTTGTAGTACAAAGATCTTAATACGCCTTTTTCTGTGTTTAATCTAAATTTAATTTGTTCAAGTAAATTTGAAGAAAGAATTGTATATTTTTGTTTTGTGTCTGTGTAGTTAATATAACAGTCTTCTGATTTGATTTATGCCATGCAATGTCAACGTGTCCATGTCTCTAATGGGCCGTTTCCGTTGTCAACCCGGAGTTAGTGGAGGGTTGGCTTCGGAAGGGCTCACCTTTTGGGTGTGTCATTCCAGGGTCCTTGGCGTGGCGTCGGGCGGTCAAGGTCGATCAAGGTCACGAAAACCACGTGGCGATACATTCGGCCAGGGGCCCCACTTAACCAGAGGTATCTCTCTCTGGGGTCCTGGGGGTGCCACATACCCACCTAACATCCAAACCAGTCCACGTTACCAGAGGAATCCGCCCCAGGTATCTCTCTCTCGATACCTGGGTGTGAGCGACGGACGGCGGGTCGACCCAGCCATTTTTTTACCGGCACCTGGAAGCATCGACGGGAGTTACGCCGGACCACGTGGCGTGCGAGGCGTCTCCGACGTGACCCAAGGGCCGTCGGGGTCAACCCAAGGACTCAAGTTAAGTGCTTATCTCTCCATGCACCACGTGCCAGGACTAAGGTCTTAGTTTTACAAATCTAGTTTGAATCTTGTGGTTTAAAATTTAGGATCCGGTCAATAAATTGTTAAAATTGAAGTAATTTTTTTATTTTCTTTCCTCTAAGGCTAAATTTAATTTAATTTGTAGTTTAATTTTTCTCTTCTCTAACTTTTGAGCTCGGGTTGGAATGGTGGGACGCTCTCTAACCCCAAATACCATTTTAACCCGCGGCATCTGGCGCCCAACGTGAATAAAGTTTGTACCAGCATCTGGCGCCCAACGTAAATTCTCTAATATTCTCGTAATTCTTTGATTTTTATAATCGTTTGTTTGTTCGTAAATTATTTTAAATTATTTTTTTTCTTATTCCTGGCTCGTGGTTTCTCTGGGTTCGGAAACGGTTTTGTCTGATGTCCGTATATGTTTTGTGTATAGTGATAAAATTATTACTCTTTATTTTTGTTAATTAAATTTTACTACTGTTTCGTTTAGATTGTGTACTTATAGTGTTTAAATTATAAATTTAAAAAATTTAAAGTTATAATTTCTTGTTAATATTCAAAATTTTATTTAAATTTAAAAGTTGTACGAGCATAGTCGAGGTTTTTCCATTGTTAATCGATTCTTTGTTAAAATTCTCAGTTTACCTACTTTTGTGTTAATTATTTCTTACTCAATAATTTTGCCGTAACTAAATATTTTTTAGCTACCTTGTATTAACGAATATTTTTGAATACTTTGTGCATCTTTATAATATTTTAACATTCATTTAAATTGAACTTTTTTTGTTGTACTTTTGTTTCGTTTAAATTTGTTATTGTACTACAATGACTCACGTAATTAAATTCGTATCTCTGCCTAAGGCCGAATTAGAGTATGAGGTGCTTATTCGAAATGAGGAGCCAGCTGCCACAGTTTTAGCTTTACGGAAACAAATATTAAAATTATCGGAATTATTACCGTCAGAGGAGATTTTGGTCAGTCCGTTAGATATCGTAATCGATTTAAGTGGTATTAGTGATACTTTGGTAAAGGTAAAATCAATTATTAATTCTAATCCGAATTTTAATAGTTTGTTGAGGGCAGAGAATTTGTTAACTCATTTATATCATAGGATTGGCAGATTGGATGAGGATGAGGTGAAGAAAAATAAGGATACGTATGATTTGTGTGTCGATCAATTTAATAATTATTGTGGGGTAGTTAATAACTTAAAGTCGTCTAATAAATCTCCATTTCTTTCAGTTTCTTCGTTATCACCTAGTAATCCTTTGAATGTAACGGTTCATTGTGATCATAATAGTTTAGGAGATTTAAGTAAAATTAAATTCGATGGTAAATCTTGTGTTCGCTCTTTTATACGTCGGGTTACGGAACATTGTACTATTCACCGCATTGCGGATGACAAAGTTTTATCTTTCGCGTTACAGCTTTTTGTAGGTGATGCCTTAAAGTGGTATAGGAGTGTGTGTGCTGGTGTTTCGGATTGGAAAACAGTTTTAGAATATTTGCGTAGGGATTTCGATAAACCAGATTTCGACTACAAATTATTAAAGGAAATTCAAAATAGAACACAAGGGGTGAATGAGTCTATTGTAATTTATTTGGCAGTAATGGATGAAATGTTTAACCGTTTAACTACTCCTCTTGAGGAAAAATTTAAATTAGAAATTTTATTACATAACGTTAGACCGTGTTACGCGGGGATGTTAGCGTTTTCGGATATAACATCAATTGACCAGCTTAGAAATGTGTGTCGTAATTATGAGAATGTTCAAAGTAGACTTTTAGATTTTCATGAACCTCAGTCTGTTTCAGAAGATTTAGTTGCACCCGATTTAGCTTATAATACTGGTGTTAAAAATGTTTTTAAAAGTTCTTTCAATAAATTTAATCAATCGAATAATTTTAATAATCAGGGGTATTTTAATAAAAATAATCGTTTTAGTTCTAATCGTTTTGTTCCTTCTTCGCATAAATTCTCTCGTCATTTCTCGACTCCACGTAACTCGTCTTATAATAGTTCTCATCATTTGTCTAATTCACATACATCGGTACCGGCGCAGTGTAAACATTCCGGGCCTAGTAATAATACTAATAGTAAAATGCAGCCGAACATTAACTCCGTCGCTGAGCGCGCGGACCGTACCATATATTGTCAACGTTGTAAGTCGTTTTCTCACTCTTATGCCGATTGTTTTAAGGATCGGAATGTTGTGTTTTGTTTTGGTTGTGGTGAACCTAATGTGAAGCGTCCCGATTGTGTTAAATGTAAATCGAAATATAGTAATAAAATTGAAAAATCAAAAAACTCGTAGATCGGAACCGAGTTAAAACTAGTAATAATATTAATTTTTCTAAATCGGAGTGGAATTCTTGGCTTCAAACAATTTCAATTTATTTTTTATCGTATAAATTAAACTCGGTTCTGTGTAATGATAATTGTATTGAAAATAGGCCTTATGCTGTTATACATATAGATGGTATTAAGTTGTCGGGTCTCTTAGACACTGGTGCGTCTATATCTATTTTGGGGGGTAATTTTTATAATGATTTTTTACAACGGGGTTATACTCTTTTTAAAGATAATATTATCTCTGCTGTTGTGGCTAACGGGAATAAGTTGTTTTCTCTGGGTTACTTGTGTTTACCGGTTGCGTTCGAAGATCAACTTCATTTTATAAAATTTTTTGTTTTTCCGGAAATAAATTCAAATATTATTTTAGGCATTGACTTTTGGAAAATATTCAAAATTTGTCCGAAGTATATTAATTCAGTTAGTTTTAATCAGGAATCCATTTTATGTAATAATTCGGATAACGTCATTACGGGTTATGAACATTTAAATAACGATCAGCGTTCAATTGTTGATAGTATAATTAATCAGTTTCGTTCTGTTTCTTTTGAGCTTAAAGGTTTAGGGTTGACTACCGTGGTGACTCATAAAATTGATACGGGGGATGCTATTCCCATTAAGCAGCGTTATTATCGGATGTCTCCTGAGAAACAACGAATTCTTTCGGAGGAGGTTGATAAGATGCTTGAGATGGATGTCATCGAACCCTGTCAGAGTGAGTGGAGTTCTCCGGTACTTTTGGTTCCTAAGGGTAAGGATACGGGTAGTTATCGTTTATGTTTAGACAGTCGGAAATTGAATGCGGTAACCAAAAAGGATGCATATAGTTTACCTTATATATCTGAGATTTTAGATAATCTTAGGGATGCTCATTATTTATCGACAATTGATTTTTGTAGTGCTTTTTTTCAAACTCAGATTCAGGAATCGGATAGGGATAAAACTGCTTTTTATATTCCGTCACGAGGTACATTCAGGTTTAAACGGATGGCTTTTGGTTTAACTAACGCTCCGGCCACGCAACAGAGATTAGTGGATAAGTTGTTTGGAAACCGTTTCGGGGTTAAAGTTTGTTGTTATGTTGATGATTTAATAATTGCAACTGCGGATTTTAATGAACATGTTTCTATTTTATTAAAAATATTGGAAATTTTAAAAGAATGTAATCTTACTATTAATTTTGAAAAATGTCGTTTTTTTAGGAGTCAGTTGAAATATTTGGGGTATGTAATCGATAAGTACGGGTTGCGTACAGATCCAGATAAGGTTTCTGCTATAGTTAATTTTCCCACTCCAACCAATGTTAAGGGTTTAAAACGTTTTTTAGGAACTGCGTCTTGGTATCGTCGTTTCATTAAAGATTTCAGTACTTTGGCAGCGCCGTTAAATAAATTAACTTCTACTCGTAAGGGTGCACCTCCATTTAAATGGACTGAGGAGGCGGATAGTTCTTTTAGGAAGCTTAAGGAGTGTTTGGTTTCGGCTCCTGTTCTCAGGTGTCCTAATTATAATGAACCTTTTGAGGTTCACACAGATGCGAGCAGTTATGGTATTGGTGCGATGCTCTCTCAGACCTTCGAAGGTAAAGAACATCCTGTCGCATATATGAGTAGGTCACTTACAAAGCCGGAACGAAATTATGGTATTACGGAACGGGAAACATTAGCGGTTTTAGCGGCGGTCGAACACTGGCGTTGTTATCTCGACAATGGTAAAAAATTTACAGTTTACACTGATCATAGTGCTCTTAAGTGGTTTTTATCATTGTCAAACCCGTCGGGTCGTTTGGCTCGGTGGAGTACTAGATTGTCAGAGTTTAACTTTGAGATTAAACATCGTAAGGGTTGTGATAATGTCATTCCTGACGCGTTGAGTCGTTCGGTTCCCGTGAGTAGTATATTTTCGATTTCAAATTATAAAGGTAATGATAAATGGTTTCTTAATATTTTTAATGGCTGTGCTAATAAGCCAGCATCTTTTCAAAATTATTGTATTAAAAATGATAAATTATTTAGATTGTCTAAAAATAAAAATTATTTAACATCGGAATTTGATTGGAAGGAGGTGATTCCTATGGAACATCGTTCTGAAATAATTTCAGTTAATCATGATGTACCTACTGCGGGTCATTTAGGTATGTTTAAAACTCTTAAAAGATTAAATTTAAAGTATTTTTGGCCGAAAATGTATAAAGATGTTTTAAATTATGTTAATAATTGTTCTAAGTGTCTGGAATATAAAGCTCAAAATCATTTGACATTAGGTGACATGGGTCGTCCTAAGAATTGTGTCCGTCCGTGGCAAGTTATTTCTATAGATATTATGGGTCCTTTGCCTACGAGTAGAAAACAAAATAATTATATATTGGTTGTAACTTGTTGTTTTTCAAAATTTTGTTTAATTTTCCCTTTGAGGCGTGCAAATTCCAAAGTAATAATTAAATTAATTGAGGATAATGTTTTCTTAGTTCATGGTATTCCACAGTCGGTAATATTAGATAATGGTACGCAATTCATTAGTAATGAGTGTATCAATTTTTTTAAAAGTTATAATGTACCTAATGTTCATTTTACTCCTCGTTATACTCCACAGGTTAACCCGGTTGAGAGATATAATCGTACTATTTTAACTTGTATTGCATCTTTTGTCGATGAAGATCATAGATCGTGGGATTTGTTCTTACCTCAAATTCAATTTGCAATTAACAGCGCGGTGAATGAAACTACAGGTTTCACTCCGTCCTTCTTAGTGTACGGTAGGGAATTAGTATCATGTGGTTCGCATTATTTGGACTCTGATTGTGTTGAGAATTTAATTTTTGCCCCTCGGGATGGTTATGCGGAAAACTTAGGTCGATTGGCTAATATTTTTGATAAAGTTCAATTTCGTTTGTATGCTGCTCATTTAAAAAATACTTCACGTTATAATTTGCGTCGAAAGACTGCTGAATTTAATGTTGGTGATCTTGTTTATAAGAAAACTTACTTCTTGAGTGATAAAGATAAATACTTTTCTAAAAAATTAGCACCTAAATTTATTAAATGCCGAATTGTTGGTAAAAGGTCTCCTCTTGTTTATGTATTACAGGATATGAATGGTAAAGATCTTGGGGTTTGGCATATTAAAGATTTGAAGTTAACGGGTAGTTCTGGTAGTAAGGATAATTAAATGTTGTTTTCTTTTTGTTTAATACCTATAATACGTATTCCATTTAGCGACGGGTGATGATCGCTTTTTATTATTTTGTGCATTTACGCAACTTTTGATAGTTGTGTGGTGGGTACATCTCTAATGTACTCATGTTGATTTAAATGTTGGGTCATTCCACTGTGCAATGACTTGACTAGTGGTGTGTTGGGTACATCTCTATTGTACTCATTGTATTGTTATATGAGGTTATTTCACTGAGCAATAACTCATATTATTTCTGTTAAGCCTACGCCTTTATTTCGGAACGGGTGGCGATTCCAAAAATTCATATTTATATTCTAAAAGCCTACATCAGGAATACAGTATTAAATGTAGATTTAAAAAATAAATAAATAAATAAAAATAAATCATTGTTGAATTAAGAAAATTTTTTTTTTTTTTGCTGCTGAGTAGTGTTCATCTAGAGATCGTTACTCTGTGTGTTAGGGCGTTTGTCTAGGTCAACTAACGCACATTGTTAGGTGAAGTTCAGGATGTTGGATGTTAGTGATGTATGTTTGGGTCGTATGATAGTGTTGCAGTGAATTCAAAATTATACTTGGTGTTTTGTAATTCAGTTATCTTTTAAATTTAATATATCAAAAGTTGTTTTCTCTTAGTATGAGGTAAAGTTTATAATTCCTTCGAGAGCTTACCTGATCCTCTCCTTACATAGTTTTTTTTTAGAATTTTGCCTAGAGACGCAAAATTCTTCTCTGACGGGGGGGGTATTGTAACATATATATTTTTTATATGTATTCGGTGCTTATTGAAGTGGGCTTCTGGCGTGGTAACGCGTAGGACTTCGTCCGGTATATTCGTTAAGTGGACCGTGCTCCGGGGCGAGGTTAGCGACGTAGGGGTTTGGGCTTGCTATATAAGCGACTGTCGTGGCTGGACCTCTCCTTTTCATTGTCCGTTTTTACATAACTGCTGTGGTGTCGTGTGACTTGGTAGTGGGTGAGTTCTTGTAGTACAAAGATCTTAATACGCCTTTTTCTGTGTTTAATCTAAATTTAATTTGTTCAAGTAAATTTGAAGAAAGAATTGTATATTTTTGTTTTGTGTCTGTGTAGTTAATATAACAGTCTTCTGATTTGATTTATGCCATGCAATGTCAACGTGTCCATGTCTCTAATGGGCCGTTTCCGTTGTCAACCCGGAGTTAGTGGAGGGTTGGCTTCGGAAGGGCTCACCTTTTGGGTGTGTCATTCCAGGGTCCTTGGCGTGGCGTCGGGCGGTCAAGGTCGATCAAGGTCACGAAAACCACGTGGCGATACATTCGGCCAGGGGCCCCACTTAACCAGAGGTATCTCTCTCTGGGGTCCTGGGGGTGCCACATACCCACCTAACATCCAAACCAGTCCACGTTACCAGAGGAATCCGCCCCAGGTATCTCTCTCTCGATACCTGGGTGTGAGCGACGGACGGCGGGTCGACCCAGCCATTTTTTTACCGGCACCTGGAAGCATCGACGGGAGTTACGCCGGACCACGTGGCGTGCGAGGCGTCTCCGACGTGACCCAAGGGCCGTCGGGGTCAACCCAAGGACTCAAGTTAAGTGCTTATCTCTCCATGCACCACGTGCCAGGACTAAGGTCTTAGTTTTACAAATCTAGTTTGAATCTTGTGGTTTAAAATTTAGGATCCGGTCAATAAATTGTTAAAATTGAAGTAATTTTTTTATTTTCTTTCCTCTAAGGCTAAATTTAATTTAATTTGTAGTTTAATTTTTCTCTTCTCTAACTTTTGAGCTCGGGTTGGAATGGTGGGACGCTCTCTAACCCCAAATACCATTTTAACCCGCGGCAACTTTTAGTTTCGGAATTATATACAAAATAACATATTTGTCGTTTTTTACATTCGTAATGCGCTCAAAACTATATCGTCTATCGCACTCTGACACGAGGCTTTGTGTATATTTTGTTTCATCGGGCGCGCGGGTGAAATCTGATTTTTTGCTCGCCTTATGCACGCTCTTAAACGCACCGTATAATTTATACTCTCACAAACCATAGAGCATGGAATAAAAACTCATAGAAGCATAGGCATTAAATGAAATTATAACCGAAACGCTCCCCGCGGGCGAATCAAGCGATCACTAATCACCGATCACCGCTGACTTGACTGACGTGCGTCTCGAAATTTTGAGGAATTATAGCTTTTATTACTATAGAGATAAGAGCGGAATGTTGGTAGTTTAGAGTGAGTTGAGTGGTTATACGTGGCCGTCAGCTTCGCCCTACAATTTAGTAATTACATTGTGTTCCGTATCACGCTACTGCTCATGCGTTCTCATACTCATCTGGAAATAGAACCCGCGTATCGTGCTCTCTGATTAAAACTGTTTGCAATATGAGGCTATTAACGAGTCAGTATAAGGTGTATCATTCCTTTGCATATAATTATGCAATTTACGACCATTATGTTTGTTATTATTTTAACTTTTCTTTGTTAAAAGTCGAAGAATTCCTATTTACAGTCGCACGAGATCTGTAAAATACTAGTTTGCTTCAAAAGCAAAACCTTCATTACAGAATACCCTGTAATTGTTGTAAGAACACATTATTTTTCTTAAATAATTATAAATTATGACCGATTAACACATTGATACTTGAAAATCATTTAACATCTTTTAAATATTTGAAACTATTATAACCAATTATTTTAATCAAACAAGTTCATTACTTACTTCATTATTAAGTATGTTTACAGGAACAATTTCTTCATACACGATGTACAAGTACAGATAATCATTTAGATACTACATCAATTCAGCCATAAAATCGTAATTTGAACCTATTTACTAACAACTCCGGGTACACGTTTCAAGTCCAATCATGTTCGTTACAACACGCCAAGCAACGTTTAACAAGGCTGCAATATATGTCGGTAACTGCGCATCACTTTATATGCTAATAATGACTCATCTCGAGGCTGACGAAAGTCAACTTTCTGCTAAATGACTAATGACTCATCCTCTCATGACCTGACTCATTTTGTACAAAGTTTACTCAACTGTGTGATTTTTAAAAATAGGATTTGACATTAACACTGCAGTGCTAATACTTTTAGCTTCTGCTTTTTCCTCGTCGTGACGTTTTCCTTCCAATCAAAGAAATATCCTATAGTCCATTGAAATGTTACATCAGCTTACATGAGCTTTGCATTTATTAGAGGACGCAATTTTATTTTTGGGGCATGTGTGGGGGGGGGGGGGGGGGGCAAAAGAAGCTTAAACCAAGTTTGTGGGGTTGCTGCCCTTGTGCCTCGGCCGCCATCTTGGAAAAAGGGGTGCAAACACCTTTATCGCGATATCTCGGAAACTATTCGTCCTACAAAAAATTGGTGATAACATAATTTGTAGCAAATCACTTTGCCTACAAATATGTTCGTATAACTTTTAGCCCTAAATTTAAAATTGCGTCTTCTAACAAATGCAATACTTGGTCCTTAAATTGTATCATGTCAATGGACTACTAGTTCAATTCCAATTGTATTATGTCTGGTTATTTCTGAGTAAGAGAGAATAAGACGGAATGTTTATAATAGAAACGTTTCCGGCGGGTCCCACACTGGGCAGGCGCAGGCGCGGGGGTGGACACAATTAGCGCGCATGACTTGCGCACGCGCCCTGGGAACCAGCCCAATAGTAATCTGATTACAGCTTTGTTTGCTCGTTACAGTATAATGCGGGACGAATATCATATTTAAGTAATTGTTTCAAGCGATTTGATTTCGATGGAAATTAATGGTTCGTAAATAACTCACTCGCCTGTTGCTTGGTCGAGTTGAAAACGAAAGAAGAGAGTTAGAAATACAATTTTATTCTGTTGTAAAAAGTGGCACAATAGAAAAATACTTAAGTCTATAAAAAAATTAACTTATATGCGTCACGTAACGACGATTCCGTGTTGTGTTGTCACTTCATTAGTAAAATTCAGCCAAGGTTCACGGTTCATTAGTGTCTCGTAAATCTATGACAATTTTTCAGATAATTTTATTTATTTACTTAGAACATTTTTTATACAAATAGGTCGGCAATCAAGCGTACGATTCACCCGATGGTAAGACATTACCGTAGCTTATAGACTCCCGCAATGCCAGAAGCATCGCAAACGCGTAGCCAACCCTACCCCCAATCCTGTGTGTTGTGTTCATATGGCGAGTAAGATAATTAGAGCTAGATGGGCTGGGCAGGCAGCGGAAGTAGGATGGCCAACTTGTGATGTTTCTGGCGTTGCAGAACGTTATAATCTGTGGTAACAGCTTACCACCAGCTAGATCGGTTTGCCACAATGGTATACAAATCTTAATTTCTCATTACTGACACAACGAAATCAACAACTGTTTTTAAATCAACGAACAACATTTCACTTCAACTTTTTTATGTGCCTACTTTGTAATTCTTTCAATGGTCTTTCGTAGGCATTGTACCCTAATCGTCTTATATTAATTCGTTTTTTATTCTGTAATTAATTGCGTGTGCCATGTACGCGCCTAAACGCCGCCGACGCTTTGCGAAGTTACTAAAACGAACGTAGAAGTTAATAAACTAGATGAATGAAATTGAAAATTGAAAATAAATATTTATAACAATTGCTGTGGTGTAGTGGATCGTGTAGTCACATAAAACAACGACGGTTTGCGGGTTCGATTCCCGTGTGATATATTTGATTTCATGTCTTCCACAGGTCTGAGTCTCATAAAATACCATAACTAAACCCATGAGAGTAAACATCGAGCCCTTCGACTCGTCCTAAACGATATATTTCAATGTTCACCTCGTTACAATTTGTTTCCGTCACTTCCTGTTGTTCGGAGGAATCGAGTTACTCTTATTGTATCGATTACACAATACTTCAGATAACAGAATTTTTTTTTTCGAAAAGAATAATTGTGTTTGCTCGCAAACGAAAAAGAAACCGACTTCAATTACATCGACAAGTAACACATCGTAGGTAGACGACAAAATAGTCAAGTAAATACGCATTATTAGATATAACTCTAAAAGTACTTGTCTGATCTCAATTAAATTTAAATGGGAGCACATGACACGCAACACCTTTCAATTAAAACAAAATTCATCGAAATCGGTCCACTCAGTCAAAAGTTCTGAGCTAACATACATAAAAAAAATTACAATCGAATTTAAAACCTTTTTTGGAAATCTGTTAAAAAGTACAATAAAAATTGAAAAACACACGAAACAATCAATTTTTTACTACTAAATAATATAATTTTATTATCAAACAATGCAAATGAGATGCAGAAAATAAACAGAGAAACAAGAAGAAACAAAATGATAATTTTAAATGATTAATTCACGGTTCAGCCTGTAATATCTCACTGCTGGGCATAGGCCTCTTTTCCCATATAGGAGAAGGATGAGAGCGTAGTCCAACACGTTGCTCTAATGCGTGTTGGCGGATATAATTATGTTCTATTATGAGTAACGATCGCTATCAGGTGTACATGATAACAACCAGGACCGACGGCTTAACGTGCTCTCCGAGGCACGGTGGGGGAGACCCACATTTTTACATACATTTTAGCACAATCAGCAAATTAGCATATCAATATATTCACCTTACCCAAATTTATATATTTTAAATATTCTGTGCTGTGTGGTTACGGCAGTAAATAATATAGCCACCCCTCTCTTCCCGTGGGTGTCGTAAGAGGCGACTAAGGAATAACACAGTTCCACTACCACCTTGGAACTTAAAAAGCCGACCGATGTTGGATAACCATCCAACTGCTGGCTTTCGAATACACAGGCCGAAGACGGGCAGCAGCGTCTTCGGTGCGACAGCCCTGCGGTCACCAACCCGCCTGCCCAGCGTGTTGACTATGGGCAAAACACATGAGGTTACGCAATTTTTGGCGCTAACTTGGAGAGGCCTATGTCCAGCAGTAGACTGCTATAGGCTGAAGTGAAATATAATATATTTAAATGGATCCATTTAATTCCTTTTCAAATAATTTAAGCAATTGTTGAGGTAACGCGACGCAAGCCTAGCTTTCCATATAAAAGCTCGTACGAATCTATCAATGAACACGAGCCGTAAACAAATTACAACAAAGCTATCGTGTTACTATTTATTACGATTGTTCCACGAGACTCATTAATGGGCCTCGGTGATTGGTTGGGACTGGGACTGTGGTCCACTGGGTGCGCGTACTTGCGTGATATACCGCAGCGAAGAAATTTCTTTGTTCTAATTCTAAATCCTTTATGTAATGAAAATTAAGAATATGGTCATATAATAACTTATTGCATAACTTAGTGCATATTTATTTTATACTAATGTAAAGGTCCCTGTATGTAATATGTTAAGCAAAAGGCTGTATGGGGGAAAAAAATACTTAATCAGTAAATTGCTATATCATGTATCTGCTCCAAGCGGAAATTGAGATGCCTATTTAGTATTTACTCTGTTTTGAAGCTTCTATACCTATAACATACACATAACTGAGGTAGGGCACCGCAGGTAATATCCTACTCAAAATCTGGAAAAGCCCGACTGGGGAAGTTCCTCGATCTTACAGAAGATAACAGCTAAATAACACTACTCTCAAGCAAGGTTGTGATCCTGTGCGAGTAACTTGACCAGAGCTCCTGGGGGGATTGGGAGTAGAGTTTGATGTCATGATGATTATCACTTAGGTACCATCGGGTGAGCCGTACGCTTGTTTGCCGTCCTAGTTGTATAAAAAAATACAGCAACCAACACATCGAAAATGGGAGTGCAATATCGCATCAATGAACATGATTTTAATTAAAATCGCTATCTACTCGCCTCTCATCCTCTCTGTGTCAGTGTGAGACACGCCTCACAGGTCTACATACGCCGCCCGCGGCGACGCACGGACAGACGCCGCCCGGACAGTACGGTATCGAGTGCTCCATTAGCATAAAACAAGGAAACAAACCGCATACTACGAGATTTAGGTGACATCGAGTATGGTAAGAAATATTATAAAGTGTATTATATAAAGACTGATATCTATTGCAGTTTCACTTGCTGCCACATTTATTGCTACTGTTCCGTGGTTGTTAGTGGTAACGGGATGTTTTATAGCCTTATATCCTTCTAGCCTTCTGTGAAATCTAGCTTTCTCATCTATACTAACATTATAAAGCTTACAATTTTGTTTAAACACGCTAATCTCAGGAACTTCTTGTTGGAATTGAAAAATAAATTTTGTGTTGGATAACATTTTTATAATCTCTACTCGACAACTATTTTGCTAAATACCAGCCGACCCGTGCCCACTTCGTTGGGCGTTAATTATTTTTGTGATGCAATTACATATATAGTAAAGTTTTCCTCTCGCTCGCACATCTCCGACTTGATTTACATATACTATTATTTTCCACTAAATTTTTTGTTCAAATATAGCCTATATCACTCCTGAATAGTGTAGCTTATTGTTAGTGAAAGAATTTTCATGATCGGATCAGTATTTGCGAAGATTACCCCCTACAAACAAACAAAGTTAGAAACTTTACCACTTTATACTATAAGTATAGAAGTATAGATAAAGATTAACAAGTCCACTTCCAACAACAAACACTCAGCGCCTCTTTTGAACAGTAACATTTGACAACTTTAAATTAACTTTATATCGTGATAATCTTCCTATCAAATTATCTCCGAGTACAGTATCTCAGTTTCATTGAATGAAGAGAGCGTGTTCGCCCGTTGTATATTTACAAAAGAATAATAATTTACGTTTCGTACCGATCAGATCGGTGGAATGTAATCAGCTAAAGGTCAAGATCGAAACCCTTCTAACTCGGTCTAAATTCGGAGAAAATTCTCTTGAGCGGCGAACTAGCAGACGAGACTAAGACGCTTTAATTGGGATATTAATGATAAGGATTCCACAAACTTTAGGGTTTTTTGAAAGACTTCTTGTTAAATTTTATTTAGTACTAGCTGACTAAACGAATTTTGAAAAGTCATTTCTTTTTAGATATATATACTTAGGTATTGTTCGTTTCGTAATTTTATTTAATTTATTAAACATATAATACCTCTTTTCGTTGCAGTTGAATGAACAACTGAAGATTGAGAAGACTGAGTTACACCAAGGGAATTTTGACTTTGTAAATTTATCAGTAATTATAAAAGCCATTGTAAAATGTTACGCTAAAATGTTTAAAAAAACATGCTGCCTGTTTTTGAAGTTATACTTCTTTTGGCGTGTTAGGAAAAAATGATGAGAGTAAATTTCTACGATGCGCGCGTTAGTCAACGAAGAAGAAGTTAGCAACTTGAAGTTAGCTAGCCAATGAAGTATAACTTCTTACGTGCGTACATAAGTACATACACACTTTTTTGGGCCTGTGAAATCGGAGGTTAAAGACTAATAAAATGCCAAATAATATAATTACTAAAGGAACTGTGTCTGTCAGTGCACCGAGTCTCAGAGACGTGCTCTACTAGAGCTGTAGCAACATTGTGACAGGTGTCTGTTCTTATCATCTTCATCTGGACCGCCGGCTGCTGCTTATTAATTCACGCCTGTCTACATCTGACGTTCACTGCGCTGCGCTGCTGAGACGTTTCATACAAATGGCATATCGATATGTATTGTATCATATCACATTTTAATACTCAAGCCTACGCACGGACATAATTTGGATTAAATTATTTGTAAGGCAATGTAGGCACTTGGACGCCGCGTTAGCGCAGCGGTCACAGCAGTGGGTTGCGGCTGTTGCGCGGGCAGTTGCGGGTTCGATCCCCGCACACGACAACATTTGTATTGGCCATACAGATGTTTGCCTTGGTCTGGGTGTTTGTGCAGTCCTTGTGGGTCTCCCCACCGTGCCTCGGAGAACACGTTAAGGCGTCGGTCCCAGTTGTTATCATGTACACCTGATAGCGATCGTTACTCATAGTAGGGAATATATCCGCCAACCCTCATTGGAGCAGCGTGGTGGATTAAGCTCTGATCCTTCTCCTACATGGGAAAAGAGGCCTATGCCCAACAGTGGGATATTACAGGCTGAAGCGCGTAGGTACTTGTTCGATGTAATTAGTTGTACAACCTAGGTTTTCTTCATAAATTTATTTCAAATGAAGATTTCAAAGACTACAGGTTTGTGTACAGATAGTTCCAAAACTAGGTTTGCTAATATTACTATGCGGCTAATTGAATTTTATAAAAACTTTTTAACTTGAAAACACACATCTACTTGCCGGAAGGTTTAGGCCCGTAGACCGTTACTATTGCCTCATGTGTATGCGAAACTCATAATCTATTTTTTCTACCATAAAGGTCGCAAACAAGCGTACCTTGGCTATCTTACCACAGGAAAAATATTTTTTTATTTTTATAGTCCACCTGATCGTAACCGATTACCGTAACCTATAGATGCTTGCAATATCAGAGACATTGAAAGCGTTTTCCCGACCATCCCCAGGAGCACTAGCTACCTTACTCACTAACAGGAACACAACACTTGAGAGCAGTAATTATATTTAGCTGTGATCTTCTGTAAGGTCGAGGTACTACCCCAGTCGGGCTGCTCCATATTTTGTGCAGGAAATTTCTTTCTTAACAGAATTTTAACAGTTATACATATGTTTGAAATAATCTGACGATTAAAAAAGATTCTAGGATATTCACGACCACGTAGTGGTATCTAGTAATACGTTGACAATATAATGTCAACTGTTATGACAAGTTTTTATAATAATTTTTGTTTGTCAAAACATTCAAATGACAAAAGCGTCACACAAAGGACTTCCAGGATGTATTAAATAAGAATAATCAAACAATCTGAAAAGTTTCTTTCCCACGATATCTAAATATCGGCGAATAAAATGCAACAGAGCAAGTGGTTATGCCAATGTCCTTCGCAAGAAAGAGAGAGAGATCCACACAGACCCGCCGAGACCGATCGCCAACATTAAAACAATAACTGAAACTAAAAACTTCGATTTTTTTTTAACATAAAAAAGTTCGAATCATATTAATATCGCGATGCGAATGTTGAGCCCTCGTTACACCAGCAAACTACATTATACCATATATTTTCGGCAAAACATTGCACGCCGTCTTACTCCGGTGCCGTAATTAATCTCGACTGCTGAACTTCGCGAAGGAATTTAGCTATCAGTTGACTAATACCGAACTTTATGTTCAAGAAATACGGTTCATAATTGAGTGGTAAATGTAGGTAATATTGTACATAACAGAGATGCCAACCGTCAAAACAATACCGCTACAAGTTCCCGCGTTCGCCAGAAATCGACCCCCGCTGAGACGTTTAAGAGCCGTTTACATTGAATGCTCTGTCTCTACGTCGCAGTCAGGTGTGCACAATAAAACGCTGTATTTATCAGTAATAAAATTATAATGCTACCATGTAAAAACGAAACAATGTCCTCTTTAAAAGCTAATAGCGTTCGGACATCTCAAATGAGACTTGTTATACGACGAGGTACGATTATCGAATATTATGTCGTTTTATGGCAATTCTTGTAATTATTTTGACAGTATACGGTTTCATTATCAAACAAGACGTAAATTTAGATGTGAAGCAATCGCTGCAGGTATATGTTTAATTCGTTTGTAAATACCTTGTAATTGCGGCAATAATTTCCACTACTTTATTACTTTTGTCAAACTATGTCTTGTTATACTCTTACTTTTGTTTGTATTAAATTTAAAGCAAATCCGGTAATAAAGTAATACACATTTTAAGCCTAACGAAATGTTTTAACTTCTTGTTTTTTTTTTATGTAACTAGGTTGGCAAACAAGCGTACGGCTCACCTGATGGTAAGACCGTAGCCTATAGACGCCTGCAACACCAGAAGCGTCGCAAGCGCGTTGCCGACCCTATCCCCAATCCCCCCAGGAGCTCTGGTCACCTTACTCACCAACAGGAACACAATACTGCTTGAAAACAGTATTATTTAGCTGTGGTCTTCTGTAAGGTCGAGGTACTACCCCAGTCGGGCTGCTCCATATTTTGAGCAGGATATTTCCTGCTGTGGCCCAACCTCAGTTGACCTCAGTTCTTCAGAGTATAGTACAAAACATGCATGTTTGTGCATGTGTAATCGCACTAACACGTAATGCGCAGGACGCAGACGCACGCGATTTGCAAAACGCTGATACAGATCTCGTAATGATGGATCCGAGCCGCAGTGAGATATCGCCTGAGATACATTTCGAGACAACTTTATTGTCGAAGTATTATAATTAAAATATGCTGTCAAAAATCTAACAAGGTGTAGTGAATCTTGTTACACGACTGTTACCTAAGGCTGATTGCGATCTGAAGCGAGTATGCGAGTGGGTTTTATGAATTTTATTTACTGTTTTAAAAGTTTTAACATAAAAACGAATATGCTTTAGACCACACTTTTATTCACTAAGATGGCAAACCCTAACCCCAAACAGGACATCCTTAGAAGACCTACTTATCTTATTTACCACAGAAATACATCACTACTTGAGACCAGTATAATTTAGCTGTGATCTTCTGTAAGATTGAGGTACCTCCCGTACATCGGGATACACCATAATTTATTGTCTTCTAAACCATATCTTCTAGTTACTTATACCTATACAAAAGATAGATAACCAATGAGGTTACAATGAAGGTTACATGTATTTGTTTCTATGATAAAACGTGACTTTTGTAACCTTAGGGCCGATTTCACCGTTTGCATTGGAAACTAAGTTTAATAGAACTACGTTTTGCTTAATCGAGTTTATAGTTCGATTCTAATCTTGGTTTTTGTTAAACGGATTTCACCAGCTACAATTTAATCGCGTTTACGAAAACGAAGGTTGGTGACATAAAACGTGAACATTGCCTTAAATTTAAGCGTAGATGTCATGATATATTATAATATGAGGTTTGAGATAAATTTATTTTTCATAAGAACAATTGCGGGGTCAGCTAGTAATGATATATCATATTATATTAGCAGTCATTTGGTAGCACCCAGTTGCGTAGAAACGCAGAGCACATAACAATTGGTTGATCGGAGATATACTGTTATTCATATTGGACGCAAACTCTAATTTATCCTCAATAGACTCCAGTACAGACAGGACTGTTGACTTCGTGAGACGGAATCTTGTTACGAAGTCTTGATCATCAAGAGTGTCGAAGTGTTCTTCTCTCTCACGTATCCATCTCGGGCGCCTTGGGCGACGAACACACTCATCCTCTTCGTCTTCCTCAAAAGCTAGTGAAAATGCTCTTTCCATCTTTGAACTACCGCTACTAACTACGCTAACTACGCTTTTATAATATAAATAGCTGACCCGGCGAACTTCGTACCTCCTGAAAGTCGATTCTGTAATTTTTTTAAATACTTATCCTTCCCGGAACCGCTCCCCTAACACTTAAACTTTATGGTATGGTATTAAAGTTCAAATTGATTTTTAAATATTACGAATCATTTGTATGGGAATATAGCAAAGTGTTGTTTTAAGACTTTTTCAGGCAATTTTTTAAATTTTTCTCTCCGTAACAACCATCCTCATACTTCAAGGAACATTATAAAAAAAGAATTAGCGCAATCGGTTCAGCCGCTCTCAAGATTTGCGCTTAGCAACACATTCAGCTATTCATTTATATATATAGTTAGGAGTCAATTGAGTGTTACCGACCCCCCACCACCAAATCTCTATAAAAGCGATAGTCGTTCTAGAAAGGGGCTTGTTCCTTCTCGACTCTGGTGGTGTGCGGCGCGACTTGTGTAGTGTTTTATTAACGTAACTAAAAGTAGTTCGTGTAATAACTGTAAGTACATGTTTGTATAACATTCTGGTGATTTATTGTGTTATTGATCAATCTCTAAGTGAGGGTATTTTTGTTACTTAATTGTTAATAAATAGGTGATTGTGTTTTTGCCTCTTTTTTATATTTTCCACTTCTGGATCCTTAACCCTTGATTTCTACTGATGGGTCTGTGAGACCCTGTCAACTTTGAAAACAATATTTTTGAACAATTACTCTTAGACGACCGCACCCGCCCGCCCATGTATTCTCAGTACGGCGCTCGCTGCTGCGCGTAGTGGGAGTGTTTAAGCGCTTAGTGCTTGTTTTGCGCCAAAACGACAAGGACAGGGTCACGTTGACCCTTGAGTAGCATCGACAGTCGGTAAGTGCATTGTTATTGTGTTTTCTTTTGTGTAAGATATTCATTATTTAAGGTTTATTTTGCAATTACCTATAGTATAGGTATTAGGTGTTGCTTTTGGTTTAATTTTGGATTTGCTTTGCCACAGGTATGGCTAATAAAAATATGCTTACGGATGAAGAGATTGCGAATGCTTTGCTTGATGTTGATGATTTTGATGAGGTAGATATTTCCACGATACCTGGCTGATAATCGAGAAAACGCTTTATCTTATATCCTAATTAATGCCAACTGCAGTGATAACGATTCTAACGATGAAGAAATATTTAGTGAGCTCGATAGTTCGAGCGATATTGAAGAAGAGATAGGTGATCAGATGTCGTCCAACCTAGAGTTATCTGAGTCGGAAGATATCGATACTTCTTCTGCCCACCGATCAAACTATTATATTGGAAAAAATAACTGCATGCGCTCCAGCCCAAAGTCGTAATCCAGATCACAATATTATATCTGTGTCCGTGGGAAAACCTAAAGGATCAGCTACTAATTTAGGGCCAGAATCATTATTCGTGCATGTTTTCGATCTTTTTATCGACGAAAATATACTGGAGACTATCGTTCTACACACGAATGACAAGATTCAAGAAGTACAACTGAAGTACAAAAGTTTTAAGCGCTCAGTCATCTCGGACGCTCGACAGCGAATTTGCAACAAAAAATACCCCGACAATTGCGTATGATAACTTCAAGGATATTTAAATTATCTATTCCTGAAAGACCTGTTTTAGATGTCTCCAATACTGCATCTAAAAGGAAGCGTTGCGGTATTTTTCCCTATAAAAAAGATCGCAAAACAAACAATGTTTATTCTTCATGCAAAATACCAATTTGTAATACTTGCTCCATTATTTTATGTCCAAACTGTTCAGAAAATAATTAAAGCATTGGAACTGTATTACACAATATATCCATCTTCTTATATAGTGTATTTTATTTCAACATTCTTTATTGTTCGAAAAATATATGTTGTTTTACAGGAGGGTCAGATTGACCCTTGAGTAGCGACCACGTAAAATTTTTTTTGAGTAGTTACCAAGGGTTAATTCAGAAGTGGGATTCTTACCGTTATTTCGCCCACGTATTAACGTACGTTTTGAGGTGTATATCCTTTCCTCTCAACAATAATACAAAAGTACCCACACTAATACAAATAAAACACCAGTTCATTTGTCTTACGGATTTATTTGTTGCTATTGTTTCTTACTTGTGATTTTATTATCGTTTTCGATATGTCTGATATCGGAGCGAGTTCGCGTGACAAGTCGCGTCGACACAAAACCAATAGTAGGTCAGATAGACGCATGTCTCGCTCTCGTTCGCATCCAATAGACGGGTCGGGCGAGCTTGTAGCGCGTTCTAGGTCTAGATCTAGAGAGAGGCATAGCACATCGCGTAGTAACGGTACGCCTCCGATAGCACGAGAGTGTTCGAGTTATTTCGGTCGTTATCGTGATAGTTCTAGAAGCAGACACGATCGTTCTCACGAACATGGTAGTGCGTTGGACCGAATACTTTCGTTGTCAAAGCAGTGACGGAGGGTAGGTCGCAAAAACAATATCGCGGACGAAAGACAAAATGTATCGAACGGAATCGTTGCGTAGCATCCGAGTTTTTAACAGTTTTTAAGAGTGAACAGTCATAGTGCTTATATTTCGCGATTCGATACGAATATTCACGATTTTGACTATTAGTGCGCAGAAGTAGCTTAAATAATTGGGCTGATCGTAAATGCTTAGATAGTGTTGGTAGTTGTTTACGGGGTGAAGCGCGGTCGTGGTAAAATGATTGAGTGATGCAGGATAGAACGTGGAGCAACTTTAATGTCGAGTTTAAGTCGTTGAGTCCCTGTAACATAGACTCAGCTACCGTTTTATTCAACACTATGTGTACCGACTCTAGTAAGTTCTAAACGTATGCCGAATACGCTCGTAGGTCACTTCTACGTCTTAATATTATAAGCGATTTGCCAGACGAATTAAAGACTTCAATTATTATGTGTGGCATAGTCGATCCCCAAGCGGTCAACAATGCGAAACTATCACACAATAATTTAGTCGAGTATCTTACCGCGTACGTTAGGACCGAATTACGTAACTTTATTTAACTGCGCTCGTCAGCATAGTCATTCGTGTCGCGAAAGCGTTTTAATAATGTAAATGCAGGTAGTAATACCAATACGTGCGTTATTTAAGAGAGTTATACAAAGTGGTATTGTCCTAAGAAGGTTAAGGTTTTTAATTCCACAAGTCTCTCTGAAAAAGCAAAGTCATACCTTTCGACTTCTACAGATAAGCGATCCACAATATTTTGTAGGTAACCTTTGTTGACGTAACGGTCATTTATTGACGCATGCTTTTTAAAGAAATTTCCGCTTATTACGGAATCGAATAATAATAGTAGCGAGGTTTTTTACAAAGATTTAGTTGCAAACGAAACAACCTAAGTTCTTCTGTAGCTCAAGGTCAGGTGAGGCCGAGCCCTAGTAAAATTGGGGCACTTATTCGATCACACGCGAGCCCACCAACGCAAGACAGGAAAAGGGGAACCTTTGCTGTCGAGGTGCTTAGCGTGCTCTCGCATCACCCATATAGCAGGCCTATGGAGGCCTAAGTAAATAGACGCAAGCCGCCTCTGAACACATGGTTCAGTGGCTCAACGAGTGGACGCCGGACCGTACTCCGCGTTCTACGATAGCGACTAGTATACACCACCATGGTAGCAGTACGGGTAAGCAAACGTGGAGTCTCTGCCAAAACGTAAGTACCTACCATGCGAACTATGACACGTTCTTAGTGTTGTTCATTCATCATTAACATTTGTTAATTGTTCTTAGTGTTGTTCATTCATCATTAACATTTGTTAATTAGCAAGCTAACGTGAAGCCTATGCTGTAATAGTAGCGCCTATGCTGTAATAGTAGCGCCTCTGCTGTAATGTTTTTCAGCAGAGCTGTAATGTTTTTCAGCAGAGCTGTAATGTTTTTCAGCAGAGCTGTAATGTTTTTCAGCAGAGCTGTAATGTTTTTCAGCAGAGCTGTAATGTTTTTCCACGTATGAGTGGCGTCGTACATTCGTAAATCAGCATAGAAATATGCCAAATACTACGGTATCTTTCATACAGTTTATTTAGTTTCACACTATCGTGTATTGCGAGTGATGAGAGTCCGGAATCTTATCAATCGCATTTCATTGTTTAAATGATTAAATTTCATTTCTTTAAACATTTAATACCGAATCTCGTTTAGTTGACATGTAAAAATCGTTGCTTATGGACGCTTGAGTGCACGCTTGCGCCGGCAGCAATGATAACGCGAATTTTAAATTGACATTCTAAATTGATACTGTCCGACTTTTGTTATATTTGTGTCTTTTGTGTGTTTAGAGTGCTTGTGCAGGTGATGCGGGTGGCGTACTGGCGCGAGTGGCGCCTGAAGTCACTCACCGAGACGCCTCAGTCGCCACTGACGTTTGTCATCAATTGCGTTTATCGCACAGTTTGGACGGTATATGTGCTTGCAATGTACACAGGCTAGATGCCTGGCGTGTGTCGCTATACCGAAGCGTGTGTCGCAAGGTATATGTGCTTGCAATGTACACAGGTGCTTTGACGCCTGGCGTGTGTCGCTATACCGATAAGCGTTTATCGCATGGTTTGTACGGTATATGTGCTTGCAATGTACACAGGCTAGATGCCTGGCGTGTGTCGCTATACCGAAGCGTGTGTCGCAAGGTATATGTGCTTGCAATGTACACAGGTGCTTTGACGCCTGGCGTGTGTCGCTATACCGAAGCGTTTATCGCATGGTTTGTACGGTGTATGTGCTTGCAATGTACACAGGCTAGATGCCTGGCGTGTGTCGCTATACCGAAGCGTGTGTCGCAAGGTATATGTGCTTGCAATGTACACAGGTGCTTTGACGCCTGGCGTGTGTCGCTATACCGAAGCGTTTATCGCATAGTTTGAAGGGTAGGTACATGTGCTTGCAATGCACACAGGTTCGATTCCTGGCGTGTGTCGCTATACCACGGCGTTTGCCGCAAGGTGTATGTGCTTGCAATGTGCACAGGTGGTTTGAAACCTGGCGTGTGTCGCTGTACCGGCGTATGTCGCCATTTTATTTTTATTAATTTATTTATTGGTTTACCAGCAGTCATTACACTAAAACATTCATTACAAAACTAAACATACATTATGCTCAATCTAAGTTCACAACTCATGTAGGTAAACACCACATCCATCTTGCCATTGATGTTAGTCGTCATTTGCAGTAGGTAGTCGCACTGGCCTTTGTTGCCATTCTAACGATTTTTCGTTAATTGCGAGTAGTCGCACCGTCATTTGTCGCCATACTGGTTTATATAAAGAGACGTCTCAATCTTACTTTAGGGAATTACAAACGATGTGCGTGAATTATGTTTGGTGATCTGTGAATCAAATGACTGGTGAAGTTGTGATTGATCGAAAGGTTTTCTTAAAACTCTAACGTGTGTGAATAATTGAATGAGGGCCTTGAGAGCGAGAAGTATGAAAGAATAGACAGTACTTTACCAACTGTTTCTTAAATTCATATTTTGTTGGCGTTCATCGCCAGTGACGTTTTACGTTAATTGCGCTTGTCGGCGTTCATCGCCAGTGACGTTTTACGTTAATTGCGCTTGTCGGCGTTCATCGCCAGTGACGTTTTACGTTAATTGTGCTTGTCGGCGTTCATCGCCAGTGACGTTTTACGTTAATGGGCTGCCTGTCGTGTGGCCTTGGGCGTGCTGCCAACTGAAGACTGCACATCGTGTGCCGTGGCGTTTGGACTTCTTCGGTCGGCGAGCGCCCCGGTCTGCACCTGGTTTGCGGGCTAATCTGCCTGCCAGTCGCAGGCCTCGGGCGCCGCTGAATCGGGTGACGCAGCTGCTGACCGCCTTCTGTCTGCGGGCTGCTCTGCCTGCCGGTCGCGGGCTGCTCTGCCTGCCGGTTGCGGGCTACTCTGCCTGCCAGTTGCGAGCCTCGGATGAATCAGCTGTGCGGGCTGCCCCGTTTACCAGTCGCGAGTCAGTGTTCTCTGGTACTGGCTGGGCGTGCCTGCAGTGAGGAGCTTCTGTCCGTATGGTTGTGTTGTTCCAACATGCCTACCGTAAGACACCTCTTTCCATTATAAAATCATAATAGACGGTAGGGGCACCTTCCGTCTGCTTAGTTTATTCACGGGAGGTTAAATTTGGTTGATACAAATATGTCGAGCTTTTGAACAGAAACGAAAACCCTGGTGGTAACATATTGGGGCTTTATAAGAGTTCTCCAAGTACCTAATTTTAACTTTTCCTAGTACATCGAATGCAAACTCGTGTCGCTTGCGCTTCCACCTGTAATATCCCACTGCTGGGAATGGGACCCTTTCTCCATGTAGGAGAGGGGCCGCAGCTTGATCCATCTTGCTGCTTCAATGCGCGTTGCCGGGTATATCATGTTGCTTAAGTAAAGGCAACTTAAATTAATGTGTACTGTTGCTTTCAGAGGATGAACACATTTCTGAAACAGATAGGGAACCTTCACTAGTTTCTGAGGGTTCCACCCAGTGTCGAAGGGACTGACGCTGATGGTGCCGACGGGGAGAGTCTTTTGGTGTCAAGCGACGCCAACGCGGCAGGTCCAGCTACAGTTCCGGACGTTCACCTGGGATGAAGAAGGCGCGTCGAGGACGACGAATATTCAGGATGGCCGAGTTAGGAGTCAATTGAGTGTTACCGACCCCCCACCACCAAATCTCTATAAAAGCGATAGTCGTTCTAGAAAGGGGCTTGTTCCTTCTCGACTCTGGTGGTGTGCGGCGCGACTTGTGTAGTGTTTTATTAACGTAACTAAAAGTAGTTCGTGTAATAACTGTAAGTACATGTTTGTATAACATTCTGGTGATTTATTGTGTTATTGATCAATCTCTAAGTGAGGGTATTTTTGTTACTTAATTGTTAATAAATAGGTGATTGTGTTTTTGCCTCTTTTTTATATTTTCCACTTCTGGATCCTTAATATATATATATAGAGATACAGAGATAGGTACACTACTATAAACTCGAGTATCAGAATATATCATATGACAACTTGACAATATTTGTTTTTAATAGGTTAGACCGTTAGAAGATCTAGACAAAACGCGTTTACACAGCTAAACGCCAAAAATCGGTCGTTTAGAATTTAAACTCAGTTATTCTCTAACTGCGTTTAGTTTATGTTGGTGAAATGCAATTTGGAGCTCTAAACTCCGTTAAACGCGTAAACCGAGTTTACGTCGAACTAATCGCGATTATTTCAATCAGTGAAATCGGCCCTTACCCGTCAAACAGACATCCAAAGCAAAACGAGCTTTAAATTAGATTTCAAAACACTTAAGCTAGCATTGTTTCAAACAAAGACGCAAGCTATACCGCGAAAGACAAGTTAACGAGTAATTAAACCAAAGACAAATAGCTTATAATTCCAAAGCAACTGTTTCCTGCAATTTTAGAACTAATGTTATTGTCTATGGGAAACCGAGCGAATGTCACAGGAAACGTGAACGATCGCGAGGAATCGGTCGCAATTACTGAAGCTCACGACACGCATCAACCTGGACGGACGGACGGCGGCACGCTTCCTAGACGACTGTGATAACGAATTGTTTAAAGTTCTTACTTTGGCTTATTGCACTAATCTGCTGTTACTGTGGCACTGGACAAGATGGCGTTTAATCCTGACTGGAAGTGATTATTAGCAATGTGCAAAATTAAGTTCTAACTCTATAGGTATATTTAAACTAGATGTGCCCGCGACTTCGTCCGCGTAGAATTAAAAAAAAATATTGTTCAGTTCGCAGAGCTACACAGTTGTTTCAGAGATTAGCCGGAACAAACAGACAGACAGACAGAGAAGAATTATAAAAAAAATGTTAAATTGCTATATGTACCGTGTATATAGGTAATTCAATCAACGAAGACGCGCCCCACTCTTTTCCGCAATCGTTTATAGTGCAAGTGTGCAATGTCAAGTACAAGAATGTTAGTTCTGTTGCTACGCAACGAGTAACAAATGTGACACACGCACACAAAGTTAAATGACAGTAAATTAAAATTTATTAATTATAATAATTATTGATAAAACTAAAATCTAAATCAAAGTATTTCAATTACCTACTCGTCTTCTATTTTTAAATAAAATGCTTTCTATTTTTTCTTTATATTTTTTTAAATAATATAAATCACTTGATAATATTTGTAGATAATTTATTCAAGCCTCAAACCAATTTTCTTCCTATCTGTCAATGTCAATATATATATATATATATATATATATATATATATATATATATTACTTTTTTAAATAATTTATATTTATTACCGACCTAACAATAATAAAAATAATATTATTGACTAGTCCGTTAGCGCAGTTTGTAGTGACCCTGCTTTCTGCTCCGAGGGTTGTGGGTTGAGGGTTCGATTCCGACCCGGCGTCTGGGCGTAATATATATATATATATATATATATATTTATCTATTAATATGTGAAGCAAAAACTTTGTACCCCTTTTTACGGAAATTGTACGTACGTAGGAGTATGAAATTTCGCACACTTATAGTTTACTAGCTGACCCCGCAAACGTTGTTTTGCCATTTATGTTATTAACCCCCGCAACCCCCTCTTGTGGGTGGAATTTCGTATAATCCGTTCTTAGCTGACCTCTACTTGGCGAAAGGAATATTCCTACCAAATTTCAAGTCTCTAGGCCTTATGGTTCCAGAGATATCGTGATGAGTCAATGGGTGGAAAACTCTTTTATATATATATAGATATAGAGAAGGAGTGCGGAATGCTAATATTTTCTTAAAATTATACATTAAATTAATAAAAAAGCATTACACACACTACAGCACTCACACGGGCATATTATACTATTTGTTGATTGTCAAAGTCTGTAGTCAAGTTGAAATTTTTTTTAAAAGGTTCTTTATTTTCATAATTATTTGGTTTTCTTGAATTAAAATGTTTAATTATGGTTGAATTTCGACCTCTGGGCGACCACTAGTTTATATAATTATGTATTATTTATAAGCAAGTTTAAATTAGTAAGTTCGAAAAAAAAAATGTAGCTATTACAGTCGGCTGTTACCAAGTATTAAGTTGTTTACTTTAGTATACTAAATATAATTATCATATTTATTATTATATAAAAAAAATTAAAGTAGAGCAACTTTCCGATGGGTCACGATACGCAGCGACGCAGACCATATTAAACGTCTACACTGAGCCGTGGTCGACTCAAGAATCGGACTGAACTCCCCGCACCCCACTGTTTCCCCTCGCGATAAATAGTGGGGCGCGTCTTCGTTGATTGAAATATCTATACTTCCATATGCATTTAGTAACAAGCGGTAATTTTAATATTACAAGAGACACCCTAATTTTATTTATTTGTTTAGATATAATATAATATGTCCCACTCTCAACTAACAGGAAATTGATTTTCTAATATTACAAAGATGAAATTTAAAAGTGTGTGTCTAGTTTTACTTACTCTGTACGTATAACAGAATTTAAATACAATACGTAGATAATAGATATGCCATATCCATTATCCACCAACCCGCAGTGCAGAATCTTGTATTGGATAATTAATTGTTTGACTTAAGTTCGGCTTAACTAACACGTAATAACTGCACTTGGTCAAACAAAACAAATATTACGTACGGTAATAAAGTTAATGTGAACTAATACTTGAGCAAATTACTTTACCATAATATCTATACTAATATTACAAAGATGGAAAGTTTGTTTAAGCGCGCTCTCAGGAACTACTGGTTTATAATATTATAATATTTTAGAAGGTTCTACTCACTGCTTGATTGATTATTTTTTGATTGATTCAGATCTTTATATCCTACAGCCGGTCATAGGCCTAATTCTCCAATTAATTCAAAATAAACATTAAACTTTATCTAAGTATTTTTTTATAAAATATGTACTTATATTATTATGTACAACTGATTGAGAAGAAACTAAAAGATTTTACTACTGTTTTCAAAATTGTCAATTGATACATTATTCAATAGCTGCTTAGTAGAGATGCGCCGAATGTAGGTTTAACCGAATACGAATGTTCGGCCGAATATTCGGTCCAAAATGTACCGAACCGAATGTTCGGCCGAATCATTCGGTTCAATTTTGCGCGGCAAACAGGTTTGTATATGTCGGTACGACGCTCTGCAAGAGCCTCAGACGGCATCGCAAGATATTCCCGACTAGAAAAAAGTCAGGCTCAACCAGATCATGTATCTGGGCCGGATCAGGATTGGATGAGGCATGCAAGATCCGGCAAGCCCTATCAGGACCAGGTCTGGTCCAGATAAGGATAGCCTGATGTAAAATGTAATCAAGTATGGTAAGGCATACTGGATCAGGACCAGGTCTGGTCCAGATAAGGATAGCCTGATGTAAAATGTAATCAAGTATGGTAAGGCATACTGGATCAGGACCAGGTCTGGTCCAGATAAGGATAGCCTGATGTAAAATGTAATCAAGTATGGTAAGGCATACTGGATCAGGACCAGGTCTGGTCCAGATAAGGATAGCCTGATGTAAAATGTAATCAAGTATGGTAAGGCATACTGGATCAGGACCAGGTCTGGTCCAGATAAGGATAGCCTGATGTGATGAGCCTGAATCGCGCTATCGATGTTTTTAAGCGCACTTAGTATATATACAGTTATCAGGACAATATAGCAAAGAGTCAGTTTCTACACAGTGGAGCAGTCGTAAGTAGTAGGAGGTAGTTAATTAATAATATTTAATTAGTTATAATAATAAATAATATAAAAATAATTGATATTTAAAGTAAAAACAAAAATAAATAATACATATGAAAAAAAAAAGGAAAGAAATACAACAATACTTTAAGATAATATCAACTCATTTTTTTTTTATCAAACAATTTTTTCAAGACTATACACTCATGTTTTTTAAAAGGACCGGACCGGGCATACTCGATCCGGACCCGATAAGGTTTTCCTGATCAGGTCCAGACAAATCTTCTGCGTTACATACCTTATCCGCTCCAGATCGGGCATGCCCGGTCCGGTCCTTCTAAGGAACACGAAAAAATTTCTAGTCGGGTTTATGTAAGTAACAATTATTTGTACACTTCCTAACCGCTTTTCTCTTTGTCCTATACCCAAAAGTTGTCTGAAAGAAATCGCTCTTTTAGCCGCGATTATACCGCCTTTGTACATCTTCCTCTAATTGTACTAAGTACTTTTGTTTGTATCTGTTAATGGTGTGCAATAGGTACAGAATATTATTATTATTACTTTGAATTAACGCCAAATCATACTGACATAGCACTATCATTGTTTAACTAAAACTGACCAAACTATCAGACTTGTTTTTTCTACGAACAGAAAAAATTGCAAAGCTAAAATGTCGCATCTGTTATTTATCAGTTTAGCAGTATATAAATTAGCATCAGTGGTCCTTAGCATTGCTAATACAGCTGAGACTCGATATGCAGCAGATCTCTAAATCAGCATATATGCTGAAAGGGCGCGCGGTCGCATGCTCGCATAAACAAAGTTAAGTTTCCGCGTGCACGCACTGCCGCGACAGATTCTGCGCGTTTTGCGCGTTCTGCGCATCGTTCACATATTACACAAATCACATTGGATGTATCTTTACTTTATTTACTTCAATGTGCTTTGAGGGTGGCTAAAATGGCACTTAATTCAATGGATTAGTAACAAAGAACTGGCTTAATGAGCAGAATGGCAAAAATTCTAGCTTCTGTTTGTGAGCTTAAATCAGATTTGATGACCGTGATCTATATGTATAGAAATTTATTCTTAGAAAAAAAGAAATAGGTGCGAAATTTTAAAAAAAGAGCGTAAGGAGTCGTTGACATTTTTTTTCAATTACTTTGCCAAAGAAGTTTCACTTTCCCGCCGCCGGCGCCGTTCCATTGCGCGTTGAGCGACTTTAAGCTTGTGGACCAGTCCCTTCGTCAGTGTCCACGTCTCGGCTCCGTATGTCAACACAGGCAAGACGATTAATGGATGACAAACAATAATTATACTTACAAATAAAACTATTATTGCCAAAGCTATAAAATTTCAAAACATTTACGTATTATATAAAAAAAGACATATTGATGTTATTTAAAAAGCGTAATCTTAGCGCTAGAGCAGTAACGGTCACACCGCATTTGCATAGCGCCGATCGGCTACTAGGAACGTTCTAAGCCGTGAAGCCACTAAGCTAAACGACTAATGAGTGTAAACCATCGCACGGCGTGACACGGCCGCAACACTATCGACACTAACAGGCGCAGTTGCGGGCCAGAGGGCGCCACTAATGAGTCGCATTTTATATTACACGTAGCAGACACATGACCGCGCCGTAATTAATTCTAATTTAATTACTTGACCTCTGCCTGTTGCTTCGGTTGTTGTAACATTTTATATTAAGTAATTGAAACTATATATGTATCAAAATGTTGATAAGGATATATCTTCAAAGATTAGCTGCAGATTAAAGTAGATTAAAAACTGATGCATATTCCGGTACAGATTCTAAACATCCTTTTCATACCTCTCTTCTTGTCATATAAATAGATAGAAGAGTTTGATCTAACACGCACATATTATGTACACTACCGATTAGCGGTTTTAGTAGAGTCATTAGACAGTTCTAATGAGGCAGAAGAGATAAAAATAAAAAACGAGTGTGCTTTAGGCCTCGTTTACGGAGATTCGGGGCGTAGTGCGTAGCGTGTGGCTTGGCGGAACGCACTAAATTCAAATGTAGAGCCTCGGATGAGTACGTTTACGGAGAAGCGATTTTACACGCATTCATTTTCATACATTTTGACACACGCGCGACGCTATGTCACACGCTACGCGCAACGCTCCGCGTCTCCGTAAACGAGGCCTTCGACCACACGACTGAAGTAAAACTTCTGCACAATAGGCCTTCACTGTGTCTATAAACAAAACGTAACTGGCTATGAGAAAAAGAGAGAAAGAAAATGTGTGCCCGCATCTCTCTCTCTTGCTCCGTTCGCCTCGCCCAATCACACTTTTCGTATCGCTCTCGTCATACATTCACCATCTTACTTCCCAAGTCAAGCATGTTAGTTTTATTTCAAAAATAAGGCAGAGTAAAAAAAAAACATGATATATTAACAGATGAACACGAAACGATACACGAAATAAAATGTAAGTACCTACTATTCCTATATAATAATGGTCATCACAACACACTGCTAGTAGTAATAAAACCTTATCTTAATACACTTATTTCACAGACCGACTCAAATACCTAGACTGTTGATTTATTTTTTATTGTACCTGATACAGTAATACTAAGAAATCAAAGCTACAATTCGAAACCGCGCATTTCGAACTTAAAACCTCTATAAATCAACGCTACCTGCCTCACGAGCGAGCTACACCGTCGATGCATCAGCCCCGTGATACATTGCTCGCCGACCACTGAAGATGCTTCGCCGGCGGATTTACGCGCCGCCATGCTGCGTGCGAGGCCATTACATCACTCTACAGCGAACATTAATATTATCGTTGCTCACACCTTTACTTCTACACTTACTATCGAAAGCCAACCATACATTTAAAGGAATAGAGTCTAATTTTAATTGAGGCGTGATATCACAGCTCAAAGCCCAGCATAAATGTTTCACGCCGCAGTGATTTAGGCGAGTTCGCGGCAATACGCTAGCGTTTGTTCGCGCGAACCGACACAACGCGCTTGCACGAGCTACGTTCATTAGATCTGCCTGCCTTGCTTAGGTAAAAGGCAGTATACTTATATCACTACTTTTGTGAAATTTTAATGCCATTACTTCTCTTTTATTTAACTTTTTATACAACTAGGTCGGCAAACAAGTGTACGGCTCACCTGATGGTACCTAAATGGATCCCGCTGTTTACAGACGCCTGCAACACTAGAAGCATCGCAAGCGTGTTGACGCTCTTACCCACCAATCCCTGGATTTCTGGTCACCATTCTCACAACAGGAACACGACAGTGCTTAAAAACAGTACTATTTAGCTGTGATCAAGGCTGTGATAAGGTCGAGGTACTTAGTTACTTACCCAGTTGGGCTGCTCAGTGCTCTAGATTTTGAGCAGGATATGTCCTGCTGTACCCTACCTTAGTTATGATTATAATTTTCAAATAAAATATCACACCTACTATTACTATTATAATACCAAATATTTAACTCAAAAAAATACAAAGCTTTGAATTAAATTTTCTTAGGTTTTAATATTTTTTTGTTGTACTGCCTTTTACACAAGCACACAGGCTTGAGACCCCGCGCGGGAGCATGTAGCCCTGTAACGCGAGGCTGTGGAGAAAATGTTGATTTGTGCGGTAATATTGAACCTGTGTGAACTTAGCGATGACTTATATTTGTTTATTTGTAGATAGAGAAATAATTGTGGGTTCTCGTTTCGTTCGCAATGGAAGCGGAAATTACTTTTTCGAATAATAAGAACTTTAATAAAGTCGATGATATTAAATTAGAGAGAAATAAATTGGATAACTGCTCTGCAAGGTAATTTGCATACGTATTGATTCCAACTGGTTCCAGGTCAGCCGACTGTTCAACTATGTTTTTTATTTGAAGTAACAATGAAGCTATTATCTCATACGTCTGAGTTATATAAATACTAGCTGTGCCCGCGACTTTGTACGCGTGGAATTTAACAAAAAAAATATTGTTTAGTTCGCAGTTATAAAATAAACAAATTTCTATAATAAAAGTAGCCTAAGTTAGTCCTTATTACATCAGCTATCTGCCAGTGAAAGTTACGTCAAAATTGTTCCAGCCGTTTCAGAGATGAACCGGCAAACAGGCAAACAGACAGACAAATTTTGTAAAAAAAAAATGTTATTTTGTTTTATGTACCGTACATCCATATGCATTTAGTAAAAAGCGGTTATTTTAATGTTACAAATAAACACTCCAATTTTATTAATTTGTATAGATTATACTGGGTTAACTGAATTCTATTTTTAATGAACGCTAGCTTCATGCTGTATTATCTACTGACCGACTGGAAGCTACTTACTTACAACTGTGTTCTGTCAAAGTACTCGTAGTAGTGATAAAGTGTTATGTCGATCTAACTGGATAACGTACATCAAAGTTTTTATGTTTATTTTTCACCTGTTCTTCGACAGTTACATCGTAGGAAGAAGCCTTGAGTGTGGTTCATTATGAAATGAACAAAAGTTCTTTTTTTTTGTTGAGAAATTGTATTGTTTCATAACTTAATTTTGCACAGTGAAACAATAACTTCCACTAATAATTTGTTTTCCTGTTACTCCACGAAATCATTGAACATAACATTCCAGTATTCGCATTTCTCGGAGCTGCAGTATGTGAGGCTATAATACTAAACGCCCTAAACGCAGTCGTCATTACCCGCCTGCGGTTACCGCACACGCACTGCGGTACGGCGCGTTTTTAGAATAAAAAAAAATAACAATTTATAGTGAGCAAAATATTGCGTAAACTGCATGAATTCTAAGTTAGCTTAAGTTTCTAATAATTTATACACATACCTTCTTTGTCTCCTTGCATTATATATTTGCGTTTTTGAAGTAAAACTTCTTTACCCACGCTTGACTTGGAGGTATATCTAAGACACAGTGCAGGCCTATTGTGCAGTAGTTATACTTCAGTCGTGTGGTCTAAAGCACCCTCATTTTTTATAATTTTCACATTTATAGAAAGGCTTGTGTGTACTTGTATGTTACTAGAAAAGTCACACTGTAAGACTTTGCCCTAAATAGCTCGATATGTCGCGGAGGTCTAATGATCCATATACTGTTCTGTAGGTGATATTGTAGGTTCCTTTATAGGAGGCATTCAGCGTTGTATCTGCTGCTTTCTAAGTGAATAATGTCCAGAAATTAAACAAATATTTAGGCACTAATTGAGACAACGTCCATCTTTAACTTCAGTCAAAGCGACGCCATTAACTGTTTTTGTATATCAGTGACAACGAGAGTATTCATATACTTACAAAGCTTATTAATATTTTTCTACGTCTCTAAAAACTGCGCGGAAGTCTCCTGCAGTGCGCACTATTAAGACTCAGGTGAACTTTACAGAACCGCGGCTATTGCTCATTAGCATTGCGGGTTCGAATCCCTGCGCAATCATTATTAAGTGAACCACTATTAGGGCCATACAACAGAAATTTACGAAAATTACTCGAATACCACTGAATAAATCTTAGACCTTAGATTATTTAAGTCACATTTTACTGAATGCAACTGCAGTGCTATCTCTTTCAGATATTTTTTTACATGACTAATTATCAGATTTAGAAAAAAATTTTTTTTTTGCTCGTAACATACAAAAACACAACGCATTCAGCCTGTAACACCACACTGCTGGCCATAGGCCTCTTTCTCCATGTAGTAGAAGGATTAGAGCTTAATCCACCACGCTGCTCCCCTGCGGGTTGGCGGATGACACTCATAAAATAAATATAATTAATGAATTTACACTGTTTTGTTGACATTATCTGCAAGGCAGCTCCTTTGTTACTGTCTTAATTTGATCATTCAGTTAGATTATATTATTATTTAGGAGTGTTAAATTGTTAAGTCTTGTTGTCTTTCAATGGAAAATTCCACTGCTTTCTCACAGTGAAGTGAAGCCTGTACAATATAATAATGATTACAGAAACTGTTCTAATATTTAAGACCGCATCCAAAAAACATATGCTTAATTTAGAAACTCACAAGAACATGTAAGCGTAATGAATACCGCAAAATTTCAGAAAAACGTTTAGACTTCTCGTTGTACGATGTACCGAGTTCGATTCCTACCGCAACGGCCGCAAACCACACGAGGGGAAAATTATATAAAATACAATTTCTACTGAACCATTAAAGTAGTTTAAAATAATTACAATACATTTAACATTGACCATCTTTTAGGATTCCGTATATACAAACCAAATGATCTCTATCACTAAGACTCCACTCTCCTTTGTCTGTCGATAGGAACGACTTTATAGTTATTTTAATCTTAATATTAACAATTTTTATAAAATTAAATTTTTTACTTCGACTTTTGAATTTTCTACTGCGTCGAATAAAATATAAATTATGTGTCTGGGGCTGGAAACACACTAAAACACACGATCAAACGCGAAGACTAGTTAATTTGTTAATTGTTCTAGAAGCTGGCTAGAAGGCCTAGTATTACTGTGACCTCAACCTCTCCTGAAACTTATCAGTTAATCATATATTTCTTTGGAAGTTAAAATTCAATTGTAAAAATTCTATTAGGTAAAAAACAGGGATTAAATAAAAGAAAAATTAAAGTCGCTCTTTTAGAGATTAGATCGCCTTTTTACATCTTTGTCAGTATATCTGTTTACTTTAAGCTTGGTTTTATAAATATTATACTAGCTGATCCCGCAAACGTTGTTTTGCCATATATGTTACTAGCTTCTGCGCGCGACTTCGTCGGCGTGGACTCCGCTCCTATTGGTCTTAGCGTGATGATATATAGCCTATAGCCTTCCTCGATAAACGGGCTATCTAACACTGAAAGAATTTTTCAAATCGGACCAGTAGATCCTGAGATTAGCGCGTTCAAACAAACAATCAAACAATCAAACAAACAAACTCTTCAGCTTTATTATATTAGTATAGATTAACTCCCGGAACCCCCTCTTGTGAGTGGAATTTCGTAAAATCCGTTCTTAGCTGACCTCTACTCGGCGAAAGGAATATTGCTACCAAATTTCAAGTCTCTACGCCGTGTGGTTCCAGAAATATCGTGATGAGTCAATATATGGGTGGAAATCTCTTTTATATATTAAATAAAAGATACTATTATTAAATTTTAATGTTGATTTATAATTGAAATACATATATTTTTAAACTATAGAAATAATCTAATAAGTTGTCATTTGTTAAGCCAATTAAATAAATAAATATGTACTGAACTCTTTATTACGACTCACACTTCACCGTAGTTTAATCACTCCATAGCAACAGCAATAAACTCACAATGAGACTAGTTCGGAACCTGTCTCGACTCGTAACTACTGCGAACTGTTCCAACTCTCTGATTATGTTGATTTTCTGATATATTAAAAGATTTTATGGCAACCATAAATCATGCGGTACGGGCTTTTTGTGACGTGGGAAAACACATGAATTATGGATTAGGAAATGGTCTTGTGCTGTAACTATTATATCCCTGTCGATAGATCGCATGTCGATAGATTATAGTTGTTCCTCTGTGTTTTAAATCAAAATAAAATAATCAATTTTAATATTCATGAAGACTAACACATATTTTAGTCGCTACTTACTACTTTAGTAGTGTACTAGCTGCTGCCCGCGACGTCGTCTGCGTGCGTTCACTGCTCGTTCCCCGTAGGTGATAGCGTGATAATATGTAGCCTATGTTCTGACCCGACTTCTTAATAATATTCGTGCCAAATTTGAAGTAAATCCATGCAGTACTTTTTGAGTTTATCCCGGACATACATTTGAAGAAATAAAGGTTCACTGCTCTTTCCCCGTAGGTGATAGCGTGATAATATATAGCCTATGTTCTGACCCGACTTCTTAACAATATTCGTGCCAAATTTGAAGTAAATCCATGCAGTACTTTTTGAGTTTATCCCGGACATACATACAGACAAACAGACAAACAGACAAACAGACAAACAGACAAAAATTCTAAAAACTATATTTTTGGCTTCGGTATCGATTGTAGATCACACCCCAAGTATTCTTTTAAAAAAATATTCAATGTACAGTTTTGACTTTTCTACCATTTTATTATATGTATAGATAACTATACATATAATTCAGCGTGGTGTATTAAGCTCTGATCCTTCTCCTACATGGGAAAAGAGGCCTATGTATAGCAGTTGGATATTACAGGCTGTAGCGTATATAATAATTAATAAATTAATTCTACTCAGCTGAACATAATTGTAAAAAAAAACTATTTTAAGATCAGTTACTGCATCACAATCGGTTATCGAGTAAATATTATCAATATTACTTCTGCAAACGAAAACACTATGATACTCGTCTTCACATCATCAAAAATTCTAAACAATAAAATAAAATTCAAACAGTATGTCATTTTTTTATGTATATCAAAATCTGATTCCCAAACCACTCGCATTAATATCAATAAATCTTAAACCACTAAAAACGTCGTCATAACAACACTATTAACATCAAATATAATATCAAGTAAATACGAACAAATTGATTTTAAGTGGATTTCGTAATTTTACATAATATTATTATTTTCTTTATGATGAGCAAAATATAAATCTTATTCTTAGTTGTTTATTGATTTATAGAAATCAGCTAAATAATTTTATAAAGTATTTGAAGTATGTGTGTATCCTCTAGCCAGTATTTTTTTATATACAACTAAGCCGACAAACAAGCTGTGATGTTCAAATCTGCTATAAACTAAAAACATGCTATAGACTAAATGCTAAATTTTTTTAGCATGCTATTTTAAATGCTATCTTTATAGCACATTGTTAACCATATGTAAACACAATCGATCCTTTAATCAACCGAATTGCGCAATCGATTAGTTTTATTTAGGATTTATTGATTTTTGTTTACATAAGATATTAAACGATATAAGATATTATTAGATTTACAAATATAGTTAATTTTGTCATTAATAAACGAGATTTCGACATTGATAAAAAAAAAACTACAAAAATTAAATTTTCTCAGTTGAAAGACACGATTTACTTGAATATCAGTTATCTATTAACGACTACTTAAGTAACAACTATTTGAGAAAATTTAAAACATTTTAAAATTAAAAATAAATGTATTTTTATGACTTAATTTTAATCGATTTCAATAAAAACCGATTAAACAACACCCTCAGGCGCGCGTATTGCACATCCCTTCTTGCTTACTTCATACAGCTTCGTGCTTATTCGGAAATGCTCGGTATACGGTAATCTGTCTCAGTCACACGTTAGTATTCGTGCCACTATCTCTGTCTTTAACACTATCGGCTACAAAAGTTTTCGTTTTTATTGTTGTTAATTTTTATTATTAGTATTAGTAATTAGTTTATTAGTGTTATAGTATTCAGTTTGTTTTATTTAGTTTTAATTGTTTTATCTAGTGTTAGTATTAATTTTGTTTTATTTAGTGTTAGTATTAAGTGTGATTTGATTTTGCAGCGACAACGACAGTGATTAAATAATAATTAATAATAGGTAAGTGTAATTATGTGTTAAATAATATTAAGTGGTAATGTGTATAAAAAAGTATTAAGTGTAAATATTATTGTGTTGTTTGTGATAAAAATCTGCCACTATCGAAAGGTGAGGTATTGAAATTGAATTTTGAATTTATAAGTTATTTTTGTAGCATCTTAAAGTGTTATGATGTTTATTTTATTGGTCACTGTATTAGGGAAATTTTATTCGTACATTGATTTATAATAAAAATAAAAATTGGTAATAACAGTTTTTTTTCGTGAGTGGACATACGTAAAAGTTCGAAAACGCTAAAAAGTAATGTTATCCCACTCTAGCCTCGCTGCAGCGCGCTATGTACGTTTAGCGTTTGAGACGTTATAAATTTAGCGCGAAGTCATAGTCGGTATAGCAAATGCTATATGCTATAAACATTTAGCATGCTATACTTTTATGCTATACGCTATATTAACCACCACTACAAACAAGCGTACGGCTCACCTAATGGTCAGCGATTACTGTATCTTATAGATGTCTACAAGATCATCGCAAGCGCGTTGCCGACTATCTCGTACCATAATCGATAATTCGCTCCTCACTAAAATAATGTCGAAAATTCCGCGGAAGGCACACTCGATCACATCGAGTGACGATTTAATCGAGTGACGAATCGCGAATGTGACGTCAGTGAATTATTTCCCCCGTCACCGTCAGCCGCGTGTCGTGACGTGACGTGACATTATTTAATAAGTATATCTTGCTTGCTATAAAGTGAGATCGACATTGAATATGTACTTACATAAAATAAGAAAGAAAGAAATATAATTTGCTTTTTTTATTTATATTTTGTTTCAAAAACATTTTTTTTTTAAATTATACTAACAACATCCACGGGCTCTTAGTTGCCTATGCCACTTGTAGGTACTGCATAAAATATTTGTTTTATTATCGGAGTGCTCAATGTTTGACTTGGGTATCGAAATAATACTCTTAAAGTCTTAATACTTTACCGACTAACCAAGCACATTCACAAAAAATGACTACATATATTATTTTAGTATTACAACTACTAGCTGACCCCGCAAACGTTGTTTTGCCATAATTATATGTATTTGTTAATGCCCCCGTAACCCCCTCTTGTGGGTGGAATTTCGTAAAATCCGTTCATAGCTGACCTCGACTCTGCGAAAGGGATATTCCTACCAAATTTCAAGTCTCTACGCCTAACGGTTTCAGAGATATCGTGATGAGTTAATATATGGATGGAAATCTCTATTATAGATAGATAAAAACACATGAGGTAAAAATAAACGTCATAACTCCAATATTCCGCGCGGCTGCATCAGCTCGCAAAAACTAATTAGTGTATACTTGCGCAGTGAGTTGTTCCCGACGCTGTAAATCAACGACCGGAGGGCGGGCCGCGTAATTACAAGCTCAGAAAAAGGCTATATTTTAAAATGACTTACTTTTACGTAAAAACAACTTCTCTTTACGTTTTCGAATCTTATTTGATTCATGTGCAGGTAATTTGCGAGAGTGGGAAATTCCTACTTCATTTCTGTAACTGAAATTTAATTATATATTTTTTACCCGAGGTAGGCACAGCAGGAAATACCCTGCTCAAAATCTGGAGCAGCCTGACTGGTGAAGTATCTCGAAGTTATAGAAGATCACAGTTAATTAATACTGCCTTCAAGCAGTGTTTTGTTCCTGTTGGTGAGAAAGGTGACCAGAGCTCTTGGGGGGATTGGGGATAGGGTCGGCAACGCGCTTGCGACGCTTCTGGTGTTGCAGGCGTCTATGGGCTACGGTAGTCACTTACCATCAAGTGAGCCGTACGCTTGTTTGTCGACTTAGTAACATAAAAAAAAGTGTTGTGTTCCTGTGGTGAGAAAGGTGAGCCGAGCTCCAGGGGTGGGTCGGGGATAAGGTCGGAAACACACTTTTTTAGCTTCTGGTTTTGCAGGCGTCTATAAGCTACTGTAATCGCTTACTAGTAGGTGAGCCGTACGCTTGCCGACCTAGTTGTATGAAAAAAAATAAAAGTCTATCTAAGGTCTAAAAAGTATTGTATATACAACGATAATTCAAAAATTAATACTTTTTAAATCCTTCTTGAACATAGAAAATTTTATTCTGATTAATGTTTGTGTTTTCTAGATTAGCGACCATTTATGAATACTCCTAAACGCAATTTTTTTATTTAAGTATTTAAATCTGACAAGTAACTTTTGGGCCTAAGCGTACCTAACACATATCTAAGAATTAATGTTTAATTTTTTTTTTATCTCGCTTAAATTATTTTTTACCATTGACTACATTTTTTACAAATAATATTAAAACCGTTTAAAATATAGTAAAATAATAAATGTGTTTGTAATGTACCTAGTCATCAGATCTCGATCAAATTTAAACGAGGATAATTGTGTTTGCTCGCAAACGAAAAAAAAAAACCGACTTCAATTACATCGACAAGTAATACAACGTAAGTAGACGAAAAAAATAGTCAAGTAAATACGCGCTATTAAAGATTACTCAAAAAGTTGTAATCAGTTTTCGATCTAATTTAAACAAGACTACAAGACAAGTATTAGCTTTCGATTAAAGTAAGAATCATCAAAATCAATGAAGACAGTAAAAATTTATAAGGTTTAATACAAATTAGGTCGACGAAAAAATTGTCAAGTAAATAAGCATTAATAGATATAACTCTAAAAGTACTTGTCAGATCTCAATTAAATTTAAATGGAACCAAATGACACGCAACACCTTTCGGTTATAAAAAAAAGTTCATTGAAATCGGTCCTACCAGTCAAAAGTTCTGAGGTGACATGCATAAAAACATACAGTCTAATTGAGAACTTCCTCGTTTTTTGAAGTCGGTTAAAAAAAGAGCATGGTATAGAATTTAATTGAGAACGTGTTCCTTTTGAAATTTTTTAAAAAATAAAAATAGAACGACACGCCATTTTTTGACGCACAATAGCTCGTAGAAACGGACACGTAGAACAGTAGCCTCTTTTAAAAATAATTATATAACAATAAAATAACAAGTGCCAAATAGGAAATAATCCAATTTTACTATTTATAAAATGAATAGAAATCAACAAACATAAGAAACCTATCAGTGTTAAGACAACTTTTGCACTTTGATAAATTTATATATTGAAATTTTCTTTTGATGTGAATTAAAAGTATATAATAGAATACTATGTAAATAAAACATATTTACATTTAACTAGAACTATCTTAATGACAATCTCTTCAAACAAAGACATGCAAATACTTTCAAATCGAAACAAAAAGTACACCTCAACTCACAATCAGACTATGAAATCGGGCACTAAGCCACTAAATAATATAATAAACGTTACTCAACGATGCGTGGAATGTTCTCGAACGTTTCACGTTTTTATTTGTATGTAGATTAAAAAAGTTTAAAAACAGAGACCGCATCGAATCATCGTAATGGCTTCCGGTAACGCCAAATTTCTTAATAAAACCACTCTGACCATTAAATGTTGTACAAGTTATGTGTGCGGCGATCTGCTTGGATATTAAGTAAGACAAGACAGATTATTTTGAACATTCAATGAGAACTTTGTGATTGATATAATTTTTAAAGGACCCTTATTGCTGAAAATGGTCTATATGTATGTGTTTTTGCTCACAAACGAAAAAAAAAACGACTTCAATTACATCGACAACAAAACATTGTCAATGGTCTAAGATCCGAGAAGGTAAATCTTCCCTCATCTGTTAATTAGATGAAACAATTTTTTATAGGCTTATTTCAATATTGTGAATTTATAAAAACAACCTCTGCCACCATAAGCCTGCTGCAAATTTTTTTTTTTTTTTAATCTTTTCCCTCTCATGTTAATTACATGTAGTAAGCTAAAACCGTTAATATTTTACATTATATACCTGACTGTGGTAGGCAGCCATCGCTATGATTGCTACACTTACCTGCAGCCAGGTCAGTAACCTCAGTCAGAGTAACCTGGCTGCAGGTAAGTATAGCAATCATAGAGATGGGTGCCTACTATAGTCAGGTATATAATGTAAAATATTGACGGTTTTAGCTTACTACATGTAATTAACATGAGAGGGAAAAGATTTTTTAGAAGAAAAAAAATTTTTTTTTACGTATTATTATTTGCAGCAGGCTTATGGTGGCAGAGGTTGTTTTTATAAATTCACAATATTGAAATCAGCCTATAAAAAATTGTTTCATCTAATTAACAGATGAGGGAAGATTTTGTTATATTCCGGATCTTAGACCACAAGTAAATACACGTTGACAAAGATTATTCAAAAAGTAGTTATCAGATCTCGATCTAATTTGAATGAGACTACATGACAAGCACCACGTTTTGATTTAAAAAAAAAAAGATTTATTGAAATCGGTCCACCCAGTAAAAAGTTATGTGGTATAATACAACGTAGATGGACGAAAAAATTGTCAAGTAAATAAGCATTATCAGCAATAACTCAAAAAGTACACGTCAGATCTCAATTAAATTGAAATAGGACCATATGACAAGCACGACTTAGCCTTTATTCAACATGTCACTGTAATTATAATTAAAATAATGATATTAAACAAATAAAACTTAAAAAACAAGCAAATTTAAAACGACCACAAATAGAATCATTGAAATCGTCTACACAGTAAAGTTCTGAGGTGTCATACATAAATAAAAAAATACAGCCAAGTTGAGAACCTCCTCCCTTTTTAAGTCTAAAATAATCGTCTTTCTTCTCAAACTTACTAAAACTTACAGCCAGAGCCACTTATCAAAATAATGTATTATCATACATTCTTTAGCTTCTACAATCGATTTTTTAAATTTTCAGGCTCAAAAAAAGTTTATTATATTTAAATTACGTAATAATAGATATTTAACTAACAATTTGAGGTCGAACCTGCTACCGCTTTTTGTTAGTTTTTCGTATCGTGAGCAATAGTGGCCAGTCATTTGTTATAACGAAGAGTTTTAAGTAACGATCAGGAAACGGGTTACATAACGCTTCTCTTATTAATTATCTGGAATTACAAACACAGCGATTATTTAAAAAAATATGGTTGTATTATTTCGAGAAGGATCTTGCATTTGATTTGCGTATAATATCTGTACCTACCAATTGTATATTAATTTTGTGTTTTATCTTGTTGATTTTGCGTTTATAATTGCAGCCTTCCTTGATACTAATTAATTAAACAATGCTTCACAAAGCTTCATAATTTGAATCGAACTTGATAAGGTGGTTTGACAGTTAGTGTACAATATTTTTCCAAGTAATTATTATTTGCATAAGTTTTTTGCTTGGGAACATGTTTATTATGTAAGGTGACAAGCATTATATAGCATCACGATACATGAAGGGGGGGGGGGCAGTAGTCATTACACTAACGTTATCAACGCGCTAACCATCTGGTATGTTATATACATACATACTAAAATCAAATCAGAAATAACTTTATAATGAAACAACTTTTTCGGATTTTATCGCGGTTTATTAGATTTTTTATATTCCCGACGTAAACATTAGAAAAAAAAATAACTATATTCACATAAGCTTCAAAATCACCTTCATTTCGATCTTACAAATCAAAATGTCAATATGTAGTTAAAAGTGAAAATGTGAAAATATAGTTTAAAGTGAATCTACCACTAATTCGGAATATAGAATATGCACCGAAGAAACAGCAAGAATCGCCGCAGTTATTCGTTTTAAAAAAAAATTAACTTTCAAAATTAACGTCAAGATGGAACAAAGGAACGGGCAGTGGAAATGGCGCCGATCTCAGACAAAGAGGCGGGTTTGAGTGTCATCGGTAATGAGCACAGAGTCCTCAGTGTCATTAGCAAGCCACTGCTAAGAGGACACACACATGTTTACGCTGAAAACACAAAAAAACATTACTTCTTATAAACTAAATAGTCTCTTTAAAAATACTAATTCATACCTATACCTACGATACAACTGTTCAGGGCTATACAGTTCTTTAAATCATAACAGATAATACAAAAATATAAAAAAAAAACTTCTATAAACCTTTACACTTAAAATATCATAGATAATTTAAAATGGAAGGCAATTAAAACTAACAGAAAGCTAAAAATTAGGAAGATTAACCGAATATTATAATTATAATCTTAAAAACAAATCTTAATCGACATATACTTTATGAGGTTTTGACAATCCTTGTACATCAAACTGAACACAAGAATACTATTACATATTTGATCGACGTCTAACGCGACACATAAGCTGCTTAAGTACAAACTAGCCACACCCCTGGTTTTCACCCGTGTACTATCGTGTATATTGTTGGGGGTAAAAGGAGTCAGGTAGCCAGCTCCACTTGAGGGTTGGGGATAAGGTAAGCAATGCGCTTGCAATGTTGCTGGTATTACAGCCACAAGATACACTATCCGCTTACAATCAGACGGAATCGTACGCTTATTTGCTATATTATATATACTAATATATAAAGCTGAAGAGTTTGTTTGTTTGGTTGTTTGTTTGTTTGTTTGTTTGTTTGTTTGAACGCGGTAATCTCTGGAACTACTGGGCCGATTTGAAAAATTCTTTCACTGTTAGATAGCCCATTTATCGAGGAAGGCTATAGGCTATGTATCATCACGCTAAGTCCAATAGGAGTGGAGTCCACGCCGACGAAGTCGCACGCAGAAGCTATTTAAAAAAAAAAGAATGCAATGGCGAAATATTTTTATCATTCTTACCACCAATCCATGGGTAGATGGTCCACTTATTTCATGGCATCAGCCATATGTTTTTTTATATAAAAATTTAAAGAATTTTTAGTTTAATAAGACAAGTCATTATAATTTATGATAATAACGAAAATAATATAAATGTAACCACTTTTAGTGGAATGTCAGAACCTCTAATGAAGGTCTCGAACAGGTCTTAATTATAAGAACCGATGATCGATGGCATGCAATCAGGGGTCCCACTGATTTCACAAACCAGCTTTATGATGTTTAATTATACATTTTGTTAATACTAATGTGAAAGAACCGCAAGTAGTCAAAACACTTGGTTCTCAAATAAATGTTGCAACTTCAAAACCAGATTGACTAGTCTTTTGACGCAGTTGGTAATGATCCCAACTTATGCACACCTGGATTGTAGGTTCGATTCCACGAAATCACTTTGAACAAATTAAGCTAACACAAAAAGTATATTAATATGTCTATTTACTGAATTAAATAAAAAATAATTGTGTTTGCTTGCAAAGAAAATAAAAATAAATACGCGTTATTAAAGATAGCTCAAAAAGTATTTGTCAGATCTCGATCAAATTTAAACAGAACCACATTAAAAAAATACAGTCGAATTGAGAACCTCCTCCTATTTTGAAAACGGTTTAAAAAAACCTAAAGAAACCTCTTTTAAAAACAGACCGCTCTTGAAATAAGACGCTTTCAAGCAATTAAAACAACCGCTAGCAATAAATACAAGCTTCCTAATATTAGTCCAGATAAGATGGCCTGAGTAATATAAACCTACAATATTATTGCCTAAAACTCCGTCGTAAGAAGTGACGCAACGCCACCTGCCGCTGACGCAGGTAATGTGTTACATTTAGCTGTAATAACTGAGTTATCATCGATAGCTACCATTTCCTATTTTAATGACTGATGTAAGTTATTTTATTGATGCACTTAGGGTCAGTTCCACCGGCTATATATAAGTTACGAATAGAATTCAACACCAGGAGGTAAAATATGCCACTAGGACCTCTTTCGTCTAAGTTAAGAATACACAACTTTTAGATACACAATTTAGAACAGAAATGTGCCGCAAATATAGTGGAATTTGATGGTGAAAAATAATATATCATAAACCCTTATCCGTTAGATATCGTAATCTGTTAAATAGCATTAACGACAACCTGTAAAATAGGCCTTAATAATTGTGTTTGCTCGCAAACGAAAAAACCGCGACTTCAATTACATCGACAGTTAATACAAAGTAGGTCGACGAAAAAATAGTCAAGTGAAAACGCATTATTAGATATAACTCAAAAATTACTTGTTGGATCTCAAATGAATTTAAATTGGACCAAATGACACACAACACTTTGCGATTAAAGAAGAAAATTATCGGAATCAGTCCACCCATTCAAAAGTTCTGAAGTAACATCCATAAAAAAATACAGTCGAATTGAGAACCTCCTCATTTTTTGGAAGTCGGTTAAAAATAATATATCATAAATATTTATTCCCTAGATACAGTAATCTGATAGATAGCATTAACGACAACCTGTGAAATAGGCCCTAAGAATAAAAATAAAATTAAAATACAGCCGGTGGCTGAACAAAGTGTGTTTGTAGGGGGTGATGAAAACACCAAAAGATATGTAAGGGACAGGTGGAGAGGATACTGATGTGTTACAAATAACATTTACAATTTAAGTGTATTTTGTTCTAAATATGATTTCTAGTAGTTTAGATTGGAATACTATTAACGAAATAGCTTCTGTGATTATAAGAAGTAACTTTTTATTTACTAAAAAATCTGTAGCTGTAACTTAAATTGATTGATAAAAACATTTGTACCAGTAGGTATCTGTGACACATGAATTACTATAATTATTCAGTTATGTTCTATCACCATTGGAATACCATGTTATCTAGCCTACCGCTCTGGTGTAACGGTCAGTGCACAAATATTTCTCCCGGGTTTGGATGTCTGTCCTTGTGGGTCTCCCCACCGTGCCTTGAAGAGCACGTTAAGCTGTCAGTACCGGTTGTTATCAGATCGTTACTCATAGTAGGGAATATATCCGCCAACTCGCATTGGAGCAGTGTGGTGTAGGTATTAAGCTCTGATCCTTCTCCTAAACGAGGAAAGAGGCCTAGCTCGCAGTGCGATATTACAGGTTGAAGCGTAGCGTAGCGCTATCTAGAAGTAGCACAGGATGAGAGCTAAAAGTTACAAGTAAAGGTAAACTTAAGTAACACTAAATAAATCTATGCCTCACATTCACCACCCGCAGTAACTTAAATAATTTATATTTTATACAATAGTCATAATTAATAATACTAGTGGTCGCCCAGTCGTCGAAATTCACCCATAATTAATTTAAATTATAAGTTTGAACATTATAAAGGTTCTGTTGTCAAAGTGTTTTTTTATTGATTTAATGTATTTTTCATGCATAATTTTAAAAAATGTTAACATTCTGCACTCCTTCTCTATATCTATACTTATTATAAAAATAAGTCCCCCGGCCGCGTCTTTCTGTCTGTCTGTCTGTCTGAACGCGATAAACTCGAAAACTACGCAACGGATTTTTATACGGTTTTCAACAATAGAAAGAGTGATTCTTGAGGAAGGTTTAGGTATATAATTTATTATGTTTTAATGTAAATTAGCAGAAATACGGCGATAAATGTTGAAGAGGTCGCAAAAAATCTCGCCAACGGGGAGCTTTCCACGCGAACGCTGCGTAAACTAGCAAAGATATAGTTGTATAATGTATTAGCGAATTCAAAATCTATAAAAATTCTACAAAAAAGTCCGCGATAGCATATCTCTATCTCTTAGGGTTGACTTACAATAACCACTTTTATGTTCAAATTTTTAATTAAAAACATTACGTTATTTTTAAAGATATTTTCTTTAGTTCAGTACTAATCCTTATCCAAATGAATATGATATTTAGCTCAGGCATTTAATGCAGATTAAAATTGCCCTTTACACTATATCAATCAGATAAATAGTTTTTGAGATATCATCGTTAGAAGTAATTAGCAGCAAAACATTTAATGCTCGGCTCTTTCCTTGAGATGACTACGGCGCGGGCGAGTCCATCCGCTCTGCCCCGCATCGCTCGACCGCGATTCGCATTTTATCGAACTTTTTTTTTACTTTTTTTTTAAATTCCACGCGGACGAAGTCGCGGGTACAGCTAGTAAACTATAAGTGTACGAAATTTCATACTCCTCCGTCCACACAATGTTCCTAAAAAGGGGTACATAGTTTTTGCTTCACGTATTAATATATAGATGCTGATCTCTAAACAGTATAAATAGAAAGTAAACTTTACTAAATGTCACAAAGAACAAGCGCAACAGCGAACACTGCGCTGTGCTGCGGCTCTATCGTTTGCGATGATTTTCCAATTAATTTGGTCAGCTGTCGATATTATCTCGCTATTCATTTTTTTGCGCTGAGATTTGTAGGTATGTGACACGCTCGCTTTTATCTTAAGATAAAATGTTTTTATTTTTTAACTGACTTCAAAAAAAGGAGGAGGTTCTCAATTCGACACGTATGTTTTTTTTTATGTATGTTAGCTCAGAACTTTTGACTGGGTGGACCGATTTCGATCAATTTTGTTTTAATTGAAAGGTGTTGCGTGTCATGTGGTCCCATTTTAATTTAATTGAGATCTAACAAGTACTTTTAGAGTTATATCTAATAATGCGTATTTACGTGACTACTTTTTCGTCGACTTACGTTATATTATACCGCATAACTTTTTACTCGGTGTACCGATTTCAATGATTCTTGATGAAATTAGATCGAAAACTGATTACAACTTTTTGAGTAATCTTTAATAGCGCGTATTTACTTGACTATTTTTTCGTCTTATTACGTTGTATTACTTGTCGATGTAATTGAAGTCGGTTTTTTTTCGTTTGCGAGCAAACACAATTATTATTAACTATGAAGTTAAATAAATTAGTGAAATTCTGTAATTTGATGATTAAATATGATTACCGATTATTTGGCTTAAAAATTATATTAAACCTTTTTATAGACCAAAATAATTTTATTCTGTTCAAAGCATTGATGTTGACAGACCAGTGCTAGATTAATTAGCTTTTGTAAGAAGGTCAGCGTATATTATTCTTACAAAAGCTAATCCTGTTTACCAACATTGTAACTCTTGCATTTTATTTTATTGATTGTTTTTTAAAATTTAAATTAAGAGACATGCTTAAAAAAATCATATCTAAATAAAAAGAAAGAAAGAAAAGAAAAGAAAGACGTTACGTCATCAGTTACTTCTACCGAATATGAAAATACCCTTACGTTCACAGCTGAAACCCAACTGAAACCTCCTTAAAAATACAGACCTTCTATTTCAGATTTTTTATTAATTTATCTAATACATCCTGTGCTATTTGCGTTCAAACTTACAAATAAATATCATCTCAATTGTAGTTGTTACGGAACCCTGATCCCACGAATATGCAGGGCCACCTGGCGACCACCCTACGATTTTTCCACATTCGCCGATTTTCCCGTATTAGCCTTTCAATGCCCCCCTGTTTTAATTTCTAACTTTATTAATTGTAATATTATTATTATTGTAATATTATTATTATCACTCTTTAGTCTCACATCGACTGAAGCAGTCGTTAGTTATTTAAGATGTAGTTTTAGTATCATTATTGTATTAATATCGCATTGATACAATATTACGTTAGTTATATGATGTAGTTGTAAGATTGTATTACCTAATATCGAATTAATACATAATTAATAATTATGTGGTTTTCTTTTCGACCTCCGCTAATGTAATTTAGTATACTTTATTTATTTATTTATTGCTTTCTTTTGTGATAATGATACAGATTTAGTAAGTATAAAAGCTGCAAAGCTGAGCGTGTAAGACACCAACTCGTCGATTGATCAGAGGCGGAGCGGGTTCGCGGCGGACGTTGAAAAACATTAAAACATTACACCGCCGCCGTTACCAGCGATTAGAAACACACTCGCGTCCCACTGCTGTCATTATGTTGCGTTCAATGTGATACAATGGGGCGATCTTTTAAACGACTATAAACGAACTTATGGAATCTGATTTATTTATTTATTTATTTTTATGTTACTAAGTCGACAAACAGGCGTGCGCCTCACCTGATGGTAAGTGACTACCGTAGCCTATAGACTCCTGCAACAACAGAAGCGTCGCAAGCGCGTTGCCGACCCTATTCCCTAAATCCCCCAGGAGCTCTGGTCACCTTACTCACCAACAGGAACACAATACTGCTTGAAAACAGTATTATTTAGCTGTGATCTTCTGTGAGGTCGAGGTACTACCCCAGTCGGGCTGCTCCATATTTTAAGCAGGAAATTTCCTGCTGTGCCCTACCTCAGTTAAATATTAAATATTAATTATTTTTAATTAATTATTGTAAAAGTGCAGCAGCAGTTAAATTATATTATTGTATTAAATTAGCTTCATAATTATTATATTTACAAATCCCTAATGCCTAAATATATAATTAAACTTTTCGTGACCTATGATCAGCAAAAGGGTAAATGACGATCCTCGACGAGGTCGATGATGAACCTGTATTTCTTACATGTACAATATTAGCTTCAAAGAATTATTTTTGATGTCTCAAAGCCTAACTTTATTTTTGCTTTTCATTACTGCGGAGTTCCTTGCCGTTTCTTCTCTGCAGAATCTGCATTCCGAACCAGTGGTGGCTTCACTTTTAAAAATTTTAATTTGTAAAATGACGATTCGATTCAGCTTTTGAAGCCTATTTGATAAAAATATTTTTGATGGATTGATTGTCTTTAAATTTAAACCCAGAAGGACAAGACAAGGGAAGAAAAAAATTTATATTAATTGAATTATGACAACCTAATTGCCGTAATACCAGATATTCTATAAAAAAATCTAAAACAATAATAATATGTAACTAAGTGAAAACTTGTACGTTAAAATAACTTGTGATGATTGTTATATACTTTGAAATAACTTTATTGCATTGTTACTAGATATGTACATTGTACAATACATTAAGAGATATATTCTTGTTATTATATGGCAACCTTACAACCTAATAAGGAAAATAGAATAAATAAATGAAATCTTAAATGTCTATCGGTAACATATTAATGTATTTCATATGAATGTGTAATGTTGAAATAAAAATCTATAATGCTCAGGCGGCCAATAGCTGGGTACCGCGTTCCTCGCTCGCTCCGCACTGCGCCAAGGCTGCTCGGCCACAAATCAACTGCGACTTTCAAACGAATATTCGTTTAATAGAAAACATTAAATAAACCACTCATACATATTATGTTGTAGTTTTATATTCCAATTATGTGTTATGTATTCGATATCTAGTAGTAATTTATTGAACTCTAGTAGTAATTCGTTTGTTTTAACTGTGGTTTCAAGTAATAAAAGATAATTTTCAAATGCGTATAACTTAGTGTCTGTGTCACAGAAAGCTAACTGGAATAATTGTAATGAAAACTTCTTAGTTTTGAATTATCTAAATAGTGACAACGTTTATTTGTTGTTTAAATTTACCTACTTAAAATCTCTATTAGTTAACCTGCAATGGTCAGTGGGTTTTTAGGATACGGTATAAATCTTTTTTGTTGACAAATCCTAAGGTGCAAAGTGATAGTGTGTAACTCATAGCCTTCTTCACTACAATGACTTCGGACACGCGATTGGAGTTTACTCTTTAAGAACAATTGATACTTGCGTCGCTAGTAGTAGCATTAGTAACTGGTACTACCTACTGGTAACTGGTAAAGCGCTGTAATCACTAAGCGTCAGTTCAAAACTTGAGTGTACCGCAGCATATAATATTAGATTTAAGAAAACTTATATATTAAACAGTTTATGAGATATGCTGTCACCGGAGGAGGCGGCGGGCGCTGCGGCGCCCGGCGATCTCAATTATAGATAACTCTGCTTAGACACGGCCCATCACGGGCGGGAACAATGGCCGGCCTTATTACAAACAACGCGTTTCACCTTCGCGAGGAATTTACTCAGCGTCCAACAATGCGGTAAATCTTTAATAGATTACTACTTTTTTTTATTTCAAGGAATTGTACTGTGAACTGTAAATAAAAACTTTAAAATACCACAAGGCTATTCAATTCTACAGAACTAGAAAACGGATACATATCACGTAACTGGTGAATAAAATCGATTATCGAAATATCGATTTCCCGAAATAATAATAGACGTACAGATTTTATTAGTAAAATACTAGATGCAATTAGCAAGAATAGAACTAAGTAATTGAGGATGGTTCGAGATTGAGAGGGTTTGTAAGTTTTTAACACAGTTTTTACTAAATAACTACAGGGCTTTAATTGTTTCAAGGTTCCTAACTGCGTGCATAATCATACTTATTACTTTTCGTACAAAAATATTATTTTGAATAAAAAACAATTAAATTCGAAACTAACAGCAATTTTTATTTAAGTTTCAAATAATTTGATATAATACATATTTGTATTTAACTTAATTTTTCCGTTATTTGCCGATATAATTGTACATGTTTATTTGGTTTTCTTTAATTTAAAATTTTAATTATGGTCGAATTTCGACCTCTGGGCGACCACTAGTTCATATAAATATGTATATTGAATATCAGCGGATATGAATCCACGATCAAAGGGTCTAGAACAACTTCCGCTACAACATGAGACTGTAATTAAAACTAAAACATTACTGTTCTAGTTTTAATATAGATCGATACATCAATACGCCGTTCATACTCGTAAATATCGAAAGCCGATCAATCGTTTTTCGATCGTGTTTCGATCGTGTTTCGCACGGACGGACCGATCGATTATTTTCGATCTTTTAATTTCCCGCAGCCTCTCATCCGGCAACTTTCTCCGAAGCGAAGTACTCTCGACCGCTCTGGAAGCACAACGAACGTGTACATAATAAAAACATAAACATCGCGATGTACCTTCCGCGAGACATTTTATACTATCCGATACGATATTTCTTAGAAGATAATATTTTGCCACATAAATCATTAATACATTTATTCTTCGTGGCTACAGTTTTCTATATTGCTATTTTTTTTTTTTTTTTTTTTTTTTTTTTTTTTTTTTTTTTTTTTTTTTTTTTTTTTTTTTTTTTTTTTCTCTCACACAAAACCACAAAATACAATACCTATACAAAATTCACAATTGACAAAGCAAAGCAAAATCTGTGTGAGAGACTGGCGACTGTACTAGGAGACCTGTATTACAGATTGCCAGCCTCTCCACATCCGAACCGAATGGAAATTTAGTAAATCAATTTGATCCGTAAAACTATTACAAACTAGCCGACCCGTGCCCACTTCGTTGGGCGTTATAATCCATTTCACATAAGAAGGGTATGGTGAAATTTGATATGTTCCAATACACTCTCACTATTTTCAGCAAATCAGATAAATATAAATGTTTTAAAATCACCAATTAATTTCTAAGGCAAATAATAATGCTTGATTAGATTGAATTGTTGACACGGCACGTCAGAGGGCGCAGGTTCAAATCCTGCTGGGTCGAAAATTTTGATAATTTTTATCTTTTTCCTTTTATCTTGTCACTCCTGAATAGTGTAGCTTTCTGTTAGCGAAAGAATTTTCATGATCGGATCAGTATTTGCGAAGATTACCCCGTATATACAAACAAAGTTATAAACTTTACCTCTTTATAATATTAGTATAGATATATACACACTTAAGTGGGTTCATGTTTGTGTTACTGTATATATGTGTTAATGTATGTATTTGTCAGTGTATGATGTCCTGGTGTATGTAGGTCCCGGTGCATGTATATGTGAGCATGTGTCCGTGTGGTAGTGCACCCATGCAGACATGTGGTATTAACTGAGGACTAGTAACAACTTCTCAGTACCATTGTAGTCTAGATCTTTAAGCCATTTGACTGTAGCTTTTTTACATTCATATTTAGTAAGTGGATATATGTTGATCAGCCTGTTTATCTTGTTATATAGATGACAGCCCATAAAACCAAAAAATCTCCTTGAGAAAGCGGTGGACCAACGGGTATCTGAGGTGCAGACTTTATATTTGCATCGTTTGTTGTTATTCAACAAAGGATCATAGCGAGTCATGGAGTGTTGTTTGAGCACAGTGTTCAGTATGAATAGTTGGCGAACACTGAGTACGTCAGATAAAATATAGAGATCTTTGGTGGGGTAAAAAAATGGCTTAGAGTAACTTACTTTCAATAATGCACGCTGTGCCCTCTCCAGTTTTATAAGATTAGTCTTACAAGCACCTCCCCAGACCGTGATACAGTAGCTTAAAACGGATTGACAGAGGGATTGATACACCATTTTAATGATCGATTTTCCAGCAATATTACGGAGGTTCTTAAAGGTGAAGATAAGTTTCCGGGTTCGCGATAGTAGCAGATCTAAGTGATGATTGAAATTTAACTTACTATCAACAACAACACCTAGATATTTAGTGCTGTTGGCAACCGAGATCCTCTGACAGTTACAAGATTCATTATTAGAACATGTATGAGCAGTTAAGGCAAGGTTAATACCAGAGGCAGGAGTTTTTATGAAGAATGGTATACATTTAGTTTTATTGACATTGATAGTTAGGGCATTCATTCTGAGCCAGGTATTAACAACGTCGAATCCTCTTTGCGCAATGTCAAGAGTATCTTTCCAGCTATCACCATGAAACACAAGCACAGTATCATCAGCAAATGTTATAATTTTACCATTTTGTAAATGGAGGTCACAAAGATCATTGATGAATACCAGAAATAGTGTCGGACCTAAAACACTACCCTGTGGCACACCATAGCCTATCGGCAGGTCGTCACTAACAGTGTTGCCCACCCTTACTCTTTGTTTTCTGTCACTCAAGTAACTTTCAAATAGTTTAAGTTGCACACCACGAACACCCAAAGCCTCCAGTTTATCCAGCAGAATAGGACCAGCAACCGCGTCAAAAGCCTTTGCAATGTCTAAAAATACAGCTAATATTTTATTTTTCTTGTCTAGTTTTGTAACAACATGATCAGTTAATTGATGAACCGCGTCGCTCGTTGATGAACCCGGTCTGAATCCAAACTGCGAGCTGGAGAGTAGGTTATTACTTTCTAAATAATCGATGAGGCGTTTGTTTATCAATTTCTCAATAATTTTGGATAGCGTTGATAGTTTAGAAATAGGTCGATAATTACCGACACAATCTTTGTTACCACCTTTATAAACCGGAATTACTTCAGCTAGCTTAAATAGATCCGGGAAGATCCCCGTAGAAAGGATCAGATTAAATATATGTGTAAGTGGAGGTACTAAGATTTCATGATATCGTTTGAGAAAGGCTCCAGAAATGCTATCTCTGCCCGCAGCACTGTCCTTCTTCAGTTGCAAGATAAGAGATTGAACTTCAAATTCATCAGTAGGTAGCATGACGAATGAGGACAGTGTAGAATTGATTGGTGCTTTTTTATAAGAACTATTAGAATAGGCTTTTTCGGCGATATCTTTCCCGATAGAAACGAAATATTTATTAATGTTGTTGACTGAGGCCAACGGGTCCACTGTAGAGACCAATTCATGTGCAGGGCTGTTTGTATGGTTAGTGTAGGTTAGTTGTTTGATAGTGTCCCAAAGAACTTTTGTATTAGTTTTAGCAGCTTTTAGTAGACGGTTGCTCTCATAAGTATTTTTAATATTTTTTAAAAGTTGATTGCAGAAATTTCTGTACCTCCTGTAAGTTATCGTTAATATTTCGTTACTAGGATTTTTTTTAGATTTTAGATGTAGTTTGTCACGATGCTTTACACATCTTAGTAGACCTGGAGTCATCCAAGGCCTCTTGATCCTCTTACGATTTGGGATGGTGGTGATTTTTGTATTTGCTTTCATTACAGTGTCAAGCGTAGTCAGAAGAAATTCTGTTGCTTCATTGGGATCAGTCATTTCATATAAAAGGTTTAGATTCAAGTTCTTCATAGCATCGTCCAGCGACGGGTAATCAACCTTCTCTCGTGAAGAGTAGTTGTCAGTTATTGTGCTACGCTCAAGTTTCAGGATTAAAGTATCATGATCTGTAACTGAGGTTTCAGCAACATAACAAAAGGCGCGATATGAACATTTTAATATCACATGGTCAAGACATGTTCTGCCATGAGTTGGAAATATGTGGGCCGGCAATAAACTATGAGAAGCCAACATATTCAGATACGTTGAGGAATTGACATCCTTATTGTTATCCATAATATCAATGTTGATATCACCTATCAGAACTTTATGAGTACTACTAATCTCAGAAAGAAGTTTGTCAAGAGATACCAAAAATCGTGGAACATCTTTGTAACCAGGTGGTCTGTATACTGCAATGATTGTTATATTATCCTCAAGGGTAATCAGTAAACAGTTGGCATCACAAAGGTCAGGCTCAGATACAACTAATTTCAAATGTTTTTTGAAAAATACTACAATTCCTTCGTTCTGTGTGAAGTTTTTCTCTGTTAGAGCACTGTTGTATCCCTCAAGAGATGGTAAGTTACGATTATTATGCAGCCAACATTCCGTTAGAATTATTAAGTCCCAATCAGTCATGGATCTAACCAATAAGGTTTGAAAATCGGGAAAATTACGATTTATACTACGAATATTTTGATGAATAATTTTTAGACACTTATTCGGGTAATTCATAAGTCTCTGGCAGTCTTCTATTTTACAGAGAGAAGATTGTGCAGCTTCAAGTTTATCGATATCATTTATAATTGCATTAGTCTTATCGAATTTTATTTATTGAGTCCGCAACTATAGTAAGACAATAATGTACGCGGTACAGCATACCCCTACGAGGATGCACCAATCCCAACAACAACGCCACACAAACGCGACCAACACAACACACATAAACAGGACACGAAAACAGACCGAGATAGATGTTAACAGTTACAATATCTACATGAGTACACTTCGTGTATATTGAGTACAAGTGATGTATAATTTCAGTGAATGTGTGTATATAGGTTAAACTAAGTGTAAGAGTGAATACAAATTCAAACGAAAATAGATTATAAACTAAACTAAAACCTAACATGAAAAATTTTACCAAGGTAATTTTATTACTAGTAAGACAAAAGCAAATCAATAGAAATAAATAATAATATACAATTAATTGGCAATATAGGTTAATGAAAAGGCCGTTAAATTCGATGAGTCATGATTCCTTATCTAGCTCAGATAAACATTTTTCTGATTGGATTAAAATCGGTTTACCAGTGGAATCCTTACGCAAAAGTATTCTTCCATTGGAATGCCAGCAAGAGTAGCTATGTTTCTTAGCAAATTGGCGGGTTTCAAACATTAGTTTTCTTTGTGATGGACCTAGATGTTCGTCAATATAAAGTGGAGTCTTTATTCCTGGCAAACCGATAGTATGAGTATTGAGCTTCTCAGGAACTGGCCTTTCTTTGTTGAAGTTTCGCAGCTTAGTCAACAAATCATTTCTAGCATGAACACGTGTAAATTCAACAACAACGGGTCTTGATACTCCTGGTCTACCCGGCAGCCGATACAAGTCACGTACATCACTCCTATTTATATCAATATCCACAGCTTTGCCGATGACAGAAAGAGTCGAGAGTAAATTGTCAAACTTTTCGTTTTCAGAAATCGGGATATTGCGAATCTCCAGACTTGAATCTCTTGTACGAAACTGTATATCTTGGATATGCGATTCTAAGTTTTTTATAGCGTTTTTATTATTCTTTTGGTTACATTCAATCTCCTTCAATTTGCAATTGGTCTCCTCCTGAATCTATTATATGAACACTGACCCGGCAAACGTTATCATGCCGCTGTACACTATTAAAAAATAGGGGTTGGTGATAGAAAGGTGAAAATTTAGTGTTGTGTGTATTTTTAATGTCAAACCATAATTTAAAAAAAAAATTACAAAAAAATAAACAAAAAATATTTAAGGGTGAGTCACCCTTATCATTTAGGGGTAGGAAAAATAGATGTTGGCCGATTCTCAGACCTACCCGATATGCACACAAAATTTTATAAAAATCGGTCCAGCCGTTTCGGAGGAGTTTGTCAACAAACACTGCGACACGAGAATTTTATATATTAGATTATATCTATCTATCTATAGATATTATTAAATACCTATTACTTATCTCTGTATTATCACAGTCCCGTTACAATTAATAGTAAATCTTAGTTTACATTTAGAGTTCTCATTAGTTTGATTCACATCATAAGGAAACCCCTAGAAGTGTAAAATCCAATAGAAAGTCTCTATAACCTCTTTATATTAAACAAATCAATACATTATAAATAATAATAGATATATCCTTCTCCTACATGGGGAAGAGGCCTATGCCCAATAGTGGGATATTACAGGCTGAAGAGTGATCGTGAATAATAAATATTTATTACAAACACCCATTTCCCCTTCTATCTTAAATAATCCGTTAACGTACGTAACGTGCGTTTAATTACAAGCTTTTATTTAACTTGCAATGTATGTATGTATGTATGTAACTTTAATGAATGTTTGTTCGGGTGAAATCTTGCAACTCAATTTTGAAGCAGATATCTTCAACCAATTGAGCTGAAATTTTGAGTACAGGTTCAATTTGGATGACAATGCATGGTTTGTATGTATGTATGTATGTTTGTTCGGGTGAAATCTTGCAACTCAATTTTGAAGCAACCAATTGAGCTGAAATTTTGTATACAGGTTCAATTTGGATGACAATGCATGGTTTGTATGTATGCATGTATGTATGTATGTATGTTTGTTCGGGTGAAAACTTGCAACTCAATTTTGAAGCAACCAATTGAGCTGAAATTTTGTATGCAGGTTCAATTTGGATGACAATGCATGGTTTGTATGTATGCATGTATGTATGTATGTATGTTTGTTCGGGTGAAAACTTGCAACTCAATTTTGAAGCAACCAATTGAGCTGAAATTTTGTATGCAGGTTCAATTTGGATGACAATGCATGGTTTGTATGTATGCATGTATGTATGTATGTTTGTTCGGGTGAAATCTTGCAACTCAATTTTAAAGCAACCAATTGAGCTGAAATTTTGTATGCAGGTTCAATTTGGATGACAATGCATGGTTAACTTTGTGACGTCATATTGGATTTAGACTTTTGAGTGCGGACTAGTTATTTTTAGAGCACTTCTACAATATGGGTATCAAATGAAAGGGCTTGCTAAGAATAATTCGAATAAAGTGACGTGATAACCGACTAAAAAGCCAAAAATAAATTAAAAGTAAAAAACCTTTTTAAAGAACAAGCTTTTATTTTAATGCACTAAAACGAAAAAAATAAATTTTTACTTTAAAACTTTTACTATCTACTTATAAAGTCATTACACATAATCTATATGATATAAAAGCTTGTCGCGAGATTTGCTTGTAAACAAGTAAATTAAATAAATTGATGTGATTGATTTTAACTATTAAAATTTTCAAATTAAGGAAATACGAGTACTCATATCTCGCGACAAGCTTTTCTATCATATAGATTATGTGTAATGACTTTATAAGTAGATAGTAAAAGTTTTAAAGTAAAAATTTATTTTTTTCGTTTTAGTGCATTAAAATAAAAGCTTGTTTTTTAAAAAGGTTTTTTACTTTTAATTTATTATGCAATTAAGTTTAAAGCTTAATACTATGTTATTTATACCTTTTAAATTTAAATACGTACTCCAAAAAATTTTCATACACTTGATATTGATGTTTTCCTGGTCTCTTTTATTCTTTTTTAATATTGCTACTTGCTTTGCCTTTGTACATCTTTCTTTGTATGTATCACTTTTTTTTTTGTAATATTTCTTTATGGTGTTCAATAAAGAGTATTTAATACAACTGTTTACTGCTAACGGGCATCAGACCTACGACATGAAAAACGGAAGAAGTAATCATTTTGTAAACGATTATTCCGATAACTATATCTATGGGAACTATCCCATCTAACTAACTACTAATAGTCGGATCCTGTCGTATCGTATAGTGTTAAGAAGCTCTACCACGATAACACATATAAACAACTTGAGCGCAAGTGTCCCACAGAGCTCGAGATGTTATTTCGGACCTCGAGAGTATATTTATATGAATAACTTATCGAAATATACAACTATATAAAGACTTGAATCATTCTCAAGTTCGTTTTATTAAAAAAAAATTCAAGTATACTTCGGAAGTTTGGGACAACATCTTTGACATTATTAAGTAGCAAAACATTTTGAGGCTCTGTGCTGTCAAAGCCATTCAGTCATGTCTCGCTACTGGTTTAAGAACCCTCCTAACTCTCATAACCCCCTTAACCCTCCTCCGAAATCCAGAACGTCATTGCTATGTGGATTAGCATAATACATAGTCTCAAACTTTAACTACATACCGACATAAATATAAGTAGGTAAGAGGTGAGCTTGAAATAAAAGCAAATAAAAAGCTCGGACTGAAAAGTCCTTTCGTTTAAGCTCAACATATTATGTTTACCTTTTGGATCCTCTAGACTATGACGATAATATAATTATAGATATAATAATTATTTCAAAAATAGAAAGTAGTTAAAAAGTTTTAAAAGATTTTATTTGTTAGTATAAAGGTATTCCTAGTCGCAGAAACTACCAAAACTTTAAATTATTATTTTTTTAAATTTCTATTCGAAAGACGAATAAAATTACAAAATGAACATACATCTAAGCAACTATAGTTAACAATAACTTAGGTAGGGCATATAGTAGGGTATATCCTGCTCAAAATCTGGAGGAACCCGACTGGGGTAGTACCTCAACCTTGCAGAACACCTCAGACTAATAACACTGCTATCAAGCAAGGTTGTGATCCTACGGTGAGTAAGGTGACCAGAGCTCCTGGGGAAATTGAGGGTAGAGTCGGCAACGCGCTTGCAATGCTTCTGGTATTGTGCCTATAAGGTACGATAATCGCTTACCATCAGGTGAGCCGTACGATTGTTTGCCGATCTAGTTGTATTAAAAAAATATATATATTGCCTCAATTGCTACATCTACAAGCATGTAGTAGTCCTGTCCGTCACGCGCCGTCGACGAAACGTGTCTGGATCGTCTCCGGAGCGCGTCACGTCGGCAGTGAAATTACACGGCTATAAAGGAAACAAATTAAATAACTCGCCACAAAAACCGAAGCGGTTCGGTAAAAAGCGGAGGCGATGATTAAAATTTTTCGGTTTGATTCCGTTTCGATACGACCTGTGAGGTTTACGGTGTTCACTCCGGTTGTAAGTTACGTTCGAAGAAAACGCAGTGATTTCGTTTTATAGCAAATTGCCTTTATTTATATGGAGAGAATACACAATCCTTTAAAACATACTGAAAATAAAAACGATTTAAGTAAATAATATACTGGCTGATGCGCTTGCGTTTGCGATGTTTCTCGTAGTCTGGGCGATATTACCTACTTGTGTCATGTGTGTGTCCACAGAAGACAATCCTACTGGGGGCCGTTGAGTTTGAACCGTTTATTTATTATTTATTTATAATTAAGATTAAAAAAAAATTCATTAGAGCACGCAAATAACAAAAAATGTGCATCAAACTCATAAACAAAGTCTTTTGTTCTGCCCTAAGACAGTAATGATTAAGAATTTAACTATTAGCCGAGACCGACCTAAAAAGGTCAGAAAAACATGGTTCCTATACTTAATTGTAGATAATCTGTATGATTTTTATTTTCGTTGTATTTTTTTGCTTGTGATATATAGCCATCCACAAACCCGCATAGGATTTTGCCCAGACTATGCCCAGCAGTCATATCTCATAGTCTGGGCAAAATTCTATGCGGGTTTGTGGATGGCTATATATGCATGAAGAATGTATGAAGCGATAGCAAAAAAATTGTTCTTATATTTTACATAACGAAGTAAACGTTATAACCATTACAATACCCACACAATTTCGTTTGAATTAAATAAAAATATGGTAATGTGGGTCACGACCGATAAACATGTCCGCTCCCGGATTACAAAACATTATGCACTATGACCTGATTCTTGAAAGGAAAGTGACCTTTATGACAAAAAACAACACGGACTAGATTCCCATGAAGCAGATGAATCTTCAGCAGACGACAGTCTCAACAATGCAGCTATCAACGATATTTAACATAGTGCACTTATCGAATCAACCGAAGAAAGCACTTTTCAACACAACACAAAGCCACAGTCGAGGGAATCTGAGCGCTTATGGATTTCTCAATTAATGAACTTGTAGCTTCGATATATAACCCAAGATAGCCTATTGATACATCGAAACCCTAAAGCTTTACTCGTAACAACTGTTTTTTTAAAACATAAATAATTTAGTTAAAGATGTAACAAATAATCGTACATGTGTGGAATGAAAAATATAAGAACTTTTTAAAGTGACAAATGATTTTATAACGAAAACAAGCGTATTAAATTAATGTTTTACAGTTACCAAATTTTTCAATTGTAATTTATATTTCAAACTATCCGACCGCAATTAAAACAAACATTTATTTATGTAATTTAAATAGAATTTCGGAATGAAGGCGATAAAGCAGTAACGGCAATTAACACTCCTTCAATGACATTAAAGTGGCACAGATAACTAATTTTTTAAGATTATCTCTTATTGCTTTTGTAAACATATTAATTGCTATCTATTTTCAAGTTATTCTGGTCCAGAAACGTAACAGTACATTAATTTACGATCCAAACGAGATTTCAAAAATGAGAATTCTAAATTGTCCAATCAAATAATAAACATTTTATGATCAATTCTAATTTATTTCCTAATTTACCTTGAGACAAGTAATAATTGAATCCAACATGAAATGCAATTAAGCGTCGATAGAAGGTGGAGTTTAACGACATATATTCAACACGTCCTACGAAGCGAAAGCTATAAATTCATAACAACATTACTCTGATATAGAAGTAGAAATATTTAAAGAGCTGAATATGTAATTAATATATAATAACATGGGTTACATTTACGTTATTTATGGAAGCGCCGCAGCGCTCCCGACGCGCGCTTGTCGTAACGGCCGGCGGCTCGCGTGGGCGCGGGCCAAGTATTCCACTAAATTAAACGTAACCTCCACACACGTCGAAACGACAACTTATCGAAAACGTTACCTCTTCAACTGCCTGACATATTACCTTAATTTATTCGTGATTCACTCCAGGAATAAAACTGAATATGTTTAGTTATATTTTATTGTAAGCAAATGTCATTCTTCAATTTGAATCCAAAACTTTATACATTATATTTTATTGATGTCTATAGTAAAAAAAAGCTTTAACACTTGATTCTACAGGACTTACCGCGATTAATATTTTGATACTTTCGATATTTCGGCATCGTTGGAGACACCATGGTGACGGGTGACTGATGAATGTCACCGGGATATGTCACCGGAATAAGTCGATAACTTATACTTATGCCTGCATTTACAAAGAGTCAATGGATGAATATCTAGGGATTTATTGATGTTATTATATAAAAATGTCGACATGTATCCGTACTGACACTGAGCGAACTGTGTGTGAGTACGTTTAGTGGTAAAAACATTATCCTTTCTTCTCTTCTTAAAACTTATAATCATACTATCACGCCTCTGCAATACACACGAGTTGGCGCTTAATTTTCCTAACGTCGGGGAGATGTTTCAAAGGAGACACAGTTAAAAAACCTACGAGGTGGATCATTCACAGGATAAACACAGATCAGACAGAAATATTATAACTCTATACAAACGCTATTCCGAAAAGAAATTAAACCCAAACTGTTAATGGTACTTTCATCACCACAACACCATAACAGACGTCTATAATATCTAATCATCACTGATCGCACGTTCACTTTTTCGGCATCCTTGTACAGAAACAAACGTTCTAAGATATTTCGCCATCGCCTGCAGATAGTATATGTGATAAACATCGTTCATGATTTGTGGGCAGGCTTTAGCGAGAGCGTTCGCACGTCACCGGGGCGCGTCGCCCGCGGCTCCACCATCCGTCACATTGACGCGTCAGATTATCTCAAAGCAAATTTGCATTGTTTCGCAACTTACTCTCGAACTGAGAACCATACAGGACACCCTCGAACGACATTACAAAATATTTAATCAAAAAAAATCTCACTAAATGCTAAATCGGCATCTCATCGTGTGTAAACAAACATTTACCGTGTGTAATCTAAGACATTAATTTATCTACAAATTGGTTATTACGGTTAAACGAGTAATAAAACAGCAATAAACTTAGCGAGTGCTCGTTTTAATGCCCGAGGACAGGTAAACGGTAACATTAACGCGGCTGTGAGCAAACAGATGGAATATCAGCGGGCACAGTGGCGGACCCTGAGGGAACCGAGCGTTAACCCACCGACCCGCCTTCGAAGTTAACTCGTAAGCCTGCAGGCTCTTCGGTAATCACCTTCAAAGTAACAATACAACCGGCATTAAAACCCTACATTCATTTTACACACCCAATGCCGATTATCTTTCATCCAACGAAGTCGAACGACTAAGTAACATCGCAATGTATACAAAAGATAATAATATTGAAAATTGTCGAAGAAACTTCGTTGTTACATAATACAAGTAAGTAAAGGATTTTATTAAAGTCATTACGGAGGTAATGAAAGATGTCCCGCGGCCGGCGACACTTTATGAAGACGTTGTTCACACTAATGAGATAATAAAATTGTTCGTGGGAAGTCCGCGGTACACGTGGGGCGGTCATTACGACGTGTTTACGCATTTTTTTTAAAATAAAAGTGTAACAGATTGCAATGGCCCATCTCTGTGAGGCAAGAATTTATATTATTGTTATCACTTCGAAACAACGTCTATTTTTATCATCATTATCGTTATTAAAATCAAATTGCTTTCGTCTTTACACTTAGTTTTTATGCAGCTACTAGTTGTTTTATTTTTATTTACATTAACTATAAGGTTGTCAATTTCATATGTGGTTTGATTTCTCAATCGAGGGATTTTACAGGTTAAAAGTCATAAAAGTCAGCGTTCTTACCACCCTATAATAAATTATACAGTTCATTCTTGAATAAATGTGACAATTTTCTTTATAGAAACAATATAATTAAACAAGAATGCACTTTTAGGCTTTAGTAATTCAAAGGTTATATAAAAAGGCTAAGGTAAAAACCCTCGTAAAACGCATTTTCGTATCATTACAATACTGTTATTCTTTGTTGTAAGAATTCCATTGCTTTGGAGCCTGATCCTCGATAGCACCTTGCTGTAGGCCGGTTGCTGTTTATCTTCGACCATAGACAAGTACCTCTGACCATTCATCCCAAAATATTTTTTATATTGTTGACTCCACCTACACGGAATGAATTTTAACGAATTTACTTGAAAATTTTTGAGTCAAATAAGATCATAATACTCTGCAAAGATTATTTACATACCAAACTCTTATCTTGTCTGATAATCTATTGAATCCAAGTGTATGATTATTTCGAAACCGCTCGAATGATTTGCGTTTATTATGAGCGGTCACGACGATCGACAAATCATTCTGATTCCTTCAATACCGTGGAATTAATTTAGTATCCAAATTGAAAGCAATTTGGTGACGAAACCACCTGTTACTGATTTGATAGGTGAATGGAAACGCGTCGCAGGTTCGAGTCCGCGCTCCTCCCACGCGATCATCGAGCTACATTGTGACAAGTTTGAATAATTTGTTTATTAGACGATAAGTGTAATATTATTGATGAAATATTGCCCACAAAAAATGTTGGCGTAGTGGTTTTAGCAACTGGCAGTTTTGCTGATGCGCTAGCGTTCGTGGGTTCGATCACTGTACTTGACGAATATCTCTTTAGGATACACAGATGTTGGTTCCGGTGTGTTTTCGGACCAGTGCAGCGCTACAGGATTCATATCCTACTGGGTGCTGTTTGTGTGAACGGTTTGTTTATTTATTTTATAACGATTGAAATGTCTCTCACATCAGATTCATCAGGTGAATGTTTAAATTATAAATTATTTAGTTTTCGAACATTAATATACGAAAATATTAGGAGTTTGACACTCACTTTTTCGAGTCCTAAGTCACCTATACCCTGCCAGATCTACATCCAGTAACCGATACTACTCATATTAACCGACCGAAACCAAATTAAAATAAAATTTAATGTTAATTCTTAGTAGCATAGGAGTCCATTATTCCTTAGTTTTCATCTTTACTAAATATGTAACAAATAACCAATAGAAAATCGAAAAAAAAAACTTGCAAACAAACGTAACATAGATAAGATTTATAATAGAGTAGTAATAAAATGTCTAAAGCAATCAAAAAGTATTTATAAATGTCTTAAAAATAACATTTCAACTGAATGTAAAAATAATTAAAAACCGAAGCGATTAAGCGCCGGAAACAGAACGCATTAGTCCGAGGCTTTGAGATTTTTCGCAATAAAAAAAACGCAATAATAATAATTCATGTTTATAAATAATATAACGTATAGCTATTAAATATTATTGACTTTCGTTATTATTTCGATTAACAGGATTATTGCTGACATGAAATTGGAATACTAATTATGACGAATCGTGATCTTGAAGATTATTGCGATTAATTTAAATTGAAGATTTATTTAAGATTTTCATTATATTGGAAATAAGTAGTATAAATAGGCGATTTATGTAATGTGTTCACATGAGTAGGTAGCTGGAATAATACAAGAGTTATGCGTCGATGGCTTAAAGAATGGAATAAGTGAGACTAAGAGTAAGTTAACGATAAGAAATAAAAAGGAGAGTGACGATTTACAATTCCTTAGTTTACAAAACGAAGCGAACCTCTATCGTAGCAACTTTGCTTTCTAATTGCTAAACTCTACAGATAATAAAAAATGCAGGTTTCATATGGAGATTCAAATAATTTATTTTAAATAGGTATAATTAACGGAATTATGCAAATTTATTACTAAGACCACCTGTTCAGTTCTCCAACTCTAATCATCTGAACAAGTTAATCTGAACTAACAAAACCCTGTGGTAAAAATCTCACACAAAATGGAAAAACGCAAACCAAATTCTTATACCAAGTTATGAGAGGTTATGGGTTATATATATAAAGCTAAAGAGTTTGTTTGTTTGGTTGTTAGTTTGTTTGTTTATTTGAACGCGCTAATCTCAGGATCTACTGGTCCGATTTGAAAAATTTTTTCAGTGTTAGATAGCCCATTTATCGAGGAAGGCTATATATCATCACGCTAAGACCAACAGGAGCGGAGTCCACGCCGACGAAGTCGCGCGCAGAAGCTAGTGGTATATATATATAAAGCTAAAGAGTTTGTTTGTTTGGTTGTTAGTTTGTTTGTTTGTTTGAACGCGGTAATCTCTGGAACTACTGGGCCGATTTGAAAAATTCTTTCAGTGTTAGATAGCCCATTTATCGAGGAAGGCTATAGGCTATGTATCATCACGCTAAGACGAACAGGCGCGGAGTCCACGCCGACGAAGTCACACGCAGAAGCTAGTGGGTTATATACAGCATAATATTTGGTGTGAGAATTTTGTCTGAATTATCTGTTTTTATGAGGATTATGTCATTTTTTCCATAGAGTAGATGCAAATCATATGTAATAGCATCACTAAAAGCAATAGCAAACGATGACAGATATGTGAGCAGACACGTAAGTGAATGGCGACGCAATATCTAATAGCGTCGTAAACAACACTCTGCACTAATGTATAATTTGCACAAATCATTGTCCGTCTGTCCGTGTGGTGTGGTAACGGACTGAGCCCACGTACTCGTGTCGAAACAACTAACTCGTTACAAATGTGCGTTGAGATTTATTTCTTCTGTGTCAAAGCTTATTAAATTGTTATTAAATTAATGTTAAAGCTTTTGTGGAACGCTGAGCAATTTGTGTTTACAAATAATACATTAGTGAATTCGATTTTCATTTTGATGTAGATTTCCATTGACAAGCCATCAGCTACGCTTTGTGATAGTTCTTTGTAGTTTACTAAATTTCATAAAGAGTTTGTTCGATAGATATATTACCGTATTGTCCTATAACTAAGGTCCTTTATTTCCTTGTCTTTATATTATCCTTTACCCTCCAAAGGGTAGCAAAGAACAATTGCCACATAAACTGATAGCATCAATTCTGGTATGAAAACTACTTGACATTTTCATATGAAAGTGATTCAGTTGAAAACGACTTGATTCATTTAGTAAATTTTAGTTTCATCCTGCTTACAATATTGTCAGCCAAGGTTCTCTTTTAACCCCTTGAAAGCTTGGAACTTAATTCACCACGGTGCTCCTCTGTGGACAAATGATAGTCACAGGAGTAGACATGTAACATGTAGCGAGACCTAGGACATATTAGGACAGTTTCATATGGGATTCGAATCTGCACAATCATCAGCGTCAAAAGAAATTCATCAAAACTGTACCAGAACGATTTTACCTTCTATTGGGCAAATAAATAAAGTAGCTCACAGCTTTTAGCTTTTCTCTAATTGTCGAGAAACAAAGGCCTCTTGATGAATTTAACATTTCTTGGAACATTGCACAAACACATCAAAAAAACTGAACTCAAATGACCCCCGGCGCTCCGTTACAACAATGCAAGCTCGAGATAACGCGATGTATTTGGTAAATCCGACATCTGATGCGAACATGCCCTGCATCCAAATATCCTTACCTTTTCCGAACGCTGAGATAACCACAGATGCCATCTCAGATGTGCTTGGCATATCAATATGGACGTGACGAGCTGCGACCTCTGGAAGAGAAACTTTTTTCGTCATGTCGCCCCTATCCGTCATTTTAATGAACCACTTAATATTACAAGTAGGTTATTTAATGCCATTAGTCTCACGTTTTCGTATGAGATTTCTCGTAACTCATATTTTAATTTTCTTCTAATGTTTATTTTTTTACTGTCGTTACTTTAAGTTAATCAAAACTTAAGAAATATAGTATATTTTGTAAACATCATTAGTTCTTTGAGTGATTTAGTTTTTTTATGTTATATTATAACTATCTAAATAAAATATTGAATGTTAAACGTATCTAAAACTATTTCTTCCTGAAAACTATCGTCATAACTTTAGAATTGGCAACCTGCTTCTGCTGCTTCTAATTTTTCAGGCCGCCATAGGTTTTGGTAACCGCTCACTATCAAGTAGTTCGTACGCTTTTTGAATAATCAGGAAGTATCCATTTCTTGACGAAGACCTCCTCTCCCAAACAGTGGTTGGAGAATAATCCACCAGAGTGTTCCACTGTGTAATGATAGAAAAACCGAAACAATTACCTAATTATAAAATAAAAAATGAGTGTTCTTTAGACCACACGACTGCGACAGAAGTAAAACTTCTTATTAATAGGCCTGCACAATAAGCCTGCACTGTGTCTGTGTGTGTGATTTATGAAACGTAAATATACGAAACGTAACTGTCTATGAGAGAAAGAGAGCAAGAAAATGTGTGCTCGCTCTATCTCTATCTCGTACTCCGTTCGCTGCGCCCGTTCACATTTTTCGAAACGCTCCCGTCACGCATTCACCACCTAACTCCCCAAGTCAAGCGTGCGTAAAGAAGTTTTACTTCAAAAACTACTCCAACAATAGTAATACACCTGTGGATGTAAGATGCGATTAATCCGTTCATTACCGCACATGACTGGTCACATGGCAACTAGTGCGGGGACGACGATGTGACGATAAAATTACTATAATAATATTTTTTATACTTATCTATACCAAAAATGTTTTTATTCAAATTGTTTTCAAAAGAACATTTGAATCGCCTATACCTATGGTATATTGTTGTGTATTAGTTCATATTTACTTTGGGTTTTTAATGTACCTTCAACAATATATATGTATGTATATGTATAGAATTGATTTTATTCAACAGGAAGTCAAAATTTAAACTTTATTTTAACCTTTAAAATTGGAACTAATGTAAGTTAAATATGTACTTATTATTTATTTATTTTTTAAATAATCCTAACGTTAAATAAGAGAGTGACCTTATCAATATAAATGTTTGAAATATAGAACAGAGATTAAGGCTACGGGATAAAAATTATTAAGCTTTACACAAAACCACACAAGATACAACATTCTAAAAGATTTTTTTTTTTACATTTTTCTGTTTTAAAATAATAACAATATAATAGACAAAAAAGGAAGTATTTATTTCAGCTAACAAAGGACCCACATACACTCACAGTACCTATAACATTAACTTCCATATTAAAGATTAAATTTAATTATCCCAATAATTACAATAAACAAGATTAGTAATAAAAATGTAACAAATATAAAACACTATCGACAACACGAACGAACACCGCCATCCCTATCCACGAAAACCACGTTCAAGAGTCGAGTCATTTAACGCCTCTATCCCAAATTATTTTACCGATTACGTGCTCAAAGCGCTCACAGCAGGCTCACACGATAACAGGCCATATTACAACATGAGTAGAGAATGGAGTCGCTCGTCAAACGATTCGCGTTTACTTACAGGTCGTTGCACGCGCGTTAATTGGTGTTAATGGGTTAATTTTTACGAGATCCTGAGAAACATGGTCTGTCACGAGCGGTCAGTGACGCTGCGTGGAATTATTCCGTTTTATTTATACAAAAAAACATCTAAATATTACTCGGCTGCCCAATTTCTAAACACAGTAAGGGACAAAAATTAAATTTTGGAATATATCAACCGAATCGACGCCGCGTTGGCGCAGCGGTCACAGCCCTGGATTGTGCTGTTGCGCGGGCGGTCGCGACTTGCGGGTTCGATCACCGCACACGATAACATTTGTATTAGCCATACCAATGTCAGGTGGGTCTCCCCATCGTGCCTCGGAGAACACGTTAAGCCGTCGGTCCGGTTGTTATCATGTACACTGATAGCGATCGTTACTCACAGTATGAATATATCCGCCAACTCGCATTGGAGCAGCGGGATGGATTAAGCTCTGGTCCTTCTCCTACATGGGGAAAGAAGCCTATGCCCAACAGTAAGATATTACAGGCTGAAGCCAATATATCAATCTAATCCTGTTCACACGACTCCATTGGAACGAAAAATGCTACAAAATCGATTTCGAAAAATTTGTCCCTTACTGTGTCTTGAAATAGGGACGAAGCCGTACTCCTGTCTACTCGTCATCTAAAGCGTTACAGCTTAGTGTGACCTGAGCTAGAGTATTATAGTGTAGTTCTAGCTTAATACTACCTACTTAACTCCTGAAACTGAAAATATCCCATTGCTGAGCATAACCATCTTTTACAGTGTAGGAAGTGTGTTGAAAGATAGATCTTACTGTGCAAGTCGAAATTAATGGAAAATTTGTCTACATGTTCTACATTGTTCATGTAACATACATCTTGATGACTGCCTTACATGATGCATGCACAAGAATAAAAGATTCATACGATTCAGCCCGTAACATCGAACTGTTGGGCATAAGCCTTTCTCCATGTAGGAGAACGATTGTAGCTTAATAGACCACGCTGCTCAAGTGCGGCTTGGCGAATATGTTCCGTACTATGAGCAACAATCGCTATCAGGTATTTATGATAACTGTACAAATGCAAATATTAATCCCTAGCGGGAATCGAACCCGCAAACCGTTGATGTTTTAGGCGACTATACGCACGACTAGAGACTATTCTTGTATACCAGAGCAATTATACAAGAATAATCAATTAGTCTAAAATAATACGTTTGTTAAATTCTAATAGTCGCGACCAGAGATAATCGAAATCGCAACCGACGAAAACAGCCTCCTATAAATATAATATTGTTTTCACTACTATACTAGAATGGTCGTCTGACATAACAGCATAAACTATATTATAGGAGGTGATTAAACTTACACAACGACTCCTCCAAGGAACACTATGCTATTTCTATTCCTCGTATTTGTTAAGGGTAAGGTAGCTTCTAAAGAAAACATAAAACTAAAAAAAACTTTTTATAAGACAAGCTTTTATTTTAAATGCGCTAAAAAGAATAAAATAAACTTTTTCTTGAAAACTTTTACTTTTAACATGACATAAAAGCTTAGAACTTTATTTTTCGAAGAACTCTCAGTAAACACTTTCATTTGGTACCAATATTGTAGGAATGTATTAAAAATAATTGATCCTTCATCATTAAAAGTAAACCATATTAAATTAAGATAGACTTTTTTTTCGTTTTCCAAGTTATTCTGAGCAAGCTCTTTGATTTGACACCCATACTCGTATTAAAGGAATGCATTCAAAATAACGACTTTACTATCTTTAAAAATCGGCCATATTCAATTTATAGTGACGCCACTTTATTTTTCAACTTATTTTCAGCAAACCCTTTCATGTGGTACCCATATTGTAGAAGTACCTACATTGAAAATAACTACTCCGCCATCTTGGGTGTTGAGCCATGTTGGATTTAGAACATGGCGCAACACCCAGAAAATAGCTCGTCTATCACAACCACCAAAAAATTAAGCACACGGGCAAATTTCAGAGTTTCAGACAACAATCAAAATTATCAATAAAAATAAACCAACAATAAATATAATTGGAATATAGAAGAACAACATTAAATTAAAGTGAAATGCAAAATGACCATATACGGCGCGCGTGTGGTGTGATACGTAATTAGTTGCGCGCGCAGGTGGTCCGAAGATGGACGCGCAGCGCCCGCGCGTAATTGACAGACTCGCATCCAACTGATCGACGGCAATCCGAGAAATAGATTTGATTCCTTATAACGAATGAAGAAGGCTTCGATAATATATTGAACCTGTATTACGGTCAGTAAATAGTAGATATATAGGTACTTTAATTTATTATATAACATATTTTGCACTTTCCTTGTATAGTATGATTTATATTAAAATGGACGTTTACGGTAATAGTCATTATGCAGTCAGAGTGGGAAGCGTTTGCATGGAGCTGATGGAGCTTAAATATCGAGATCTCAAAATGATCGAAAATCGTAGCAACGTAAAAACCTTTAGATTTAAGAATCGTTTCGAGAATTTTAACACTCATACACAAAATGAACAGATAGAAAGGCGTCAAGGCTTCAAGGTACGTAACTCTAGGCTCAGCGGAGCGCCTGCGCAGCGCATGCTTGTGCTGCGCAGTGCATGCATGTGGACAATCTCGCTCAGGGTTGTTTACAATCTCTGTGTGATAGCAAAAATCCGATAATTTATGTTAAAAGTTCAATATTACACTTTATGCTAACATGTGTTTGATATAGGTACATATAGAGCAAGATGTAATAAAATAATCAAATAAACTGAAGTCAAATTATCAAATGGTTTCTTTCAAAGGCCTACCTACTAAAAAGACGTGTGTATGTTTATTTTTATGTATCTTTATATATATATATATAATTTTAGTCCTCTGCCCAAAGGTTATTAATTATTATTATTATAAGAGATCGCTGTATTAGCGATAAGGCCGCCTGTTGCAACTGATACAACTTTTATTTTTTTATATCATTTTTCATATTGTTAAAACCTTGTATTGGTGTGCGAAAGTGTAAATAAATAAATAAAATAAATAAAAAGAATACTGCAACTTTGAGCTGTACCGGGGAAAACTTTATTTCAAACCTCTTTCAGTTTGAAATGATTGAAGTTATAAATAGTTATTGTTGGACTTTAGATTAGATAATAACAAGTGCATATTTCACCGTATTTATGCAACTAAACACTGAACGCAAATAAGATGTGCAAAAAAAATGAGTGTGTTTACACCACACGACTGAAGTAAAACTTCTGTAAAATAGGCCTGCACTGTGTCTAAGATATACCTACGATACGTAAACGAAAACTGGCTATGAGAGAAAGAAAGAAAGAAAATGTGTGCTCGCACCTCTCTCTCTCGCTCCGTTCGTCTCGCCCGATCACACTTTTCGCAACGCTCTCTTCATGGATTCCAAGCTTACTCCCCAAGTCAAGCGTGCGTAAAGAAGTTTCACTTCAAAAAATATAGTTGATGTAGCTAAATTTTTTTGTCGGCCGTTACCTATAACCTATAACACAAACAGTAACTTACCATAATAACACGATTATTACTCTTTTGCACATAAATATTAAACAATTATCTTCACAAGCGTAGATTATGGAGCGTAGTTTTACCATAAAAAATGTATTTCCTTTTAGATTCAAGTTACGCGCGCTACAAAATCTAATTACAGCAGATAGACACATTAAATTTGAAATACAAACAGACGAACACACTTTTACTATTACTATAAGCAATAAAATTACTGTACTTACAAGGAACATTTTATCTTTTTATAACTTCACATTCACATTCTCCACATAGAGACACTTCACGAGAATCAACAATGTATCACAACCAGAGACGGATTTGGAAATACGGGCTGCAGCTCCGAGCAAGCGAGACAGGGGCTAATATAATAGAGATTTTAAAGAAACATTCAAACTTTTACATTTCAATATCCTCATATGTTTAAGGTGTCTTTATCCAAAAACGAAAATTGTATAGAATTGGAATGAAAATCTTATACTATTAAACGAGTAATTCTTGTATATATATATGTCGGAGAGTCAATGCAGATAGTTAGTGATGTCGGTACCTGTGTTATTATTTCGTCTACCCTCACTCATTTTATTATTTGAGTCTTTCTAACGTGTATGTCGGTACCTGTGCTATTGTCAATATTCAACTACCCTCACTCTATTATTCGAGTAATTCTGCCCTGTATAAAAGACCGATGCAACCGCAGCTAGGGCAGTCTTGGCTCTGGCGTGGCACGGTGCACTTGTGTATCGTGCTAGTAGTTTAACCTCGACTCTTCTAATAGTTAGTTTGTGTACACGAATTAATTGTTACTTATTGGGCAACTCGAGCAGTGGAGGCGAGTGCCAATGCGTATTGTGAGGCAGCGCTGCCCTAAGCCTACACTCGGGTCACAAGTCCCGGGCACTGACTCAGAGTTGTCCGTCTGCCACGCGATAGACTCCTTTACTCGATTGGTGAGTCCTTTGAATACTAAGTACATAGTTTTTCTACACTCTGTGTAACTATCTTGTGGTAACTTACATTGTTAATAAACGAATTCGGCCCTCCTTCTCATCCTTCCTCACTTCTGATCCGACATCAGAAGTGGGATAGTGTTCTCGTGCCCTCTAAGTTAGAATTTGCAATGATGCGTTCGTAGTCGTAGTACTTAGGTTGTTTGTTAACTTTTTGTGGTAACCCACTCGTTTTTGATAAAGTGTTAATATCGTCTTAGCTTGAGTATTTCCGATTACCCTCTGTAACGAATATTTTTGTTTTACACGGTATTTTAACTATTGTTGTTTGTTGAAATGCCGAGAGAGCGTAAAGTTAGAGACGCCATCTTCCGAACAGTTAATGCTGGTTTTCTAATAGGTCGGTCGCCATTCTTTATCGTCTATTGGCGGGATCGTTGTAATTTGTAAATGAATAAGCAGTTATTGTTTAGTTACGGCGCAGCCGTGGTAGACACGTATACACCACAGACGTAATCTGGAGAGTGATACCTCTGAGCTAACCACGGTGCAGCCGTGGTAGACACGTATACACCACAGATGTAATCTGGAGAGTGATACCTCTGAGCTAACCACGGTGCAGCCGTGGTAGACACGTATACACCACAGACGTAATCTGGAGAGTGATACCTCTGAGCTAACCACGGTGCAGCCGTGGTAGACACGTATACACCACAGATGTAATCTGGAGAGTGATACCTCTGAGCTAACCACGGTGCAGCCGTGGTAGACACGTATACACCACAGATGTAATCTGGAGAGTGATACCTCTGAGCTAACCACGGTGCAGCCGTGGTAGACACGTATACACCACAGATGTAATCTGGAGAGTGATACCTCTGAGCTAACCACGGTGCAGCCGTGGTAGACACGTATACACCACAGATGTAATCTGGAGAGTGATACCTCTGAGCTAACCACGGTGCAGCCGTGGTAGACACGTATACACCACAGATGTAATCTGGAGAGTGATACCTCTGAGCTAACCACGGTGCAGCCGTGGTAGACACGTATACACCACAGACGTAATCTGGAGAGTGATACCTCTGAGCTAACCACGGTGCAGCCGTGGTAGACACGTATACACCACAGATGTAATCTGGAGAGTGATACCTCTGAGCTAACCACGGTGCAGCCGTGGTAGACACGTATACACCACAGATGTAATCTGGAGAGTGATACCTCTGAGCTAACCACGGTGCAGCCGTGGTAGACACGTATACACCACAGACGTAATCTGGAGAGTGATACCTCTGAGCTAACCACGGTGCAGCCGTGGTAGACACGTATACACCACAGATGTAATCTGGAGAGTGATACCTCTGAGCTAACCACGGTGCAGCCGTGGTAGACACGTATACACCACAGATGTAATCTGGAGAGTGATACCTCTGAGCTAACCACGGTGCAGCCGTGGTAGACACGTATACACCACAGACGTAATCTGGAGAGTGATACCTCTGAGCTAACCACGGTGCAGCCGTGGTAGACACGTATACACCACAGATGTAATCTGGAGAGTGATACCTCTGAGCTAACCACGGTGCAGCCGTGGTAGACACGTATACACCACAGACGTAATCTGGAGAGTGATACCTCTGAGCTAACCACGGTGCAGCCGTGGTAGACACGTATACACCACAGACGTAATCTGGAGAGTGATACCTCTGAGCTAACCACGGTGCAGCCGTGGTAGACACGTATACACCACAGATGTAATCTGGAGAGTGATACCTCTGAGCTAACCACGGTGCAGCCGTGGTAGACACGTATACACCACAGACGTAATCTGGAGAGTGATACCTCTGAGCTAACCACGGTGCAGCCGTGGTAGACACGTATACACCACAGATGTAATCTGGAGAGTGATACCTCTGAGCTAACCACGGTGCAGCCGTGGTAGACACGTATACACCACAGATGTAATCTGGAGAGTGATACCTCTGAGCTAACCACGGTGCAGCCGTGGTAGACACGTATACACCACAGACGTAATCTGGAGAGTGATACCTCTGAGCTAACCACGGTGCAGCCGTGGTAGACACGTATACACCACAGATGTAATCTGGAGAGTGATACCTCTGAGCTAACCACGGTGCAGCCGTGGTAGACACGTATACACCACAGATGTAATCTGGAGAGTGATACCTCTGAGCTAACCACGGTGCAGCCGTGGTAGACACGTATACACCACAGACGTAATCTGGAGAGTGATACCTCTGAGCTAACCACGGTGTAACCGTGGTGGACACGTAAACACCACAGATCTACGAGAACTTTCAACATTAGTATAGTGCTCATAAAATCTACCCATGTTTGTTAACGAGACAGTTTTAGAATTGCACAACGCAGACAGGCGCAGAGCACGCGCCGCCTATCAGAATGGCCGTGTCGGAGAGTCAATGCAGATAGTTAGTGATGTCGGTACCTGTGTTATTATTTCGTCTACCCTCACTCATTTTATTATTTGAGTCTTTCTAACGTGTATGTCGGTACCTGTGCTATTGTCAATATTCAACTACCCTCACTCTATTATTCGAGTAATTCTGCCCTGTATAAAAGACCGATGCAACCGCAGCTAGGGCAGTCTTGGCTCTGGCGTGGCACGGTGCACTTGTGTATCGTGCTAGTAGTTTAACCTCGACTCTTCTAATAGTTAGTTTGTGTACACGAATTAATTGTTACTTATTGGGCAACTCGAGCAGTGGAGGCGAGTGCCAATGCGCATTGTGAGGCAGCGCTGCCCTAAGCCTACACTCGGGTCACAACTCCCGGGCACTGACTCAGAGTTGTCCGTCTGCCACGCGATAGACTCCTTTACTCGATTGGTGAGTCCTTTGAATACTAAGTACATAGTTTTTCTACACTCTGTGTAACTATCTTGTGGTAACTTACATTGTTAATAAACGAATTCGGCCCTCCTTCTCATCCTTCCTCACTTCTGATCCGACATATATATTTTCTGAATCTCGGAATCGGCTCCAACGATTTTCGTGAAATTTAGTATGCAGGGGATTTCGGAGGCGAAAAATTGATCTAGCTAGGATTCATTTAAAAAAAATGTCGTTTTATCCCTGTTTTTAAGCAATGAAAAAATATTATTAGAATACGAAGCTTAATTTCACTACGCGTCAACATAGCTTTAATGGCGTAATTAGGAAATCGGCGGGTGTCAAATCGTGTTGACCCGGGTTCGAATCTCAGTCTCCAGATAAATTTTTTTTCTTTTTTTTTTTTAATTTCACTCGTGATTTATTATTTAAATAAAATTAAAATATAAAAATACCGAGAAAAAAAAAACAAAAAATAAAATGAAAATACCGAGCTAGGCTCGGTCACCCAGGTACTGAACTTAAAACAGCTATCGAAGCTTAACCTGCTATGTATTGGATTAATATTAAAAATAATATTACTTACTCCGGGAGTTCCGGGAGGACGGAAAGTACTTTCAGCAAAACTTTTTTTTTTATACAACTATTTTGGTAAACAAGCGTACAGCTCACCTGATAGTAAGCCGTAAGTTACCGTAGTTTATAGACGACTGCAACACCAGAAGTATCACAAGCGTGTTGCCGACCCTAACCCCGATCCCCCCAGGAGCTCTGGTCACCTTACAAACCACAGGAACACAACACTGTTTGAGAGCAGTATTATTTAGCTGTGGTCTTCTGTAAGGTCGAGGTACTACCCCAGTCGGGCTGCTCCAGATTTTGAGCAAGATATTTCCTGCTGTGCCTTACCTCAGTTCAAGTTTAGAGTTAGGTACCTCAAAAATAAATTCCAATTAAACTCACATCTTCTTCATCAGCGTAGTAATTTAATTTGGGCTTGTAGGTGACTTTATATTTTTTAAATAATTTGATTTATTTGCAATAAATAACTTAAATTCTTGATGAAATATTAAGAGCTGTCCCTTCGTTTCTGGAACCTGTAGACTTCCAAATGCGTCCCTGATCCCTCCTGTTGTTCTTTGCGCCTGTTGTACTACCTCTGAGTTGTAAATAAGTTGTTACGAAGGACATTTCTTAGTGCAGCATAAAACATTAACCACAAGTTTGTAGCTAATGTTAACTACTGAGGGAGCTTAAAATTTCCACACATAATTTTAGTTTCCCCGTTTCAAATATAATAGCATTTAGAATTTAAAATTTAAATATGTATAGAGGAATACAATGTCATTGTTGAAGTGATACTTCTTGAGAATCGTTATGATTTGAAACTCGATGAAACGTAAATGCGTCACGATAAAGAAAGAAACACATAAATGTATAGGAGAGAATGAGATGGAATACATTACACAGTATTTTATATTCTCGATGACAAAAATCTCTTCGAGTTTTTAGAAATGTCACTTCTGCCGTGTCAATTGCACAAACACATTTTTTTGTACTGCATATTATATATTAGATATATTTTAAACAAGCTGTAAATACAAAACTGGACTAACCTGAATATCGATTACAAAATACGTTACATGTATTTTTGATCGAAATATCATGATATTTTTTTATTGAAGTAACACTTCTTTATGCACGCTTGACTTGGGAAGTAAGCTGGTGAATACGTGACGAGAGAGACTTTTTTCTAAAAAATAGCTAAGATAAAAGACAATTCCTTAATATATCTTAAAATAAATACAAAAAAAAAATCAAAATCAAAATAGTTTATTTAACTGTACAGATTCACCTTACATATAAGAAACAGTGATTCCCACACTAGGCAATGCCTGTGTCGTGGGATTCAATAACAGAAACAATTACCAGACATAGTGCGGCTTAAGAAGGTAATAAGTAAAATTATGTTTAATTAATGATAAATTGAACTACAATACAATATATTTAATTAGCTAGTGAAATTGGGAGAAAATAACTATGTTGATGACAATGGGAATAACAGTCAAGTCATAGAAATCCCAGCTTAAAATTTACAAATGACACAAATACATAAAGTTTCCATATATCAAACACTAGCTTCTGCGCGCGACTTCGTCGGCGTGGACTCCGCTCCTATTGGTCTTAGCGTGATGATACATAGCCTATAGCCTTCCTCGATAAATGGGCTATCTAACACTGAAAGAATTTTTTAAATCGGCCCAGTAGTTCCAGAGATTACCGCGTTCAAACCAACAACCAAACAAACAAACTCTTCAGTTTTATATATTAGTATAGATTATAAAACAGCAAATACATTAGCAACCATTTACACCAGCCACTGTTAAACAGGCAAAAAGCATGAATACAGATGAAACCGCAGCTCAAAGCTAATAAACCCAGCGATCGGACGTAACACTTCTAAGGGCAATAAATCAAGGGTCACAAAGCCCCACGGATCTATGGGCTGTGAAAACGCGAAACACATAAATCGGTGAATGCGTGCAACTGTTGACTGTAAGCAAGACAGATGTCTGCTCCCAGCATCTTTGAACCTAACCGTACATTGTAAGAAATATGTTCTAGTCTTTAACAGGCACTTTGGGGATTTCATTTCGTTTGAAATTTCACGAAATTATGAATTTAATTCGCTTATTATTTCAATGTATGTAATATTACATGGTAAGAAGAGGAGAACACAGATTTTTTTAACAACATCTTTTGCATGTGGTGAGCATGTGTAGACATTTTTGCCTTTTATGGAATTTGCCAATTTGTTACAGTAAATCTGATTTATAGAAAAAATTCTATATTTTCCTCTCACCTAAAATTATAAAAGTAATATTCTGATTCTAATAAATCATTTGATTAAACATTTTGATAGCTTTGTTTCAGAATTTTAGAATAACAAAATTTTAAGAAAGCTTTAGAATGTGCGGCGAGGGTTGTCAGGATACTATCAGCGTTGTGCGAATACAACCAAATATGGTTTTAGCTGTGTTGATATTAAACAAGAATTTACAACAATTCTATTGATAATTTGAAACATGGCTGAACACCGCTGATGACATTATAGTAAAATGCAACGGAAAGGTTACAATAATGGAGAATTATTTTACTCATGCATACATGCGTATAAGGCTGAAAACTTATAATATATAAAAATTAGGTAGTTACGTCTTTGCTTATAGGTACCACTAGGACGGCAAATGAAAATACAGTCCACCTGATCATGAGCGGTCACCAAACGTTTATTATAAACTGCACTGTTACTGTCTTTTTAATACCAGCTTTAAATTTATTCTCAGACAATTGCAAAATGGTACGTAGGATTTTATTTTACATGCGAATATTATTAGCATATCACAGAAAGGAAATGTTTACTTTGCACAGTCGGAAACTTGATGTTACAATTTTGTCATTCCTTCTCGTATTTACACTGTGATTATTACTATTTATATCAAAACAATCGATATTCTTGTGAATATTATAGCAATTAAAACAACTCAAAACTCTTCACAAATATTTTAAAAGTATTTATAGTACCTACATCCGATATTCCTAAGCAATTTACGATTAAAAATGGCAAAATCCTCACAACACCGACCGTTAAGCCGAGCAGTGCACCGCTTCCATTATAGCATGTGAAACAAAAATAACACGGCGGCAAGTAGTGGCGGGTAATTCACATTCAGATTTATTCCGTTCAGCTGTGAGATGTCCAGGTGATACTCCTGGCTGCGATACTGAATTGGAGCGAATACACAAAGCGTTTGCATTAATATTGTTATAGTTATTGGACTAAGAGTCGATTTTCATATAAGGCCCCCGTATGAAAAAAATATGAGGAGTAAAATTTACTGAACGAACGAACGAACGAAAAACGTTTTTGTTTACGAAGTTTTCTAAAAACGCGATCTGAAGGAGTAAACTTCAGTCGTGCGTCAGAGCTGACACACACACTTTTTCTTACGTCACCTGTAATCTTATTGTAAAGCATTGAACATACAAGCATATAACTTTACATACACATAAGGTTGTATGACATTGCCTGGCATGGGTTGTGTGGGTTCCTATTAGGTTTCCAAAAATGAGATCTATCACCGCCAGATATCCTATTCGTTTTTTGACCCTAACTGCTAAACAAGCTTTATAAAGAACATTACATTACATTTACAATTATACAATGCCTTTAAATGAAAAAAGTGAAAAGTGGAGAACGGAGTTTTCTAAATGTTTTTGACTACATTTCAACTAGCTACATAACCATCGTGAAGCAGCTACACAGGTACCTACTACCGCTGGCGGATCCAGGGGGGTGGTCACAAGGTCATGACCCCCCCCCTGGGCTGTGTCCAGGACCTAGGTGGACCACTATTTAAAAGTGTAAAGCCCCATCCACACGCTTGACGAACAATGGCGAACAGCGAACAGCAAACAGCAAAAACGGACGTGTGGATGGGTGTTTGTCGTTGTTCGCCTGTTCGTGTTTGTGTTCGGCAGTGTTCGGCATCGGTGTCGGTTTTTCTTCACAGATCAAAGGATGTTTGGCAAACAGTTCGCGGTGTATCCACACGTTTGGCCAGCGATCAGTATGCGCGTGAGTTTCACGGGTGGTGGACGAGTCGCAGCTTAGAGTACATACATTATTTGTCGCAGTTTTGGCGCGTTATTTACAGCCTTTTAGTAACTCAAAATCATGTTTTAATATTGTTTGTGTGACGTCATGTAAAGGTTTTATTTCTTCATTTAAAAATATTTAAATGAATTATATTAAATTATTATTCGATAAATAATCGTAAAACAGTATATTTATTTTACTAGTACAGTAGTAGTTAGTTACAGTAGTAGTACAGTATATTTATTTTAGTAGTATTAAGTACAACATTATAGATTTTATCCGTCCGTCATGCCGCCGCGTTATTCGTCCGCCATGTTTGCCGATCCACAAATTACTAACACGTTCGTCAAGCGTGAGGACGACTGTTTGTGTTTGATGATTGTGGTCGATGTTTGGAACTTTGTTCGTGTTCGTGGCGAACACCAAGCGTATGGACGGGGCATTAAACAAGATTTTTGTCACAATATAGGTATTTTTAAGTACATTACCTATGTACATAGATTAATAAAATACCTACTTTTTCCCTGTATCTATCATTATAAAAATTAAATTATAACTTCTTTTTACTTGGCCATGACTGTGACCCCCCCCCCCCTGGCGCCAAAGCTGGATCCGCCCTTGCCTACTACAGCTGTGTTCATATGAAGAGTGAGAAAACGAACACTCCATTTTTTCTTTCCAGCCCTCGAATCCCTACTCTCCTCATTTTACCTAACAAGGTATACCTGCTCTCAAGTTTCAAGTCTACGTAATGTTAAGAGACTATATCAATAAATTCTTAGAAGAGCTGGAGTCGAACCCGCTAGCTGGTCCACTGCAAGTTGGCTGGTGGTTTCCCTGTCAAAGGCAACGAACCTTATTAGAAGAAAACCTCGTCTAACTTCGTGTTCTCAAAGACGTGATAGGGAGACTCAGAAAGCAATACATCCAAACCAGAATAATTTATAATGTGTTTATTATTAGAAATCGAACCCACAACTACAATACTCATTTATTATTAATAGAATAATATTAATCTAGCAGAATTAAATTCTACGATATTCTATAGCGCTGCGTAATAACTCTAACGCCTGTATACTAGAAATAAGCTTATAATGATACAGTGGTGCTTACGCGCCATGAGGTCTGAGATAAAGCACAATAGACAGACAGACATGTCAACGCTAAAACTTAATCGGCTTTATTGCTTATTCATATTAAACATTTATGTAAATTAGTTACGATATTCAGACTAAAACTCTTAGGAGATAAAATGGATAGAATTTATTGCAAATATGGTCTAATTTTTGGAATATCTATACTAATAAATGGAGAGCCGGTTTTTTGTTCGGTTATACTGCGAAAACTACTGAGCTGATCGGAATAATACTTATACCGTATGATGCAGCGTGTTTCGGGGAAGGTTTTAATGTATGATATGTTGGTGATTACGTAACGCGAAAGAAATATGCACGGACAGAGGTAGCTAATAATAATGTAAATCAAATCAAATTAAAAAAAAAATTATTTGATAAAATAAATTCATTAAAATATGCGTTAAAAGTCCTTTGGAACTGTCACTATAAAATCTATTATGTATGTTAATTTGATACCACCTATTTGTTTCTTTTCTTTATTTTAATTTTAAGTAAAATGGCCTAAAATATAGACTTTTAAAACAAATTATTATTTGAGTACCTATATGTATTATCAGTTAATAGAAAATAAACCACAATTGTCAATTTTTCTAAATAATTAAAAAAAAACTATACCCCGTCCGGCGACTAATGATCTTTTTGACACTTCAAGAAATTTTGACATTAGTGACTGCCTCACACGTTATTTATTCGATTCGAAATAATAATCGATTTTATTTAAGAAGAACTTTCAATCGATTTAATTAAATACATTTAGTTTTAAAATATTATTTATTTATGCGTTTATTAGTTTTTTTAATTATAAATGAAATATATAAATAATAAATAAATGAATTAACAGAGTTATTGCTCTTTATTCTTGGTTTGCAATTAAATTTCAAGATTTCGACTTAATTCCTTGCAAGTAATCAATCTTGGAGTCATAGATACCATTTTTATTACTTTTTTTTATTAAATTTATAGAAACAATAATCACATGACGTAAAATTATTTTTATCATATGATCGATTTATTATCGATTTATTATTTCAAGAACTGTTTCATAGTCTGTGGTTGTTTGTTATGCACAGGGTACTTCACTCAACCAATCAAATCGTCAATAAAGTATGACATTACAGTAGAATTTTAGTACGTTATTCCGAAAAAAAAACAACTGTAATTTATAGGCGTGGGCTGTCAAAAAGGTCATTAGTCGCCGGACGGGGTATAGTAAAATAGAGACAGTGAATATTGTAAAATACGTCATCGGATGTCATGTCATTTCTTTCTATTAAGAAAAAAAAATGCAATATAATAACAGTAAAGTCATTTCACTAGAGGGTTCAAATTATTTTTTCCTAAGTATTATAAAAACATCGTAAGATCCATAAGTGCATTGATAAATATTCATTGCTACTCAAACACATCGCGATCAATAAAGCCCGCCATTAAACGGACGATTGCTGTCAATACGCGCGTTTCCCCGTTCTCTGTCGCGATCATATCTGCGCACGCGCAACTCAGCGCTTGCGCATATCTATCGATCGGCGATCTATCGATCCGTTGATGTATAGCTAAGTGCGGTGGGAAGCGGGAACGGCAAGTGTTTTGTGTACGAAGTCAGGCGACAGGCGTCGTGACTACGTCTAGATACCGGACACCTAACAAATGGACCTACTTTATAAACTAACACCTCGTGCAATAACGAAATAACTATCCATTTACAAAATCAAAATTTACATTATTGAAGTAGGCTTCAAAAGCACCCGTGATACAAATTAAATTTATTTTTCGTACCATTTGCTCAAAAAAGTGACAGTCTACGCCACAAAAAGCGAACATAACAATAGTCATTTTTAATCTGTAAAAAAACAGGGAAAGAAAATTGTACTGAATTTCATTCATCCTCTAGGGGGAGAATGTGATTTAAATTTGGAATACTTACCGAAATTTATACTGAACTTCATCTGTGTTTACACCATATAGTATTTTTTTGTTGTATATAAAGCATTATACATCTTTTTGAAAAAGGAATACGCATTTATTATGCAGTTATGATTATTAAATAAAATTACGAAAACCGACGAGGCCATATGAGCTTAATGCCTTTGCTTTTCCGACAAAAAAATATTAGGTAGTCTAGGAATTTGCCGCGTTTTTGTTTTCTTCAAATACATAAACGTTAAGTTTATTTTTATAAATAAGTTAATGTTCTTGTTATATATGTGACTATAGTTTTTATATTGTCTCTGGCAACAATCTCCTGTCGATGATTAAGCTGTATCTGTGTCATTAAGTTAGTTATAAAATAAACGTGATACTGAGTACTCGTTGTCTTATTTACTAGTGGCGAACGAGGGTAAACAAAGTTTAAAAATGTCGGTCGGTCGGCTTAGCGAGTTCGACGTGGACGCGGGCAATTGGGAGCTGTATTGTGAGCGCTTAGAGATGTACTTTAAGGCGAACGCGATTAAGGACGAATTAAAATTGCCTATTTTAATCTCGTCAATGGGTGATGTCGCATATGAACTTTTAGTAAATCTCGCGATTCCCCAGAAACCTGCAGAGTTGTCATTTCAAGAAGCTGTTAAGTTATTAAAAGAGCATTTAAACCCGAAACCGTCAATTCTTGCGGAACGATATATTTTTCGCCAGAGAAAACAAAAAACGAATGAAAAAATTCAGTGCTATGTGGCGGTATTAAAAAAACTTTCTCGGTTTTGTGACTTTGGTGCGACATTGAATGAAAATCTAAGGGATCAGTTCGTGTGTGGTATTAAATGTGACGCCATACGACAACAATTATTTGCGAGTGGAGACATTACATTCCAAAAGGCAGTTAAAACAGCTTGCATATTGGAGGCAGCGGAACGAGACGCGGCCGCGGTGGAGGGGCCGGGCGGAGACGCGGACGCGGGCGCGAGCGCGAGCGCGGTCCCGTCGGCGGCGGCCGCGTGCGTATCTGGAGCAGCGAGTACGAGTACTTCACGACGTAGCTCGGCAGGCCTAGACGGTGGTGTGCATAGGTTGCAGATCAGTGGCTGTCCGGTATGCGGTGATTATCGGCATAGGCGTGCAGACTGTAAGTTTAAAAATGCTAAGTGCAGTCGTTGCGGGCAAATAGGTCATTTGAGACGAATGTGTGGAGACAATTCAATGATGACATCGGTTGCTACGAACAACTGTGGTAGCGGGAAAGGGGCAACACGTAGTCGCGGGAAACGCGATTCGTTTGCGGCGCAAGGCGACCGAACAAAATGGCGGCCGGGGGCGATGGCGTATTCCAATAATAATCGACGGGCTGCCCATACGCATTGGATGGAGGACCAGGATGAGCATGAGGAACAGGAGGCGGATGAGGCGATTTATCAAATGTCCCTGAGCCAGTACAAGCCGGTGAGAATTACATTAAATGTACAAAAAGTTGATCTTACGATGGAAATCGATACCGGCTCCCCCTTATCTTGTATTAATTATAAAACTTATTTAAAATACTTTAATAAAATACCATTGTTAGAAGCTAATTTATCTATAAATTATTATAATCTAAGTCAAGATAATGCATTAGGTAGGTTAGAAGTAAATGTTAGACATAAAAATAAAAATAAACTATTAGATTTATACGTATTCAAGGTCGGCGCTACGAGTTTACTGGGACGGCAATGGCTTGCCGAGTTAGATATTTCTGTTCCAAAAATAGGCATTAATAATTTGTCTTTAGAAATAAAAAAAATTAAGGACCGAAACGTAATTATTAATAATATTGTTTCTAGGCATAAGGATTTATTCGATGGTACTTTGGGGTGCTTCACGGGCGGTCGGGCGACATTAAAACTGCGAGCCGACGCGGAACCCGTGTTCTGCCGCGCGCGGCCTCTGCCGTACGCGCTGCGGCCGCGAGTCGACGCCGAGCTGGATGGCATGCTGCGCGCCGGCGTCATCGAGCCCGTTGACACCTCCGACTGGGCTACGCCGTTGGTAATTGTTCATAAGCCTGATGGTTCTTTGCGTATATGTGCCGATTACAAAGTCACACTGAATAAAATGTTATATGTGGATAAGTACCCGGTACCCAAAGTTGACGATTTATTCTCACGGCTCAGGGGTAGTAAATATTTTACTAAACTCGATCTTTCTCAAGCTTATAATCAAATTTTACTCGATGAAACTAGAAATTTAACGGTGATTAATACTCATAGGGGTCTCTTTATGTATAACCGCTTAGTATACGGTCTAGCTTCGAGCCCTGGAATTTTTCAAAGAATAATGGTAAAATTGTTTGAGGGCGTTCCCAATGTAACAGTTTTTCTTGATGATATATTAATACATATAAAGAAATTCTTAATGAATCTCTTTAGTTTATTATGTGACGCCTGGCTGGATGTCATTTGATTTTAAATTTTAAATAGATAAGATGTCAGACAGAATGTTATGAAATTTATATAGCTATTTTATTAATTGTTAGAATTTGTAAATAAGAGTACGTATAGAATAATAAACTTGAAATGTCGTTTCTTTGATTTCAGGTAGGATGTATATTAATTATGTTATTATTATGTATAAAGCTAGAATATTTAATTTTAATGAATAAACTTTGATTTCAGAGCAACGTCATCTTATTATTTTGGTACTCACATACAAATAGATATATAATCTTATAAAACGACATGGTTATGGTTATGGTTAGCAAAAATAATGATTCATTTTACAAAAAATATGGAAATCCACGAATCATCTATAAAAATAAAAATAAAAGCCCATGTAATATTTGTAAAAAATTAAAAAAAGGAACTCGCTATCATCCTGAATCTACATGCTGGTTTTTAAATCAAGATGATATAATAAAAGAAAATAACAGACCATGTAATATTTGTAAAAAATTAAAAAAAGGAACTCGCTATCACCCCGAATCTACATGCTGGTTTAAAACAAACGAAGATGATATAATAAAAGAAAATAATATTAAACCTATTAATAATTCTGTTATAGAAGCCGAATTAAAGGAAACTAATCAAAAAAACGAATAGTGACACCATTAATAAAAGTCAAACTGCTATTGAATAATATGTTGCATGTATATGGAATCTATGATTCTGGTTCAAACGTTTCCCTGATAAATTCGAAGCTATTAAAACTAAAAGGGAAAATAAACAATATAAATGTAACAAATTTAATAACAATTAATGGTGTCAAAAAGACTAGTGGTTTGACAAATTTGAAAATAAAAATATTTGAGATAGAAAAAAATGTAGATGTATACATTATTGATGAAAAAAATTTTAACTATGATTTCTTGATTGGATTAGACATTATAAAGGAATTCAAACTAGTACAAAACGAAGATTTAAAAATAACTCAAAAAGCTCATTTCAATGAGAACATAAAAACAAATAGTGAAGAAAAAGAAAGCACAGATAACAGAGATATAAAACAACACAAAATTAACTTCAACGAACATGTAAAAGAAGAAGATTTTGAAATAAAGATAGATCATTTAGATGATTAAAAAAAATTACAAATTAATAAATTAATAGAAGAATACAACACAGTTTTTGCAAAAAATAAATATGATGTTGGTACTGTTAATGGATATGAAGCTAGAATAGACTTATTGGTAGACAAATATTGCTGTAAAAGGCCATACAAATGCACTATGGAAGATAGAAAAGAAATAGAGAAGCAAATAGCAAATTTATTGAATAAAAATCTTATAGAAGAATCCTACAGTCCTTTTGCTGCACCTGTCACTTTGGCTTTTAAAAAAGAGGAAAACAAGAAATCCAGATTATGTATAGATTTTAGGGAACTTAATAAAATAGTAGTGCCGGAGGCCCAACCATTTCCTTTAATAGATGATATAATGACAAAAACGAGAAATTGTACATATTTCACAACACTAGATATTAATTCTGCATTTTGGTCAATTCCTTTGAGAATAGAAGACAGGAAGAAAACTGGATTTGTGACTCAAGAAGGACATTTCCAATGGACTTGCTTACCATTTGGCTTAAAAACAGCACCAGCAATATTTCAAAGAATATTGAGCAATATACTTAGAAAATACAAACTTACAGAATTTGCTGTAAATTACATAGATGATATTCTAGTATTTTCAAAATCTTTTGATCAGCACATTAGTCATCTGAAGCAATTATTAGAAGCAATTAAAACAGAAGGTTTTAAATTGAAATTTACAAAATGCACATTTGCATCAAATTCAGTAAAATACCTGGGTCATATTATACAAAATAATTCTATAAAACCATTAAAAGATAATTTAATTTCTATAAAAAATTTTCCTATTCCAAAAACACAAAAAAATGTAAGACAGTTTCTAGGAAAAATAAATTATTATCATGAATACATTCCAAGAAGTGCAATAATATTAGATCCGTTACATAATTTACTCAGAAAAAATCAAAATTTCATTTGGACTGATAAATGCCAAGAGAAATTTGAGAAAATAAAAAAAATTCTTTGTTCTCAACCAGTTTTGGAAATATATGATAAAGATTTACCAATAAATATTTATACAGACGCGTCTATAGAAGGAATTGGAGCCATTTTAAAACAGACGCAGCCAGATGGGATAGAAAAGCCAGTTGCTTATTTCTCAAAGAAGCTAAATGAAGCTCAAAAAAAGAAAAAAGCCATATATTTAGAATGTTTGGCCATTAAAGAAGCGGTACGATACTGGCAATACTGGTTAATAGGAAAATCATTTACAGTTTATTCAGACCATAAGCCATTAGAAAATATGAATGTGAAATCAAGAACTGATGAAGATCTAGGTGATTTGATGTACTACTTATCCCAATATGATTTTAAAATAAAATACGCTCCAGGAAAAGATAATTTGGAAGCAGATTGCCTTAGTAGAAACCCAGTATTAGAATCTGACGAAAATAAAGATGAACAGCTTAAGATTGTGAACTTAATTGATGTCGAAGATATTTTAATGGATCAGAATGAAAATGAAGAGATACAAAATAATAAAAATAAAATGATTAAGAAACAAAACATATATTATAAAAAAGTAAGAAATAAAGAAAAAATAATTTTATCAGAGGAATTCAGCATACAATTTATAAGAAATATACATGAAAATCTATGTCATATAGGAATTCAGCAGATGCAAAAAACACTTGGTCCATTATACACTGCTAAAAATTTAACTAAAAATATCAAAGAAATATGTAAAAACTGTAAGATTTGTATAAAAAATAAATCAAGAGGACAGGAGAAATTTGGATTTATGTCTCATCTGGGTCCAGCCAAGAAACCTTTTGAAATAGTCTCAATAGATACAATAGGAGGTTTTGGAGGCTCAAGATCTACAAAGAAGTATCTACATCTTTTAGTAGATCACTTTACGAGATACGCATTTATACTAACATCGAAAACTCAATGTGCGAATGATTTCATTAAACTGGTTTCAAAAATATCAAACACTGACGACATTAAGATGCTTCTCACCGACCAGTATCCCGGTATAAATTCAAATGAATTCAAGAAATTTTTGGAAGAAAAACAAATAACTATGATATTCACTGCAGTAAATGCACCATTCTCGAACGGTTTAAATGAGAGATTAAACCAAACATTGGTGAATAAAATACGATGCAAATTTAATGAAGATGGAAATAGAAAAGCTTGGACAACGATAGCTCATGAGTGTGTAGATAAATATAATAAAACTATCCACTCAGTAACTGGTTTCTCTCCAACTTATCTTTTATACGGTATAGATTTTACTATTTTACCAAAAGAATTGACGACAGAAAAGACTGAAAATAATTGGATAAGAGATAGGACAACAGCATTAGAAAATACAATAAAATCACATAACTACAACAAAATGTTATTTGATAAGAACAGAAAACACCATGAATTTAATGTTGGAGACATGGTGTACATAGAAAATGGAAATAAGCTAAACAGAAAAAAACTAGATGAGCTGAAAATTGGTCCTTATCAAATCATGGAAAGAAAATCTAAATCGATATATATAATTGACACTGGATATAGGAAAACAGAGTCTAATTTATTTCATATTTCAAAAATTATTCCAGCAACCAAAATAGAAGATGAGAGTTTTTATTTTTAAATTATCTTTCTCCAGGGGGGGAGATATAAAGAAATTCTTAATGAATCTCTTTAGTTTATTATGTGACGCCTGGCTGGATGTCATTTGATTTTAAATTTTAAATAGATAAGATGTCAGACAGAATGTTATGAAATTTATATAGCTATTTTATTAATTGTTAGAATTTGTAAATAAGAGTACGTATAGAATAATAAACTTGAAATGTCGTTTCTTTGATTTCAGGTAGGATGTATATTAATTATGTTATTATTATGTATAAAGCTAGAATATTTAATTTTAATGAATAAACTTTGATTTCAGAGCAACGTCATCTTATTATTTTGGTACTCACATACAAATAGATATATAATCTTATATACATAATTCTCGTCTGGACTCCCATATTGATACGGTAAATAGGGTCTTGCAAATCCTTAAAGACAATGGATTGAAAATAAAGAAACAAAAGTGTGATTTTTTATGTGAAGAGGTAAAATATTTAGGATTTATAGTCAGTAGCGAGGGAGTGAGGGTAGATAGAGAAAAAATCAAACCGATTTTAGAAATAGCTCCTCCATCTAATGTATCTGAACTAAAATCTTTTCTGGGTATGGTAAATTTTTATGGAAAATTTATTAAAAATTTATCTGGGAATTTAATTCCTCTTTATGAATTGTTAAAAAAAGGAAAACACTGGTCATGGGGTACGAAACAAGATGTTGCGTTTGGTAAGGTTAAGAAAATGCTAGTAAGTCCTGAAATATTAATTCACTACGACGAATCGAAACCGGTTGTAGTGACGTGTGACGCGAGCGGTCGAGGCATCGGTGCCGTGCTCGCGCAGACGGACGGGCGCGGCCGGGAGCGCGCCGTCGCGTACGCCTCGCGGGCGCTCACGCCGGCTGAGCGGAATTACAGCCAGATACATCGGGAAGCGTTGGCTATCGTTTTCGCGGTTAAAAAGTTTCATCAATATCTATACGGAAGGCATTTCATTTTGCGAACCGATCACAAGCCTTTAACTAGTATATTCGGGGCCGACTCGGGAATACCTAGTATGACGGCGAGTCGATTACAGCGTTGGGCGTTATTGTTATCGGCATACGACTTTACTATCGAATACGTAAATACTAATAATAATGGAGCCGATGCACTTTCGAGATTGATGCAAGGCTACAAGGCGTTAAACGCTAAAGATGTTTGTGAATATGAGCCGGAGCAAACTTATCTACATTTTGCTTCCGAAGCCCTTTTGCTTAATTTTGAGAATATTAGAAAAGAAACCCGGAAAGATCCTATTTTGAGTAGAATTATGTCTTATGTTAGGGACGGGTGGCCGAAAGATGTAGAAATTAAGGAATTTAAACCTTATTTCAATAGGCGCACGGAATTATATTACGAATTAGGTTGTCTAATGTGGGGGCATAGGCTGGTAGTACCTAAAACTTGTCGAAATAAGATTTTATTAGAATTGCACGATAGTCACATGGGTATTGTGAAAACTAAAGCCATAGCTAGAAGTTACGTGTGGTGGCCGGGGATAGATGAGGAAATCAAGGCTTGTTGTCGCGAGTGTGCAGTGTGCGCGGACGCCGGCGATGCGCCGCCCCGCCACGCCCCTCAGCCTTGGCCCTGGCCTATTAGACCTTGGACGAGACTACATATTGATTTTTTAGGTCCTATTGTAGGAAGGAAATTTTTAGTTATAGTAGACTCATCCTCGAAATGGATCGAGGTCTGTAAAATGAAAGAAACTACAGCTTTAGCGGTAATCACTAACCTCAGAGAAATTTTTGCTCGGTTCGGCATTCCACGTCAGCTGGTTAGTGATAATGGACCCCCTTTCAGTAGTGTCGAATTCAATAACTTTTTGAGTAATAACGGAATTGAACATTGTTACTCGGCTCCATATCACCCATCTTCGAATGGGGCGGCCGAAAATGCAGTTAAAATTTGTAAAAAAGTAATAAAAAAAGCTTTGAAACTGCATATAGATATTGAGTGTGCGTTACAACGGTATTTATTAATGTACAGAAATACTGAACATCATACGACTGGCGAATGTCCAGCTAAGATTTTGCTAGGTAGGACTGTCCGTACGAGGCTTGATCAAATAAAACCATCCCGTGAAAGTTTAGTTTTGAGAGCTCAACAGTATCAACAACGCGCAGCGGGTGGCTCGCATCGAGCTTTTAACGTAGGAGATACTGTGTGGTATCGCGTGTATCAGGGTCCTAGTAAATGGTTGCAAGGCCGAGTTAAAGATGTAATAGGCAATACCGATTATGAAATTGAGACAACTGAGGGTACCGTAGTTCATCGACACATAGACCAAATGAAACTCAGGTCGTCATCTCAAATTTCAGTTACCAAATCTAAAAAGTATAAAACAATACTTTCAGGAAGTGATCACACGGCGTACCCTTTCGCGGGATCGGGGGGCTCGAATTCACTTCTAGATGGAGGTGAGGTGACCGATGGCACTCAGCTCGGTGAGGGGGGTGATAGGGACCTTCAAGGTACCAATGAAAATTCTGCAACGGCCCTAAACATACGTCGTTACCCTTTAAGAGTGCGTAAGGCACCGGAACGCTATGGGTTCGATTAAACCCCATAGTCATAAGCATTTATTTTATTAATTAATTATTGTGTAATAGGCATTTAGTCATAAGGTTGTTCCAAATATTTTTGTCGTTGTTAGTAGTATTTTATTATGTTAGTATTATATAATATTGTTTCTTATTAAGGGTGGAGGTGTTATATATGTGACTATAGTTTTTATATTGTCTCTGGCAACAATCTCCTGTCGATGATTAAGCTGTATCTGTGTCATTAAGTTAGTTATAAAATAAACGTGATACTGAGTACTCGTTGTCTTATTTACTAAAAATACGTTACGATGTTAAATCAGAGCGACAGTGACAGTGAATTGTCGGATTCCATCAGTGCAAATGCTCACAATTATGAATAATTTGCTTCCAACAAAAATGTAACTCTCTATCAATAATTGGACCAATGTTTCGAATGTTAACTTTTACTTTTAATTGTCGTTATTTTTAATAAATGCTTATCTCATTTTATTATTGTGTTAATTTTTTCGCAAATGGTACGGAAAGTAGAGTATTTTCCTCGGCGATAAAGCTGTCTTAGTCTTGGGTGAACTTAAATCCCTCGCTACACTCAGGACTCGTCTTAAATCCCTCGCTTCGCTCGTGATTTAAGTTTTTAACACCCTCGTTACGCTCGGGAGTGAACCTCGAGTCCTTCGTTACGCTCGCGATTTCAATTGTCATCCGCGACAGAAGACACTGCTTTATCCCCTTTGTTAATAATCTATTAGTCATCGTTCACAAATCCACTTTATTCTCCTTCTTCTTCTGCTTGGCATTATTCATCCCGGCTTTTATTGCCAGGGTTTACCTTCCAACTACGCATTTTCCACTTTGCGCGATTTTTTACATCGTTTCTGGTAAGACCATTGGTCATCGGCCATTAACCAATTTATTATTATTAAATACAATGATTAACTTATTTTACAAATTATCAATTATAGTTGAAAATGAATCTAGTACCGATTCGGAATGAAGATTTTTTAATAGATACTAAACTTGCCTCAGTTTTGTCTACGTTTTATGTACCTATATATATAAAGAAATCGTGGCTAGAAAGTGTGTTTTTGTATTAGCGAATGCTGATAGTCATTAGTACCAATAAACACTTTAATTTATATGAACATTACCTCGACTAATGTAGAAAGATAATTACTTAAAGGGTTAAGTCTAGTTGAATATTTACTGACTGGTAGTAAAAGTAAAGTCGTGTCCCAGGTTAATTGACGTACGTAAATTTTGTCCTTATAGTGCCAGGTATATTATAGTTTACAAATACGATGGTTTTGAGGATAGTTTTACAGAAGACTTTCACGCGATTTTTTTTGTATCTGTTGTAATAAGTTTTTTTTTAAATATATATAGAACACATGAAGTTCGAGGGTAAACGAAACAGCTAAAACTTCGTACTAACTAATTTGTCCTTTTTCCGAACATAAATAATTACATATTATTTTTTTTACCAAAAACAATAAAATTTGAGTAAAAAAAATATTCTAATATTTTTGTAAACATGCTACTTTCTAGGTTTTCAGAATAGATTAAAAACTATTTTTTTGCGTTTTGTGATTCAAAAATGTAAGTCCTTAGGCTATGAAACGCCTTTATATTACATAAATAAGCTTAATAGGGATAATAGCTAGCTGACGCTGCCGTTAGTTCAATAAGTGTCGACCACAAAATACCAACCAATATCGATAGTTAGGATTGAACGGGTAACCGCATCAACAGTTTCTATCTATCAGTCCCACAAAGCCCGCGATCAGCTTGTTCCACACGACCACAGCCATCGATCTTGGCCATATTTGGTTCTAGTTAGTGTTGTCATGTCGTAAATCGCGCTAACGGGACCGATCGGCGCGTGAATGGGACGCTTATTGTCAACCCGGGGCGTGCCGTTTGATGCTCGACACAAATGTACTAATATGAAGTTCCGAATTATATTTACAGTAATGTAAAATTGTTCAGTCCTCGTGTTATCATTGGAATATATTGACATCGACCACTGGTTTGACATTTATTCCAATAGGCCAAATCAGTGGTCGCTCTCATTATATTATATGTCATGATATTACTAATCATTACAAAACAAAGTCACTTCCCGCTGTCTGTATGCTAGATCTTTAAAACTACGCAATAGATTTTGATACGGTTTTCTTTAGTAAATAGAGTGATTCCGGAGGAAGGTTTTTATTTATAATACATGCATAGTATAGAAATATGTATAATACCTACATGCATAAAATAGAAAAACACTGATAGCTTTAGAAGTTTCTAATGTGATATCGTAAATGCTGCCTGCTGTGTGGTTACGGCAGTAAAGAATATAGCCACCTTCCCGTGCGTCCCGTGGGTGTTCCACTACCACCTTGGAACTTAGAAAGCCGACCGATGGCGGGATAACCATCCAACTGCTGGCTTTGAAATATACAGGCCGAAGACGGGCAGCAGCGTCATCAGTCGTCGACAAAGCCAGCCCTGCGGTCACCAACCCGCCTGCCCAGCGTGGTGACTATGGGCAACACCTATAAGTTTACAACATTTTTGGCGCGAACTTGTGGAGGCCTATGTCTAGCAGTGCACTGCGATAGGCTGAAATGTGTGTGACATGACAAGCATCAGCTTTCAATTACAAAAAGGACCATTAAAATGTGTCATACCCTATAAAAAGTTATAAAATTTTCCTATATTAGTTAAACAATGTAGGTCGACGAAAAAATTTTGAAGTAAATAGGTACGCATTATTAGAAATAACTCGAAAAGTACTCGTTAGATCTCGATTAAATTTAAATGGGACCACATGACAAGCACGACTTAGCCTTTATTCAACATGTCACTGTAATTATAATTAAAAGAATGATGTTAAACAAATAAATTTGTCTTCATTACTTATTTCTATGTTTTAATTTGTCTAAGCAATGATATCCAAACTAAATTAATGACTAACCAATCTAATTACATGACCCTAATTTTCCAGCAATAACCTTAATTATTATCATCATTACTTTTCGTTAATGTTTCCAGAAATGTAGCGCAATTAATTACAGTAATTGTGTTATAAATTTCCACAATCAACAATCTTGTGTAATGTAACAAGTTTTGTGTATTTTAACTATATTTTAGTTTAACTACAAGTTATTTGTAACTGTTGTAGATAAAAGTGTCGCTAAAAATAACCGATATTATTGTCTCTACTTTAGACATTAACAATATAGACTCTTGTATCAATATATATTATTAAGCCAGGGTTGAAGCCTTTGAAAATAGTAAGAAGAAAAAAAATAGAACAAGATGGAACTCATAATTAAAGTAAGAAAAAATAACAAAAATAAAAATAAAAATCATTTTCGTGTGATTTGAGGTTGGGAAGTGTGTGGGGGGGGGGAGATTTTAACGTTGAAAACGATTTAACACAAGTCCTATCGAAAAAAATTAAAAGGCAAAGTTGTAGGTAAGTAATAAAAAGATTGGCAACTTTCTAATGACTTTCATCCTGCTCTAAAAATTTTTCGTCTCAAAAATGATCGACCATGGCATACATATACATTTTGTAATAATTAGATAATACCTACTGTAACTAAGCGTTTGGGCAACAATCACATTAATTGGCTGATGGGCACCAGAAACATATTTGTCATTGTGTCATTCTGTTGTATCATGTGAGTCTGTCTCTGGACTGAGGATTTACTCCATTCTTTAGGCCATTGCATGTGAATTGTGAGATGTACATTTAAATCAAGAAGAGGAGACGATACGTATAAGAACGCTCTTTATCCTTCTTTTACGAAGGAAAGGGTTATGACTTAATATTGTATGCTACACTATTAGCGAATATACAAGTCTGTTTGTATTAATTCGGAACCGAACCCACGATCGCCTAAAAGCAACATAAATATTCTAAGCATCGAGCATATGCCTTAGATACCTATTTTAGCTGACAAACTGTAATGATAGCTGACGAAACTACCGGTATAAAGTGTGTAGTCGACGAGGCATCATTTATCAATGTATTAGAACTCGCTTAGTACTAATCGAGGAACCTACTTACTAAAAACTTAATAGCCTATAAAACCCACTATCTATCAGCTGTTCTCATAACACTATTGTTAGAAAATTCAATCTTATGGTACAGGGAATAGAACTCAAACTAAAAAACTAACTACAGTTATATTTATGGTATTAGCGTTAAATATGTTCTTAATAAATTGACATGAAACAACAAGATAAATAAATAAAACATCGAATACACCTGCTTGATTAGGAAACAACTTTGTACAAAGTTGCGGTCTAACTCAGGTCAGTTTCCAGACACGCTAGTATGTGGCTGCAACATTATGAATTACATATAATTATGACGTTTTAATGTTATTGAAGTATTTTTATCATTAACGACCAATTTGTTTTTATCTTTCTTTTTTTAAACTTTGGTTCTTTTAAGCAATTAACGAAATTTAATTATATATTTCACATAAAAATAAAAATAAATTGTAATAAATATTTCTAAAAAATTCGAAAATTCACGCTCTCGTAAAATCCTTTAGAAGTATAATTATCAATACCAGTGCATTACATTACACATATTTTAATAATATATTTAAAAAATTTGGGTATACTGTTTACAAACAAAAACCTTACGCGCCAATTTTAGTGGACACTCATCATTATCTTATAATGTGTGACACACACAGACACATACAAGAAGAGAATATGTGAGGCGTTTAGAGCCATCAATACTTCTACGAGTTCTACGTGTAGACATCCGAAGCGCACGCAACGCCTTTGCTTCTTCTCATATTAATCACTTAACGCAAAACTAATCGCATGCGTCGTGTGTGTTTGCGTATTTTCAACCGACTTCCAAAAAAGGAGGAGGTTCTCAATTCGACACGTATGTTTTTTTTTTTTTATGTATGTTAGCTCAGAACTTTTGACTGGGTGGACCGATTTCGATCAATTTTGTTTTAATTGAAAGGTGTTGCGTGTCATGTGGTCCCATTTTAATTTAATTGAGATCTGACAAGTACTTTTAGAGTTATATCTAATAATGCTTATTTACGTGACTACTTTTTCGTCGACCTACGTTATATTATACCGCATAACTTTTTACTCGGTATACCGATTTCGATGATTCTTACTTTAATCGAAAGCTAATACTTGTCATGTAGTCTTGTTTAAATTAGATCGAAAACTGATTACAACTTTTTGAGTAATCTTTAATAGTGCGTATTTACTTGACTATTTATTCGTCTTATTACGTTGTATTACTTGTCGATGTAATTGAAGTCGGTTTTTTTTCGTTTGCGAGCAAACACAATTATGTTACACTGCGATACGCAATACATTTACGACGACACGCTGTGAAGCAAATACACTTCTGTCTTGGTAGCTAATATTTTTGCCGTGACAACGTCTAATAAATCGATGAACGCCGAATGCATGCACGAAAAAGGATGACTCATTGCCCTGTTACGCTCATTGTCCCGTTACGCTCATTGTCCCGTTATGTATTGTAAGCTTGCGCCGCATCTATCTCTCTTCCACTCGATTGGCCTATGCGTCCGAGGAGATGTTTTGTTATGACGTTGTCACGTTAAACTATCGTCCGTAAACCAACTTTACAGACAAACCAATTTTACTTATAAACATAGAAGTCATTTAATTTCTCACTACCGGATAAATGACTCTTCTAAATAGGTAGATAAGGAAGATTAATCTGCGATGTCTAAGTCCTGTTCATACAGGTAGGTACGCTTCTTCATCACTGAGAAACAAGAAGAAAATGTCGACAAAAAATTATCATTCATGATTGCAGTGCAGCTGCAGACGTATTTAAATTATAAATTAAGATTTATTGTACAATATTATATAATAAATGAAATATTTTATAATAATACACCTAGTTAATACTAATATTAGTATTAACTAGGTGTACTGTACACACTCAAAAAAGGCACCATGAGCACTTTCGAATCGTCATTTTACAAATTAAAATTGTAAAGTAATTACTCGTATTATATGTATTTGTAAAAGTAAAGCTACCACCTATTCGGTATATACTCGTAGATTGTGCAGAGAAGAATCGGCGAGAAATTCCGCAGTTACACTTTAGAAAATAAAAATATATAAACTGTGTTTTAGTACAAAAGTATCTTGCATGAAATACAGTGCCACTAAGTCCACACATCTTTATCAGCTATATGTATAATTGTGCACCGAATAATACGCTTTATATATTTTTTTACTATGTCTATTACATAATATATAGTACATTAAACATTATAATTATATTAATGCAATAACAAACAACTGCTGGCTTGAATATTGCTTATTTCAAAAGGTCTCATTTCACTTAAATATATAATTATAAGGGATCCCTAGTACATATTTTTCACCTGATCAGTAACAAGCTAATTTTCCGGGAGTAGCTTTATTTTGATGAGACGAACAAAAAGTTACTCTGCGAAAACTCTCTATTGTGGTAGATAATAGAGTTAGCAGGAGATAGAGCAACAGTGAGCGTAGGACCTGGATAACGTACCACGCAATTTGTAGGACAATACGAGTATTACCATCAAATTATACAAATATTAATTAACTAAAAGAAAATCAGAGGGTTAGTAATAATTTTTGATGACCTTACGAGGTAATCAAGTTGATGAACATTGATTTTTTTTTCTGATTTTTTTTTTTCTTTTAGTTCTTATCCCGGTCTTATTTAGTAGTTATCCCGGTCCTACGCTCACTGTTGTCACTGGGCCGCGTGCGGCCCGCGGGCCGCGCGTTGCCGACCACTGGTTTAGATGACTGAATAACATACTTTTTGTATTTAAATATAAGTACCTACACTTTGACAAAAGCTCGCTCATTAACGTCTAAGTACTGTTACACGGATATTGATTTTCCGCCATTTCTTCTTTATTAACTCTTTCAACTGATCTGGTGTAGTAGTGCGAGTTGTCGCCTTGACGTTATCAATTCCAGATTTGATTCCCGCTACTTACAGATATTTATTTTTGGTCCTCGTGGGTCCTCAGCCTGGAGCCATAACTACCGGCGGCCTGTACCTTAACCTGCTACCAGAGGACTACTGTTTTTATATTTCTAAATATTTTTATTTATCTTTTTTATAAATGTATTTAAAATGTGTAATAGTAGAAAATGTTAAAATTAAAGGGCTCATAATTTAATTAGTTTTGTTTAACAATGATTCGGAATAGACTAATTGACGTACAATAAAACTGTAAGCTCACATTATTCGTCCTTTATATAAAACTAGCTTCTGCGCGCGACTTCGTCCCCGTGGAATAGGACCAATTCTCTATGAAGCTCTTAAGAGGAAAAAAAACCGATTTTGAAACATTCTTCATTGGTGCTACGCTCCTATTGGTCTTAGCGTGATGATATATAGCCTATAGCCTTCCTCGATAAATGGGCTATCTAACACTGAAAGAATTTTTCAAATCGGACCAGTAGATCCTGAGATTAGCGCGTTCTAACAAACAAACAAACAAACAAACAATCAAACAAACTCTTCAGCTTTATTATATTCGTATAGATAAAACTTAAAGTAGCAAATTTTTTGTGTCTGTGCAAAAACAAGCTTGAAACAACTTACTTTAAATCAAAAACGCCTTCCGTTGGAGCCAGTCCCACATATAGAGCAGTTTTGCAAGCAAGCGGAGCAAATTAAATTAATAATAGCTATGATGTCCATTGTGGCGGAGCGCGGGTCTGCTCTCCTCGTAATCACAGCCTTCGAACGAGCTCCGAACCGGCGAGATGTACTGCTAGTGATGTTAGGGTATAGACACATTATTCTTATAACACAAAAATACGTGTTTTTTCACATACGGTCGATTGCTTTAATAGTAATAAATAACAATCGATTACGCTACGCTTCAGTCTTTAATATCCTACTGCTGGGCATAGGCCTCTTTACAATAGTAGGAGAAGAATCAAAGCTTAATCCACCACGCTGCTCTACTATGGGTTGGCGGATATATTCCCTATTATGAGTTACGATCGCTATCAGGTGTACATGAAAACAACCGGGACCGACAGCATAACGTACACTCCAAGGCACGATAGGGAGACCCACATGGGCTAACAACCAGACCAAAAATAAATATTCGTCGGTGTTTAGGCGCAGCCGACATGGCACGCAACATTACACCAGAGCGGGAATTGCTAGGAATCACATACTTCCTATAATCTTCATTAATTAAATTCGTAATTTATTATTAATAAAAAAGGATGGATGTCCTATTGATGAAAAACGAGTGTGCTTTTGACCACTCGACTGAAGTAAAACTTAGGAAACATAACTAACTCTCTCTCTTTCTATCTTCACTAACTTATATCTCCCTTTCAACTTCCGTTCGCCTCGCCCGATCACACTTTTCGTAACGTTCTCATCACCCATTCACCAGCTTAATCACCAAGTCAAGCGTATGTAAAGAAGTTTTACTTCAAAAACTATCTCGTCACATCTGTCACACTACAAAATTCCTTGTCACATTTGCCACATGTGGCTCGACCCTTCGTACAACAATTGGGCAAGTATCTCGGTGGTGAAATTACGACTGACGTAGATCTGACGAGGTCACGTGACAAATTTAATAACCTCGGCTTTATTGGCGGTTACGTGAATCACGGAGCACGATTAATTCTCTATAATAATAGGCTATATAACCTATATATGTGGGTGATTACGCTCGTATAGTTTTTCGTAATATTTCTGTAATTCTATCACAATTTTTGTTTTTTTCGTAATTGTTAATTTATACAAAGTTATAATATTGGTTTTAGTAGCTAAAAATATGAATAATAATATTATCTTGACACCTCAAATACCTAAAGAATAAGCAAGTTGAAGTGGCAGTGAGCTGGTCACCTGTATCGCAGGACCGATGGCCGCTGGAGCAGATGTATCCTGGAGTGGAGACCGCGTGTTGGCAAACGCAGTGTGGGACGCTCTCCGGCCCGCTGGACTGATGATCTACGTAAGATCGCTGGATGAGGACTGCGGAAAACCGAGAAGTTTGATACGAATTTGGGAAGGCATACGTCCCAGCAGTGGACTGCGAAAGGCTGAAGTGATCTCAAATACTGATGTATTTAAAAAAAAGACAAAAGAGATAACTGGAGACCGAGAGAGACAGTTTAAATACAGTAATAAAATGTAATGCACATACCACATAGGTAATAGGCTAGTAAAAATAGACGTTTTTTTTGGTCAACCTCGCACTAAATTTCCGATCCAATTTTAGTTTTTTATTAGGTTAAGGGTCACTTGCTGACCATAAAAACATAAAATGCTGACAGATCCAGGTGGAGCTTCGATCGCAATCTTAAAGAAAAGTTTTTGGCCGATATCTCGAAAACTATCAACTTTAGGGCAAAAGTTATTCAATTTTTTTTTTGTAGACAATAAAATTTCGCATCTTTTATTTCCTGTAAACTTTTTTGTAAAACTTACCGTTTACGATTTATGGCCCATTTAATGAACCCGTTTTTCATTTTTGGCCAATAACTCTTCAAATATTGGATTAATCAATAAAATGCATCTATCCATTTTTTAAGATCACTTTATTCTCTACAACTTTTGTTTGAAACTTTTTTTTCTAATGTCCATACTTTTTGAGTTATAAAATGTTTAATTTAGAAATGCCGGCGCTCGGCGGGTGACGCGGCAGTTAGTTGTACGAAATATAATAAAAAAAAATATATAAAAAATTACTATTGCAGGTAAGGAAATGTACTATCAATTTTTAAGTACATAAATAAGCGGGTTATTTTTTTTTAAATTTGTTTGTTGAATTTGTACCATTATATTCTATGCGTACCTTGAAATTTTCGACTTTACGCCCGGTAGTCCAACATTAAACGTTTTATAACTCAAAAAGTATGGACATTAGAAAAAAAAAGTTTCAAACAAAAGTTGTAGAGAATAAAGTGATCTTAAAAAATGGATAATGCATTTTATTGATTAATCCAATATTTGAAGAGTTATTGGCCAAAAATGAAAAACGGGTTCATTAAATGGGCCATAAATCGTAAACGGTAAGTTTTTTCAAAAAAGTTTACAGGAAATAAAAGATGCGAAATTTTACTGTCTACAAAAAAGGTTTAAATAACTTTTGCCCTAAAGTTGATAGTTTTCGAGATATCGGCCAAAAACTTTTCTTTAAGATTGCGATCGAAGCTCCACCTGGATCTGTCAGCATTTTATGTTTTTATGGTCAGCAAGTGACCCTTAACCTAATAAAAAACTAAAATTGGATCGGAAATTTAGTGCGAGGTTAAATGCTTTATTGACTGGCCTATAATACAAATATTATAGGAGCAAAATTTTAGTTAAAAATTTGTTACTCAATCACACGAGAACAAATTAACAGTTCTAAATAAAATTACACCCATATTAAATAAAATTGTGTCTAGATACCTAACTGGAGATAAAGAAAATCTAATACTAAATTAATTCTTTAAATTCCCAAAAATATGAACAGCTAATTCCGAGACGCAATTACCTACGTAATCTTGAAATCATATAGAATCAAATTTAGAGCTGAGATAAATTCTTTACTCATGATAGCTTGAGTAGCTCAGGTCCTACTAGAACTGGTCCACTCGTCTAACGGAGCTCAACACGGCAATAAATATTAAGACAATAAAAAGCCGGCTGCGTCCATCACACGCCTGCGATGCAGTTTATTACCGTAAGAACTATTTTATTTAGTGATGTAACGTCAATTCTTCTAGATCACCTGCAGTTTATATAACATATTACGGTATTTTCGTATTAATTATTATAGCAGGGCTTGTTTTATGTACAATCACTTACTATATACAGAATCATTTGTTTAAATAACGTCTGACTGCATTGTAATAATCGTGCACTTACGATTAGGAATAAGGTGTGAGTCAAACTGTATTTTCGATCATTATATAGTGTAACTATTATAATTATGATTTTAAATTTATTTTTAAATCTGTTGTATTTAATTGGACACCAATAAATAAATAAACAAATAAAAGTATTCTATTATTTTTTATAGCAATTGCGGAGTTTCTTGCCAATTATTCTCTGCAGAATGAGCAGAATTTACATTCCGAATCGGTGGTAGCTTCAATTTTAACAATCAATCAAATTTTAATTTGTAAAATGTCAATTGAAGGTGCTTCTAAAGCCTATTTTGAGTAAATGTTATTTTGTATTTGTCGTGACAACGTCTAATAAATCGATGAACGCCGGCGGCATGCACGAAAAATAATTAGGTACTCATTGCGTTACGCTCATTGTCCCGTTACGCTCAGTGATAGTATAAGGAATATAATCCACTCGATTGGTCTATACGTCCGAGAAAATATTTTGTTATGACGTTGCCACGTTAAACTATCGTCCGTAAACCAGCTTTATTGATTTGGTTTTACTGAATGTGCCATAAGTTATTAAATAAATAAAAATGGCTGCCAATTACAACTGTCAACTTATACTACAATGTAAGTGACATAGTGTGAGACAGCGTATAACATTAGCCCGATTTTCAACATAAAAACTAATCAAAGACCTCCGGAATGGAACCGTTAAGATTTTCCACTATCCTATTTGAATTATACATTTTATTTATTACAACTATTCCCTTATAAGACTGGCATGTCAAGTGACGATAGTAGGTTGACGGCGGGACAAAAACTAACAGCGCTCGTCAGTCACCGTGTCACGCGTCAGGGTAACTGACGTGACACGACTTATAATATTATTTATTGATTAGTAAATCGCAATATATATATTCAATACTGAGAAAGGGGGAATTAAGATAAGTTAATGTTGTAATTGAGCTGAGGTTTCCATCAGTGTATTTGTAGCGATATTATTTCTTATTCTTACTTTTGTAAATTTCGTTAAGAAAAAATAAAAAAGATCGTTTTTCGAAAGATTCTGTATAAAATAACTATTAATTGTTAATTCTTGCTGATTTGTCTCAGCAGCATCAACATTCCGAATTCACGATAGCTTACATTAACTATCATTAATCAATTAAAGGTTCGAGCCGCGCACATTATAAACATTTGTATTGGCCGTACAGATGTTTGCCGTGGTCTGGGTGTTTGTGTAGTCCGTGTGGGTCTCCCCACCGTGCCTCGGAGAGTCGGTTGTTATCATGTACACCTGATAGCGATAGTTACTCATAGTACGGAATATATCCGCCAACCCGCATCGGAGCAGCGTGGTGGATTAAGCTCTGATCATTCTCCTACATGGGGAAAGAGGCCTATGCCCAACAGTGGGATATTACAGGCTGAAGCGAGCGATGACTTATGGAAATGACGATGTAAATAGTTAAATACGCTGAAGTCTACTTGAATAGATATATTATTGATTTTGAAATAAATACATAAAAAATATTACAATGTCATATTTTCATCACACACCATGCTCCACATAATCAGCCATATTTCAAAAGAGAACGTAAATGAACATAGCGAATTGAATACGGCTCACGCAAATTTCTCACACAAATACCAATTCAGTAGTTAGAACGGGTTGCCCGCTGGTTTTCCCTCTAAATCATTAGAATAAACGCTCGAGGATCGGGCAACCAGCCTGGTTATCACCGTGGGGGGCGATTACAGGAGTGTCAAACGCGTGAACAGTGAATATATTACGGTGACATTAGAACATTACCCACTTGTCTGGGTAGCTAATGAAGCACGTGAATAGGTTTAATTTCTTGCAAATAAGACAGTGTATAATGGATAGACATAATGGAATTATTTGAAAAGAGTTTACGAGGTAGTTTTTTTTTTTTTTTTGAGACTAGCAGTCGTTTTTTTTTTGTTCTGAAATAGACAAACGAATGCCTATGTTTTAAGTAACAGTTGACTGATATAGTACATACTTATTATTTTTTTTAATAACTACATGCACGCGTAAATATTACATCTGGACTAGGAGGTGGGAATTGGGCCCGCGATACTAAAGCGGAATGAAGGGTTACTGTCAACTGCACTAATAATCTGTTAATTTGTCAATACTTATAACTAACTAAGACTACACTCACGATTCAGCCTGTAATATCCCACTGTTGGGCATAGGCCTTTTCCCCATGTAGGAGAAGGATCGGAGCTTAATCCACCACGCTGCTCCAATGCGGGTTGGCGGAAATATTCGACTACACTATCAAAACTTAAAAATCTATCTGGTGTATTGGACAGAAACCTTCTACCATCATTGAAGAATCGAACCCACAAACCTGGATCAGAAAACAGAAGGTACTACCAACAGTCAACCTCGCCACCAAGTCAGTCAACAAAAATATAATTTCATTAATAATTAAACTTTTTTTTTAGCATTAAAATATTACAAATGTAAAAAAAAAATCAAATAGTTGAGGGTATCATCATTTTATTTTCCAGATCATCTGCCCTCATCTCTAATGTCAAGGATGCGTTTAACTCTCATCTGAATGTGATCTGAGTAGCGATTATGTTAATACGCTTATTCGAAGTAGTCTTTGATATATTGGTCCGCTTACGTTGAGGGCAACGGTATACCATTTGTAGTGTGTGCTAGTCGTGCATCGTGACTTTGCTTACATTTATATTATTTTAAATTACGCGCACAACCAATATAAGTACTGATATATAACATTAAATTAAAACGAAAATTCTAATTATAAATAATATTGACGTGACAACTTCTAATAAATCGATGAACGAAAAAGGATGACTCATTGTCCCGTTACGCTCATTGTACGCTTGCGCCGCATCTATCTCTCTTCCACTCGATTGGCCTATGCGTCCTAGGAGTTGTTTTGTTATGACGTTGTCACGTTAAACTATCGTCAGTAAACCAACTTTCCAGACAACCAATTTTTTTTGTAACAAAATTACTAAGAATAAGCATATTTTGTACATTTTGTTAGGTTCTAAATCTATTTAGGTTAGTATGTTAACATCCTATACTTAAGTAAAAATTATTATTTGCAATCTACGCTAACGTATTTCTAAATCAAATAACATTCACATCTTGTTCCAATTTGTATGTACCTATATATAACTTATTAGTTATTACTCCTAACCATGCAAAAGATTTGACACAAAAAAGGCCTAGACCAGTGGTTCTGAACCACTGAGCCGCGGACCAGTGGTGGACCGTGAGAGAACCATAAATGGTCCTCGAAAGCAAAGTTTGGAGTGTCAGTCTCACTGGGTTAAAACTAAATATTCCAGATTTTACCCCAAAAACAGTTGTCCGTGGCAAAACATACATTTGGACAAATGGTCCTTCATCACTAAAAGGTTGAGAGCCATTGGTCTAGACTGTATAATTTTAGAATTAACACGTAACAAAATTAAAATTGAAAACTATTTATTTAAAGAGGTATCAAGTGTACTTTTAAATGGTCATTCTAGACATTAAAAAATACATTTATTTTCATTTAATTAAACATAGTTAAAGTTAAACTGCCACCTATTTGGAATGTACTAGTAGCTTCTGCAGAGAAGAATCGGGGAAAAATTCCGCAGTTACAGTTTTAAAATCTCTTGATATAAACATCTCAAAATTTATCTTCAAAATCATTTCCACAAAATTGTCCTAAAGTGCCTTTCATGCCGGTTCACTGTACTTTGCATCAATAATAAAAAAATAATACAAACAAACGTACACAAACGCTTATATCACAATAAAAGTCAGCTGATAACACAAGAGATTTTTCCGGAGATGGGAGCGAACGGACATGTGTGAATACGTTATTATCGCGCACGTCAATAATTCTTACGACATCTCCGCAGCATCCATTTATCTCCACATTACAGACGGGGCGGAACTTGTCTAAATGTAAATTATATTTATTTATTTATTAGTAAGTAAGGTACCTTACATGCGTTTGAAGTACCGTTTAATCTTTTTCAGAAAATTTTATTCAAAATCAAAATCTAAAATTACTAAATAAATAAATAAATAATATAAATAATTATTAAATATTATTATTATTATTATATTATTGCTGTGTGGCTACGGCATAGAATTTGGCCACCCCCTCTCTACCCGTGGGTGTCGTAAGAGGCGACTAAGGGATAACATAGTTTCACTACCACCTTGGAACTTAAAAAGCCGACCGATGGCGGGATAACCATTAAACTGCTGGCTTTGAAATACACAGGCCGAAGACGGGCAGCAGCGTCTTCGGTGCGACAAAGCCAGCCCTGCGGTCACCAACCCGCCTGCCCAGCGTGGTGACTATGGGTAAAACACATGAGTTCACGCCATTATTGTCGCGAACTTGTGGAGGCCTATGTCCAGCAGTGGACTGCGATAGGCTGAAATGATGATTATAATTATTATTGCCTAATTATTCATGTAGGCTTTAGAAGCACTTTTGAGGCCCGCGATTGTTGTGCCTTTTATTTATAGTAATATTATAAATATGAAGAGTTTGTTTGTTTGTTAATTTGACCGCGCTAATCTCAGGAACTATTTGATCCGATTTGAAATTATTTCAGTGAGAGTAGATAGCCCATTTATCGAGGAAGGCTATAAATATATAGGCTTTATATCATCACGCTAGCACTAATAGGAGCGGAGCACAAAAGAAGAATGCTTTAAAATCAGGGTTTTTTCCTTTTGAGAGCTTCCCCAGTTAGCCCAAAGTAAATACTCCACGCGGACGAAGTCGCTGGCAGAATCCAGTTAAACATATAAAATAAAGTATGATTTCCAGTTTCAAATGTGACCGACGTTTAAATTTTGAAAGTTTTGGATTGATTAAGCCTGCAACATCCCACTGCTGGTCATTGGACTCTTTCTTCATGCAGGAGAAGGAATACTGTCGGCGCTGCACACTTACGACGCGCCACGCTTTCAGTACAGCACACTTTCGACGCAACAAATTTTCAAACAAACACTTTCGATGCGGCGCGCTTTCGGCACACATTCAACAAAACAATCAAACTTCAAACAAACTCACTTTCACATTTATAATATTAGTATTGAACAGTCGTTAAAAATTAATTAATATAATCGCTAACCGAATAATACGCTTCAGGTAGGTATATTATTATGGTACGAATACGCACTTTTATTATATTTTCAATTTTTTTTATATATATATAACTAGATCGGCAAACAAGCGTACGGCTGATGGTACCTGATGGTAAGCGCTTACCGTAGCTTATCTTATACAACACCAGAAGGATCACAAGAGCGTTGCCGACCCCAATAATAATCTGTGATCTTCTGTAGGGTCCATACTCTATATTTCATTAAAATTTATACCAAATACCTTTGTTTTTACGGTAGTATCGTGCGCATGCGCAGATACACCACACTGCCGATAGCGGAACATCCCGCGGCTCACGCCTCACCGCATCGACACTTCCCGCTCGATAGCACGATTTATCGACACGCCACAACATTAGCGGATTAGATCCGCGTATTTAAAGCCTGCTGTTCGCGCTCTATCGATAGATTTATGTGCGAGGTCGATAATTCGAACCGATGAATCAGTTGAATCAGAATCGCGTGTGAATCCACTGTTATTTCAGTATTATATCAGTATTTTGTTCTCAAATCGATATGATCGGCTTTAAGAATACTGTGATTAGTTTCCTTGAGGTGTCAGTTTCTTGAAGACTGTAAGTTTGTAGTGTGTAGTGTCAATAGGTTGAACACGTGCTTAGCTTTCAGTAACAAATGTTATCTTTATTATTATCTAAAATATTAAATATTGTGCCCAGATAATAAGCAATTTTACTTTCCTGCTGTGCCTACTCAGTAAAATGTTTTAGGGAAAACCCGTCAATTAGAAGATGTGAACAAGTGTCTCAGAATACCGTGTATTAGACGTGCAGCCTCACTAAATTTACTTCACTGTTAAACACAAGATGCATACTAAACAAATTAACCACTTCTGATTCAGCGGTGCTCGCGAAGATTTGAACCTGTGACCTTTTGGTTTATATGATATAACACGCAGGTCTTACGAAAAATACATAGCTGTAATTATATATATATGAATGTTGTTTGTATTATAAATGTAAAAGTTTGTATCAAACATCATCGTCATTCTTTCACTCAAAAACTCTATAAAATTGATTAATGATACTTTGTGGTTAATACGTCAAAATCCGCGGGAGATTTCCTATCGTTTGCAATAAAGCTGAGTAGAAAAGAGATCCAGAAAAAACTATATATAACTAGTGAAAGAGTTTTCAAAATCAGCCCAGCTATTTTTGAGTCTATTCGTTACGAACAAACACAAAATTGTACCTTTTTATAATATTAGTATAGATTAACAAACTCCGAAACTACTGCAGCGATTTTAATAATTTTATCGTTATTAAGGCTTCAATATTAAAGTTATAATGAAGATTATCTAAGATAGCACTAACTGATTTTAATGAAAGCTATAAGTGAAGAAATAAAAGTTATTAATAAACACAAACATTACGCAAACAAAGCGATGTTGAACCAGCAATATTTAATACTGCTGTTAGCTGCTCAGCGCTGCACTAATCACCGGAAGATATGAGCTCTTAACAGCACAATAAAAGATCTTTAATGAAACGTAAAACTTTTACATCTCGCTATTTCTTAACGTCTTAAGATCATGACTTCATCAAGTAAGGCCATGACGATCTGTTTAAGAGGTAGTTAAAGTATAAAAGCTTTACTAACACCGACAATTAGTCGCGGTTATGTTCACGAGTGCGTTTATGAGAAACAAACATACACGTGGGAGGAACACGGGGTACTACCCCGTACGTTTAGTTTGTTTGTTTGTTTGTTTGTTTGAACGCGCTAATCTCAGGATCTACTGGTCCGATTTGAAAAATTCTTTCAGTGTTAGATAGCCCATTTATCGAGGAAGGCTATAGGCTATATATCATCACGCTAAGACCAATAGGAGCGGAGTCCACGCCGACGAAGTCGCGCGCAGAAGCTAGTAACATATATGTATATTTATTATTTATGTACCTATACATGACTAAATGACAAACTTAGTATTAAATTCATTACTTTAGAAAGGTGACGTATGCTATTTTATTAGTGGCGCCTAATAAAATTGCATTCATTTGCAAATAGAATTAGATGATTTTGTCGCAAGCATCTTAAATATTACAGCTTGATGTTCATAATATTTAGACTTTAGGTCTTTTAGTTTATATTTATAATAGATCAACATTTCATAAAGATTTTAAAATACAGGTAATTTAGACTTACATACATATTTAAACCTTTTGGTTTTGACTACAGCTTCATGACTCAAATTCCAGCTAAGAAATCTCTTGTTTTGTGCTTACATCATTTCTATTATATTTTCAGTTCTGTGTACAAATGAGAAAACTGATGTTGATAGAGTTCGGAGCAACACGAACAAACAACTTCGCGTTATGGTTTGTCCGTTGATCCAATGATATTGTTCAAACTTGTACTCCTTCAGATACTACACACATAATGATTTTACAGGTTTTAGAAGGCTATAGGCTATTTTTGTACTCAAATTGACAATTGACATTTTTGTAAAACCGCGGGGCACGGCTGGTATTAAATATATAAGCATACTTTACTCATATGTTTCAAGGCAAGTGCAAGTGCTGTGTGGTTACGGCACTAAAGAATGTAGCCACCCCCTTCTCTTCCCGTGGGTGTCGTAAGAGGCGACTAAGGGATAACACAGTTCTACTACCACCTTGGAACTTAAAAAGCCGACGGATGACGGGATAACCATCCATGCTGGCTTTGAAATACACAGGCCAAAGACGGGCAGCAGCGTCTTCGGTGCGACAAAGCCAGCCCTGCGGTCACCAACCCGCCTGCCCAGCGTAGTGACTATGGGCAAAACACATGAGTTCGCGTCATAATGTCGGGCGCGAACTTGTGGAGGCCTATGTCCAACAGTGGACTGTGATAGCCTGAAGTGGATTCAAGGCATATACTTTATACACATTTAAAAAACAAAAACAAACAATTTGGGTACATTTTCATTGTTTTGTTCAGAAGGTTCAATAGTCCCCTCTCGAATATCGATAGACATATTTCAGTAGACTATTCAATGTATCATTGTATGGCTATAAAACATCGACAAGTGGCGGCGACACTTCGATATGGAAGCGATAACTCTCGCAGCGTAAACAACGCACCTCCTAATTGTTCGGAGATTTATTACAATACGGTGTCATGGCAACCGCTGACGTCGTAATTATGGAAATAGCTACAAATAAGATAAATTATGTGGAAGATATTCGATAACTTACTGTGATTTACGAAGTTTTGTTTTCTTCTGCAACTAGTCGCATCCCCTGGGTTTACGTGTTTACGATTCAGTCTGTTCAATTGATGGGCATAGGTATCTTTCTCCATTTTTTTTTTATTTAACTAGGTCGGCAAACAAGCGTACGGCTTCCCTGATGGTTTCTGATTACCGTAGCTGATAGACACCTGCAAGACCAGAAGCAACGTAAACGCGTTGCCGACCCTACCTCGACCCTCCCCCAGGATCTCTGGTAACCTTACTCACCACAGGAACACTGCTTAAGAGCAGCTTATTAGCAGATTACTATGAGTAACGATCGCTATCAGGTGTATATGATAACGACTGGGACCGACAGCTTAACGTAATGTTAATTATACGGTAATGTTAGTTATATAAATTTAGTTAATTCGTTTTTAACCGACTTCCAAAAAAGGAGGAGGTTCTCAATTCGACACGTATGTTTTTTTTAATGTTTGTTAGCTCAGAACTTTTTACTGGGTGGACCGATTTCGATCAATTTTGTTTTAATTGAAAGGTGTTGCGTGTCATGTGGTCCCATTTTAATTTAATTGAGATCTGACAAGTACTTTTAGAGTTATATCTAGTAATGCGTATTTACGTGACTACTTTTTCGTCGACCTACGTTATATTATACCGCATAACTTTTTACTCGGTGTACCGATTTCGATAATTCTTACTTTAATCGAAAGCTAATACTTGTCTTGTAGTCTTGTTTAAATTAAATCGAAAACTGATTACAACTTTTTGAGTAATCTTTAATAGCGCGTATTTACTTGACTATTTTTTCGTCTTATTACGTTGTATTACTTGTTGATGTAATTGAAGTCGGTTTTTTTTCGTTTGCGAGCAAACACAATTATTACTAAATATCTTTCATGTACAGACGTCCGGTTTAATTTTACTATACATATTATCCTATTAACACTTCAGTAACGCAGCTCGGCGCACGCGCATACGAAATTATCTATTGAATTTAAAATTGAATAAAAATACCTTTATTTTGTAAGTTATAGCTTAACGCCTCCGCATCAGCTGTACCGATAATATCTGTGTGTTCGTCTGCGTGTATTGATGATTTATTTATCGGGAACTTTCGTGGCGTATCGTATTTAAATCTCGTTTTAATTGTAATCTTAAAATTATTTGAAGTAAATACGATTCGAAATGACGATGGTCATGTATTGTTAGGTGTTTAAAAAAGTTATGTTTTTGAAGTGAAACTTCTTTAGGCGCATGAGGGGTAAAATTAGAGCGACGTTCAGAACTTGGATGGATGACCGCCTGGGGCCGCGTGAGATTGGCTTTTTTTACTAGTTTTTCTTTTTAGTATTTTACTATTTTAAATTAGTTTTTTTTTCAATTATTTTTTTAATTAGTTTGCCAAAGAAGTTTCACTTCTGACATGTGTACTTTGTACGCACGCAATTTTTTTTTTTTATATTTTATAAGTATCTAATATCAAGCTTAATTTAGCTTTGTATAATAATTAAAATATATTTTTTTTAAATGGCAGACTAGCTATAATAGTCACTCACATACCTATAGGTACCTATCACCTGAGATATCTTTTTAATTAAATATTTTTTACTTAAAATTAAACAAGATTTGCTCTTATTTTAGTAAACTTGCCATTCGTGCAGGACGCCTAAGTAAATTTAAAATTATTAAATTTGTCAACAATTTTATCACTAAAACTCCTGCGTTGGACGCTTTAAAACAGATTCGACTCGGCAATTGCATCACAGCAGAACTATTTTAACGAAAGCCAGTCCTAGTTTCCTTGAGAACTTCATTACATACAAGTTGCACGCCCGGCGCCGCCCGAGGCGTCTCTTAATAGTACCGTATTTTAATTGATCTGCCGCACCTGGTCCCCGGCCCCCTCCACCCTAGGCCCCGGGCCCCTGGCTATATTCCTATTGCCACTTTAATACCGCGTAATTCATCCCGTTCAATTAAGCTGATCGTTTTAAGATCTGAATATCACGGTGTTAACAGCGAGAAATTTTATTTTGTGTTAATGTGTTTGTTTATAGTCTGTTGTGCTTTTAAAAAAATCAATACAAAGGACAAGATATGATTTTTAAAGATATACCTACCTTTTTTGGTCCGTCTGTGATTTCTGTGTGAGATAGCTCACGTGAAATAATTTATATTCTTACTAGCTAGCCGGTAACTTTCCAGCTTAAGATTTAAACTTATGAATAAACCTTGAAGGTTTTCTTAAAATCCATTCAGTAATAAAATTCTATAGATACAAATCAACACACAAACTCACTAATTTGATTTCTTTATTATATTAGTTTTAGACTGCATATTAGCAGTAACATACGTCATTAAATATTTCTAACATGAAACTTCTTTAGGCGCATGAGGGTAAAATTTTTACGGATGAAACGTCACGAAGATGTGCAACGTTTTTTCGAACAAGCAACGTGCAACATTTTTGTCAAACAACCGAGCCACCGAGCATGTACTATAGAAACTATAATTAATATCGATAGTATTACATTGCAAATTAACTCAAGAATCAAAAGCCTTATTTTTGTATAAATATAAACGAGACTTCAAAATTAGTTTGCCAAAGAAGTTTCACTTCTGACATGTGTACTTTGTACGCACGCACTTTTTTTCTGAAATCTCGAAAAAGAATCCTCGATTTGTACAAAAACTAAAAACAGAATCAACAAGAAAAAATGTTAACGATATCGTTGCGCGACTGTAGCGCTAACACGACGATCTTGCAGATGGCTTTCATATGCAGATAGACTCGACTAAATGACCCGACATCCGTCGTTACTTGATGAATGTCGCACTCGCCAGCTCCACCATTATAATATCAATAAACAACTCGTACAAATTCTAAGTTATGCCTTCCAACTCTAATTGTGATAGCTCGATAGACGACACTTTATAACAATATTTATTTCTCAACTAATGTAGGTGTATATGTAAAATAACTATAAATAATTGTGTTTGCTCACAAACGAAGAAAAAACGACTTCAGTTACATCGACAAGTAACACAACGTATAGGTAGACGAAAAAAAGTCAAGCAAATACGCATTATTAGATATAGCTCGAAAAGTACTTGTCAGATCTCAATTAAATTTAAATGGGACCACATGACGCGCAACACCTTTCGATTTAAAACAATCATCGAAAGCGGTCCACCTAGTCAAAAGTTCTGAGGTAACATAAAATACATTAAAAATACAACCGAATTGAGAACCTCCTCCTTTCTTGGAAGTCGGCTAACAAACAACATACAGAGAAAAACACATAAGTATAAGTAATCGTGTGAACTTATATTGGTTTCAGTAAAGGTTTCACGATGAAATACTTAATGTCGGAAAGGTCGTAAGCGAGTTCGTGAGTCATTCTATATAAAGGTTAAGTTTTTTCTCGTTACTTATTAATACATAATTATATTTAAAATACATGTACGTTACCATTAAAATCTCTGTCTAATAAAAATAATATATAATATAGATCGGCAAACAAGCGTACGGCTCACCTGATGGTAAGCGATTACCGTAGCTTATAGACGTCTCCGACACCAGAAGCATCGCAAGCGGGTTGCCGACCCTATCCCCAATTACCAGCTGGAGCTAAATATAAAGACTATTTTACATTAGATTTAATAGAAGCAAATATGGAGTAGCCCGACTATTGTAGTACTTCGACCTTACAGAAGATCACAGCTAAATAATATTACTCTCAAGTAGTGTTTTGTTCCTGAGGTGAGTAATGTGACCAGATCTCCTGAGAAAGACTATAGCCTTTCTCAATAAAAGGACTATCTAACACTGAAATGATTTTTCAAATCGGACCAGCAGTTTCTGAGATTAGCGCCTTCAAGCAAACAAACAAACTCTTCAGCTTTATAATATTAGTATAGACAAATTGTCGCACGTTCCTAACACTGTAATCGATTATAGTCTCTACTATGAATAACGATCGCTATTGGTGTCTATGATAATAACCAGGACCGACAGCTTTAAGGTAACTTAGGAAATACTAGTTAATGAAACGAAATTAATGTACAATATCACGGTATCAAGGACTCAAGGTGCAGTTAAGAGCAACGGGTTCGACTCTGTGCGGAGCACGCTCAGTATTATAGGTACAGTAATCGGCTAGTTCCGGAGGTCAACGTTAAGAATCATATTACTTTCTCAGGCAGATGTCGAATTTGGCAGGGCTGCCGCTTGACCCGTGCTTTATTGTCATTTTGATTGATTTATAAACTGGTTGTCACCAATCAAAGCTGTGAACATTTAAATTCAAATGTCGAATGTCAATAATTAAATGTCAAATTTAACCGTTATAATTATATATAGGTATTTTTATAATCGCAGAGAGAATGATCTCTAGAAGTTTTGTCAAAGTATTTTTTCTTTACATAATCTTTCCATAATATTATGTTATTGATTATTCGTCCATAACCAAGAAAGAATTAACCATACACAATTATTGTTATCGAGTGGTTCTACTTGTCGCAAAGTTAAGTACCGCATATTTGTTAATTGATAGTACATACCTATGATATTTTAGTTTAGTAGAGTAGAGTAGCATAATTAGAGGAATTTAATTATAATATATATTATAATATTGAAATTTAACTTTTAAAGCTTATAATAAATATTGGAAAAACAACCAGCATTGCAGTCCACAACCCTGAGGTGCATCAGAGTCCCGTTAGTCTCGACCCGACCACCCGACGGTCGCGTGCCCTCAGAGATACGCTAATGGCCGGCGCTGATTAAACGGGACGGAGTCGGGGCGACGTCTCGACGACATCTAGACGACATCGGGACGACACGAGGAACTGCTTTTTGTTCTAACTGTAGTTGATCAGATCCTTACATGGTTGCCAGTTCGAACGAGTAAAGTTTGACTTTTTAACCGACTTCGTGAATAGGAAGAATTTCTAAATTCGTTTCTATTTTTCTTTTATGAATGTTGCATCAGAACTTTTGAGTGGGTGGACCGATCTTGATGATTTTTTTTTTAAATCTTATGTACTTACTTATCTTTAATACTTTACTATGAACATAAACTTTCAACTATCCGTCTCACACACAATACACAAGCACAAACGCCCAGACCACGACAAACATCTATATATATCTGGCCAATACAAATGTCTGTCGTGTACGGGGATCGAACCCGCGAAAGCCAGCTCAACTGCCAGTGCTGTGACCGCTGCGCTAACGCGTCGTCAAAATAATAATAATATCGTCATAATAAAAATATCTATTGACATTTGTTTTAGACTATCATCGAGTACCTACCCACAGCACTGCATTCTCCAATACAGCCAATAAGAAAGAAAGACAAAAGGAAACCAATTTTCCACCTCGTCACAACAACGTCGCAACAATGAAACAGCAATTGATATAAAAATACTTCACATTGGCGCAAACAAAGAACAATAACAAAGAATTATTAGACATTGCCTTTTTAATTCTTATCTGCTTTCTGTATCGAGCACCAAATTACAAGGCGGATTTGAAATATCCAGAAATATGGCAAATTGGACTTTATTGCCTGGTGAGAAGGTCGAGGGTTATGCTGGGTAGTCGGGACATAATTACCGAAGTCTGTACTAACAATGGTCAATCACTATGCAAGCCGTGACCCGCCGCGAAACTGCTCGGAACTGTTACAGAGGTTGGTACAGTCATGAGATGAGCGGACACAAGTGAAACTCATTTACTAAAAGTTAAACAAAAAAATCCTCAATTTACTTTTACTACAAATATCTTATCTGCTGATAAACTGTTACGCAGTTTGGCGGGTTTAGAAATTGTAAAATATTAATTTGATCCAATAAAGAATTTGTTATTAAAGAATTTGTTATTATTATTATAAAGGTACGATACGATTCGCCCTGTAACATCCCACTGCTGGGAATAGGACTCTTTCTCCATGTAGGAGAAGGATCGGAGCTGAATCCACCACGCTACTCTACTGCGGGTTTGCGGGTATATTCCCCACTATGAATAACGTCACTATCAGATGTATAATTATGATAACTATCATTACCGACAGCTACTCCAAATGTATATGACTTACTCATATATATTGTATCTAGTAATTGATACAGCTTTCATCATATAAAAATATAAAAAATATCACATTAAAAATTTTATGATAGCTCAAAAAAATCACAACTCAAATTTTACTATTCAAGAGCTTTGAATAGCTCCTAAAAATACCCGTACTACTACGCATCATGAATATATTTCATATTTACAATTTACAAGATTAAATGTTAAAAGTTGGTAACAATCTTCGCTCCGCTCATTACTATCGCCTTAATACGCCTTCCACTCCAAGCTATCGCTACAAGAATCAGCTGGTGCCGCAGCGGGCGTCGTCCCGACCTCGGCTCACAATATTTAGCAACTGCCGTCATCACCGAACAACCAACAGGCAACGATGTGTCGTCATCGTTACATTGGAAAAGAGAAACTTGATCCTAAGATAATATAACTGTGTTTGCTCGCAAAGGAAAAAAACTACATCGACAAGTAATACAACGTAGGTAGACGAAAAAATAGTCAAGTAAATATGCGTTATCAAAGATTACTAACAGTGAGTGTGTAACTGCGGAGTTTCTTGCCGATTCTTCTCTGCAGAATCTACATTCCGAATCGGTGGTAGCTTCTTAAAAAAACTTAGTAATAACCTTAAATTAAAATGTTGTAAATTGACGATTCGAAAGTGCTCATGGGGCCTATTTGAATAAAGTTATTTTTGATTTTGATTTTGATTTTTGATTTACTCAAAAAGTTGGAATCAGATCTCGATCAAATTTAAATGGGACTACAAGACAAGCATCAATTATTATCGATTAAACAAGAATAATTAAAATCGGTATACCCAGTAAAAAAACGTAGGTCGACGAAAAAATAGTCAAGTATACTGAATGTTCCACAGTATACTTCGCTCGTCCAACGGTACTTACCTAGTACTCCCAACATCTAAAAAGGCAATAGCACATGTCAGATTAACAAAATTTATTTGATTGTATAGTTAGAATGAGGTTATATTTGTAAAAAAAAAACTCCCAAAATATGAAAAAAAACGACCAAACCGTAACTTTAAACTTATCAGAGTTATACTTATTCAAATAAACAGATGCCTAACAATGTCATTCGGTTCAAATATAATAGTCGATAATATGAAATATAAACATAATTCTAACAAATACCGTTTCCCCATTTATCCGGATAGTGATTGTGTACGACGCGTACGTCCTGCGCCGGCGAACTCTATTACTTGCCACCAGGGACGGACTATCATAGAGGCAGTGTAGAACATCCTAGGGCAGGGATGGCGAACCAATGGCACGCGTGCCACAAGTGGCACGTTTCAAAATTTTGATGGCACGCACAAAAACATTTTTTTTTTAAATATAAGTTCTCTTTTTTGATACAAATGTGTTCGTGAATAAATTAATAAGATGTAAGACAAATATTACACGTAGGTACATATTTCTTGATTTTTTTTTACAATTATTTAATAAGTTTGGAGGAAATAAGATTATTTCTAAATGATGAGAACATTATTGACCAATACCATCAATTATTGGATGTAGAATGGCTAGCAAAGTTATATTTATTCACTGATTTATAACGCTAACATTTCGAATTAAATTTTATTATGGCACGTTATCTATTTAAAAAAGAATTTTTATGACTTTGTGGCACGGACATCAAAAAAGGTTCGCCATCCCTGTCCTAGGGGATCAAGGCAAAAATAATACTGTTTTACGGTACATAAAAAACAGAATAAGATTAAGAATGGTTTAGTTACCTCTAAATAATTGTATGTTAATTAAACATCTCCTAAAAAAATCATTATTTTAACGCTATCGCCAATTAGGCTGGAAAAAATTATTTACCAATTTACCACAAGGAAATTTAGTTTATTGCTTAAATGGCATTGCTTAAAAGTTTATGAAATCGTAAATCGTCTGGTCCATTATACTATTAATTTCGTACACCACATTTAGATAAACTTCATTAAAATTGTTATAAGTTCTGCTAATATCTCAAAACTGCTGGGGGGAATTGGGGATAGGGTCGGCAACGCGTTTGCGATGCTTCTGGGGTTGCGGACATCTATAGGCTACGGTTAACGTTTTATGATCAGGTGAGCCGTACGCTTGTTTGCCGACCTAGTTACATAAAAAAAAAAATACATCAAAGAGACTCGTTCGAGTAAAACCACAAAATAAAATGAAATAGGTATATAAAATATATCCTGACAAAAACAACGGGGCGCAACAAGGGGCGCCCTCCGGCCCTGCCATCGAGCGAGGTGCATCGTAGTTTATGAACCGCCTGCGGGGGGTCGGCAGCGAGAAACGTCTATCTAGATCCTGAGATACGATGGCCAATTAAACCGTCCCGATGCTTGTCGGACGGACGGACAAGTGCAGAAATAGCCATGAAATAAATGAGTTCAATTAATTAGTTGCCCATCACGTTTCTGTGATAGTGGACCGGGTTGGACTCGTTACCAGCGTGATGAGTCAATGATCATCAATGATGTGACATGACACAGTCATTTCCGTTACTAATGATCTTAAGTACTTGTACCTGATATAATACCACTTTTAAATCCACTGGGAACTTGTCGAACTATTCCACAAATGTTCTAATTAAGACAAAACCTCGCAAGTTCGTTTCTGGGCTAGCAGTCAGGGTTTTCAACTTTGTCTTACATTTCTATGTATTTCTTAAAGTATATAGCTTATTAGTTGAGTTTTTATAGGATGTTTGGTTTTCAAGTAATTTTTTTAGTACGCAAATTTCATTTAGTTTACTGAGCGAATAATAAAAGGACAAAACTTATGAGTTGATTATTTTAATTTCTTTTTTTTTGCATTTTAAGAACAATGCTTTGTACCTAATTTAATTACCATTTTTATTATGATTAATTGAAGCATATATGTATATTAATGTGACTTTATTTATTCAAAAAGTACTTTATATTTTTTATTTACCTCCAAATTTTTTAACCATTGGCTCATTCCGATCACAGATTGCGGCAACAATAATGTTGATAAGTCATCTTCTATAAATATTCAAACCCGAGTTAAAAAAGTGAAACTTCTTTGGTGACTGAAGTGAAACTTCTTTGGCAAACTAATTGAAATAAATAAATAATTAAATACTAATTGAAAACTAAGGTGAAGCGGAACACGAGGCGGGTGACGCCTGTACCGGACGATGTAGGCGATATCGTAATTAAAAACAAAAACGTCGCCGTTTCATCAAAACGCGTTGCCGTTTCATCCTTAAAAATGTTACCCTCATGAGCCTAAAGAAATTTCACTTCAAAAACCAACTAATGTAAAAAGGACAGACGAGTAAAATGAAATAGTACGGACATAATCGAAAAATGTAGTACTTAATAAGAAACAGATTTATATACATAAGTATATAACAATCTCGGATGTATTAAAGATACTAATACTAATAGGAATCGTTTATCGCAAGAGATATATCGACGCAATTAAGCCGACACGGCGATGTATCGCATCGGGGACGTCACGGTGTGCCAATTTAGCGTTATCGAGTCTACGTGAGAGGTTCATTTAGATAAGAGGCGCTTCGAACAGTGAGCGAGATGGAAGTGGAACGAACTCATGTAGGTATATGTTTCCACAGATATTTAATAATTATTATTTGATGTTAATAGACTCCCATACTAGTTTATTATATGACAGTAATTTTTAAAAATACTTATACGTTGAGATCGAATTAAATTTGTCGAAAAAATACAGTATTATATTATTTCTCATATAAAGACGAACAGCAGCAGCAGTAGACATCAGATTTTTAGTACATTTACCTTACTATTAAGTTTACCTATAACTCCTACTTGTATAAGTAACGTATAATGCCAGTTTAAGCTGATCACATAGCGTCATAAATATGTCTGAAATGGCTGGACCGATTTTCACGGGACTTTCACTGGCAGATAGCTGATGTAATAAGGAGTAACTAAGGCTACTATTAATTTTGAAATTTTATAAGTCTGCGAACTTAACAACAACAACTTTTTTGTTAAAATCCACGCGGACGAAGTCGCGGGCACAGCTAGTTATTTCATTCGTTTATTTCAGGATCAACTATGACGAGCAATATGGGACATTGGTATCACAGGAAAAAACCCCGAACAATGTAATCATGATAAACAAATAATTTGATAGTGCGATTAGTGAAACGCATTTGTCTTTGCTTTAAAAAACCTATAACTAGTTAAGGCGTTTGACCAGCGCAGATTTCAAATTCACGTATTGAATGAAAAGCTTCGATGGCAGTTTCACTAAATCTTGATCTGTGGCAAGCCTTAGTCCTTAAGTTCTCAAAGGAATAATGAGAGCGTGACTCATATACAGTTAATGAGTTAATTATGCGAGTTTAATGTAATTATTTCAATCGTTATTTGCAAAGTATTTACACTAACCGTTCCTCTTCGTTAACCTTTGTTGAAATAAAGAGAATTAATGATACTTTTCTAAATTAAGCGTCTATAGATGACTATTATTATCCGCTGACCTGACGTTAATGAGCATCTGGCTGATATTGTTACCTGTATGCACCTCCGATAGGAGAAAATATCTATGGTGATGTGATGAGATTATTGATAATTGTTGATGTAGGGCTCAGGATCGTGTTGTGTTCCTGTGATTAGTAAGGTAGACAAAACACCTGGGGATGAGGGAGAGTAGGCAACGCGTTTTGACGCTTTTTATACATAAAATTTTCTTAACCGCCCACCTATACATATATCAAGTCATAAATAAAAAGCTTATACCTATGACCACGGTACCTATTCTTCTGCGGTTTGATCTTATCACTATATTTGATAAATAAATTACTTCAGTCTAGACTTCTAGAGTTTAACTGGATCATTAAATGTACGTATAATACTACTGTCTATGTTCCATAGAAATCTATCAACCTATCTACAATCGCTCTGGTATACCTAGTGGTGCGTAAAGGCATCTAAACACCGACGGTTTGCGGATTTGATTCCCGGTCGGGATGGATAGTTGTATTCGTACAAATGTTTCTTTCCGGTTTAGATGTGTGTCCTAATAGGTATCCCCACCATGCCTCGGAGAGCTCTTTAAGCTGTAGGTCCCGGTCATTATCATACACACCTGATAGCCATCGTTACTCATGGTAGGGAAATACATCCACCCGCAGTGGAGCTGCATGGTGGATTAAGCTCCGATCCATTTCCTACATGGATTAACATACATTAATCATCTATCTACATACATTAAGTAACCAAACAAACTCGTTTAGTAATAATGAGCAAACATAATAAACAAAAACACAACAAAGAAGATTTAAACAGAGCCTTAAAAGTGCACTAAACGTCTCACAACACAGCTCGTAACATTACATCAAAAAACATTTGAATACAAATTGCTTCGTATCTCCATAAACACAAATAAAGCCATCTCTATGGCTTAAAAGAATAAAACAATGACGTTAAAACATTGTTTTCCTCTAAACGGCTCAATGCCAGCCATCTGCTTAAGATTCTGGACCGCGGCAGATTAATCATGCGTCGAGCCACACAAATCTCTTAGTCGCTCGATTGTCTGCAATGATTTATACTGGTATTAGTGGCGACACGTGCGCGGGATCTCGGGACGTCCCGGTTTTTAATAATTTTTAATAGCAAAGCAAAGAAATTTGGGTTATTTCGTAACTTTGGACTGGGTTTACCGTATTCTGACCACCTCACGATCACAAATCAGCTTGTAATATCCCACTGCTGGAGTTACAAAGGGTTATTTCTTTATTTGATTGATTTTTCCATGGACCGATCTAATCATATATTATGAAAAGCATTGTTTGTCGTGAAATATGGTTAACATTTTGAATTTCCCACTTTCTGACTTAGGTATTCCACTCTCTCTCTCTCTTGCAACATCCTCAGACTGAACAACTCCAATCTGAGGTGCATCCTCAAATTGGAGAAACCCCTAGAATGGTCTTCTTGTTACCTTTCTGTAGATCCCTTTTCTCATAGCCGAATCTCAGTAAGTACTCGACACTCGCAACTGGTGACCACATAACTTTCACCACATTTTTTGTTGTGTTAATGGATAGAGGTAAAAAAATTCTCTACAGACTAGCATCAACAAGTTCTCTCAATCGTTAGGACAGGGGTTCCCAAAGTGTGCGCCGCGGCGCCCTGGTGCGCCGTAGAAAGTAAAGAGGGGCGCCGCGCCGCCTTGAGTCGATTCTCTATTATTATTCGAAACTACAAATATTCACCAAGCTCACTCGTCACACTGATTTGATTGAGTGAATATCGTATTTTATCTTTACATTTCTTATGACTTAAATCTTTCTTGTTATTGTCTGTTTCAATTCTTTTTATAATAAAAAAAAATCAATTTCATATTGTAAACAGACATTTTCATTTTTGTTCCTCTCAACTTAATTATTATCATTATAGGTGCCTATTTCTTTCTACTTTATCTTTTTCAAATAGCTAACTAGGGTAGGGCGCCGTGACTAAATTCTAAATTTGTGAGTGCGCCGCGGGCTGAAAAAGATTGGGAACCCCTGCGTTAGGAATCAATCTATCGACCAGTAGGTAAGTCTTAGTCCCGACTTCTGTCCCGATTTTACAACAACCTCCAGAGTGACACACATCACTAGTACCGCTAGTTAGGATGCGCCTCGCGTCTCCGCCCGCAGTCGGCTCACGTACTTAATTGTGCTCTCACGTCGATTCGAAAACACAAGCTGTATAAACACGTGGATTCGCACTTCGCAACTGATTATTACCATAATTTCTCTTTTAAACGTCCGTTAAAGTGATTCGTTGTATGATGCATTTCGGAATTTCGAATTTTTGGAAAAAAATGTATTTATTATACTTACTTATTGAATAAAACCCACATATCTATGACCACATTACGAGTATACCTATGAATAAAATATAGCTTCAAATAAATATAAGTTAAAATTGATACCTTGGTATTATACTATTATATAATTATATTTATTAATTTACTAAATAGACCTATATACCATGTATATACCTACCTAATTTTACTGTCATAAAAACGTTTTTAAACAAAGTACTGCTCATGTGTTTTCAAAATCACGACCTAATGAAATAGGCACCTCTCGTAGCTAACTGTTAAAAATATTGAATAGAGATGTGTGTATTAATAATTTAATATACACTCGATAAAACTAATATTAAAATTGTAGTTATAAATATAGCGACTTAGATTTAAAAAAACCTTTTAACCTACAAAATTTCGTCACTATAAACCAAACAAAACAACCATTAATATCCACCGTCTCGAATGACACGAGACGCACGATTTTCCGTAAGTTTCCCGCTCGTTTCGACAGATTTATCTATCTTTTAAGTAATATGCAGATCTATTGCAGGCTCTACGATCTATTCCCCCGACACTCTAAGAATTAAACGGACGGCTGCGGATCTAAATGTGGATTGAAAGTGATTGGCAGCGTCGGGTCGCGTTTACTTCATTTCATTTACGTTTCCCTGGACGTATAACTTTTACTTTAAATATATTGTTGAAGGAAAACTTCGAAACGTAGAGAGATTATAAATTAACAATCACCGGCAAAACTAGTAAATATTACACCGACGGATGTGATAATCCATTGCATAATGGAATAATCCATTGCTGTGACGCCGCGTTGGCGCAGCGGTCACAGCAATGGATTGTGATTGGCTGTTGCGCGGGCGGTTGCGGGTTCGATCCCCGCACACGACAACATTTGTATTGGCCATACAGATGTTTGTCGTGGTCTGGGTGTTTGTGCAGTCCTTGTGGGTCTCCCCACCGTGCCTCGGAGAGCACGTTAAGCCGTCGGTCCCGGTTGTTATCATGTACACCTGATAGCGATCGTTACTCATAGTAGGAAATATATATTTGGGTTGTCTGGAAGAAATGGCTAAATAGCCATAAGTCCGCCCATTGTACTTCACAGTCTGTAAATGATATTTGTAGTTGTGATGTACAAAAAAGTATAAATAAAATAAATAAATTACAATACAACAACATAAATTACAAACTAAAAACTCGTTTACAAATAATATAATGCTCCAATGTAAAATTTACCTGAAAGATATCAATTAAAAATATTAAAACATTTTTAAGCAGACATTTTACTATATCATTCAATAAACTATGAAACTTAAGCCTTTCAAGAAATAGAATCGCCTTTGAATATGGGTTATAAATACTTAGAATATTATTTAAAAAGTGAAGTTTTGAAGAGCACAGCAAGAAGTATCTGGCTCAAAATTTGGAGCAGTCCAACTTCGGAAAACGCCTCAACGTTGCAGAAGATTGAAGATGGCGCTGTTCTTTAGTAGTGCTATATTCGGGTTGTGAGTAAGTTGGAGGTAGGATCGTCAATATGCCTCGAATGCCTGACATTGCTGGCGTCCATAAGCTACGGTATCTTCTTAAGATCATGCGAACCGTAAACTTAGTTGACACATAAAAAAAAACTTGTCAAACGCCATAGATAAGTAATAACAATTATTTATAGGTTCAAAGTTCAATTAAAAGTAAATTTTATACAAAAGATCTCTTTGGTAACCTTTTTCACATTTTTTCCTTTTTGTAGTACCTAATTCAATCACATCATATTCAGTGGCGGATTTAGGCTTGATGCCGCCCTAGGCCCTGTTTATCGCGGCGCCCTTAATGTTAGAATAAATTTAATTAATTTTGTTACAATATTTTATTTTAAATTTCACACTCACTTCAGCCTATCGCAGTCCACTGCTGGACATAGGCCTCCCTAAGTTCGCGCCAAACATCCCGTTTTTCCGCAATCCTCATCCAGCCTACACCGGCAATCTTACTTAGATTGTTAGTCCAGCGGGCCAGAGGACGTCCTACATTGCGTTTGCCAAGATGCGGTCTCCACTCCACGACACGTCTGCCCCAACGGCCATCGGTCCTGTGACACAAGTGACCAGCCCACTGCCAATTCAACTTGCTAATTCTATGGCCTATGTCGGTAACTTTAGTTCTCTCGCAGATAGCCTCATTTCTAATTCTATCTTTGAGAGAAACCCCAAGTATAGCTCATTCCATTGCAAGTTGAGTGACTTTAAACTTGTGTAAAAGTCCCTTCGTCAGTGTCCACGTCTCGGCTCCGTATGTTAACACAGGCAGGACGCATTGCTCGAAGACTTTTGTCTTCAAGCTTTGCTGAATCTTCGAAGTGAAGACTCGACTCGCCTAGTCCAACCGGATCCTCCTATTGGCCTCCTTCTCGAAGTTGTTGCGGCCTAGTTGGATGGTATGGCCTAGGTAAACATAATCCTGAACAACTTCGAGAAGGGTACCATCGACCGATAGTCGATACTAGTTTCGGTATGACTTGGTTGTTAAACATAACTTTCGTTTTTTCCGAATTATATCGAGACCGACTCGTCGGGAGGACTCGTTCGACTCGGGAGGCCGGCCAGCATTTGGCCTAGCTCATCCAACGTTTCCGCAAAGATGACGATATCGTCGGCGAAACGAAGGTGTATTCGCTGTTGAGGTTGATGAGTCGTTCCCTTCAATCCAAGGTCTTAAAGACATCCTCCAGCGCAGTGGTAAACCGTTTCGATGACAACAGTTTCTTACCCCACGCCGGAGGAAAATGGGTCTTGTTCTATGGTCTTGGATATAAACGGTCATCGTCGTCGCGTCGTACAAACATCTCAGTACCTCGATATATCGCCAGTGGATATGACATCTCTACAGATAGTCCAGGACAGCCCAGGTTTTGACAGAGTCGAAGGCTTTCTCGTAGTCTACAAATGCCATACACAGTGGCTGATTATATTATTCTGTCTTGTATATTCTGCCGAACAGTGATGTGGTTCGAAACCCAGCCTGCTCCGGTGGTTAGAATTCGTCGAGTCTTCTGGCGAGATGATTCGTAACGACCCTCGAAAACAGCTTATAGACGTGGCTCAGAAGTGAGATCGGTCTGTAATTCTGTAACAGAGACTTGTCGCCTCTCTTAAAGAGACCACCGCACTCCTGGACCACGCCTCCGGCGTGGTACCTCGCTGGATGACGGCATTAAAGAGACTCGCCAAGGCTTTTAGGGCAGGTCGCCCTGCGGCTTTAAGTAGCTCAGTAGTAACTCCGTCATCCCCCGGGGCCCGTCCGTTTTTAAGCTGCCCGAGCGCTGCACTAATCTCATCTACTTCGAAGTCCGGGATACACTCCGAATAATGGCGCAGCAATGGTCCACGTGGATCGTCGGTGTCCCAATTCTCAGGCTTGCGTGCGGTCGACTAGTACAGCTGTCCCTAAAATTTATCGCCTCTTCTCGGCTCTGAGGGCGAGAGAAAATGGTTCTGCCATCCGCTGTTTTGAGCCGTGGAATAGGACCAATTCTGTCAATCATGATTTTTGCGAAACTTGAACCGTTTACGTAGTGGAAGCTCTCAAAAGGAAAAAAAAACCCGATTTTGAAACATTCTTCATTGGTGCTACGCTCCTATTGGTCTTAGCGTGATGATATATAGCCTATAGCCTACCTCGATAAATGGACTATCTAACACTGAAAGAATTTTTCAAATCGGACCAGTAGATCCTGAGATTAGCGCGTTCAAACAAACAAACAATCAAACAAACAAACTCTTCAGCTTTGTTATATTAGTATAGATAACTCAAAAAGTACATGTAAGATCTCAATTAAATTTAAATAGGACCACATGACACGCAACACTTTTTAATTAAAACAAAATTGATCGAAATCGGTCCACCCAGTCAAAAGTTCCAAAGTCGGTTAGTAAAGAGGTAAAGTTTCTATCGTTGTTTGTTTGTTTGTAGGGGGTAATCTTCGAAAATACTGACCCGATCATGAAAATTCTTTAACTAACTGAAAGCTACACTGTTCAGGAGTGATATATGCTATATTTTTTAATTTAGGGAAAAATAATAGTATATGTAAATAAAATCGGAGAAAAGCGTTCATTATAGACGAACATAATGTTCACCAAAAAGGTTGGTCTTTATTAGTTCTACAAAAAACTATACAGTACCATTTTACCATATTTATAATAGTAGTAGCTAGCTAAAAAAAACCTGTGTAGTGATTCATATATAAAAATACATGAATCACTACAAAGGTTTTTTTTTGTTAAATGAAAGAAAGAAATTTTATGTGAAGTTGAGATGTCTTTTACATGACCAAAAGATAAAACTTTAATATTTAGTAATTTTTAAAAGCTTTATGTATAATTATGATTAATTTCACTGATGAAACAAAAAGTAAAGAACATCATTCGATAAAAACTATAATTGATCTTTTAAAAAATTAAAATCTTATTCATAGACTGAAAAGTAAATAAATAAATTGAATTATTATATATTCGATTGAAAATTCTTTATAAAAATTAATCTGAACTCTTTCAAAGGATATCTTTACTTCTTTTCGTCTCTGAAATTTCGGCATTTCAAAAATTTTTGCGCCCCTCAAATCATGCCGCCCTAGGCCCGGGCCTCACGGGCCTAGGCGTAAATCCGCCACTGATCATATTACTGTTCCATTTCACGAAACATCTATAAACAGTATCTAGTGGGTAGCAACAAATAGCTAGATACTAAACATCGAAGACCGTGTTTTCCTCAAACATAGCTTAACTTTCTCTCAACGAATTGACGTTTCAAAACCTAAGTAAATGCAGATAAATTTTAAACGAGTTACCATTTCCCAGTCAAATAGATGTTCTGAGAACGGTTTAACGAAAGAAATCCTTATTTGGAAAGGAAAATTTAAAATCTAACTTGTTTTGTATCTAGTTTAAGTTTTGTATCTTTTATGTTTTTTAAAGTCCTTGTAACTTTTTTTATTTCGCTCCAAATTAACTTGCTAACGCCGAGTTGCACGAAACAAAATTAAAATTTGAGTAGAGTTTAATCACGACTTAAATTTTAATTTCTTTTCGTGCAACTCGGCGTAAGTGTATTAATTGTATTATTGTTATAATTATTACTGGAAATTTGTTTGAAAAATGTGATAGTGTTATGTTGTGTATGAATGTACCTACTATTGATAATAAAAATAAAATAAAATAAACTCTGAAACCAGTTAAGTTACAACATTTGTAAACTGGTAATAGGCCAATAGAAAAGTTTTCTTTCTTTCTGTTAAAATGCCTCACTTAAGAATCAGTGCAGAATTAAAGAAATTAAGTTGTATTATGACCTGATTCTGAAGATTTTCAATTGACTATTAGTGACAAAAAAAAAACACTTTTGTAAGTATCATGTCATTTGACTTATACCTAGAGGAAAGTAACCAAATATGGAATAGTATCCCTAATATGGAATACCCCCATATCTCCCAATATAAAAAGTCCCAATATAAAAAGAGTTCATCGACTCGCAGTAGGCTACTACTAGTCTTCATTAAACTTTAAAAAAAGGTCTAATTCATTAATTATATACTAGTACCTACCAAACGTCCATTATTACCACCGTAGGTAAATGGTAGATATTAATAATTGGTATGAATACCTAATAATATTTGTAGCCATAGCCTAGATCGAAAGGATCGGTACCTACTGCTCTCATAAATTCATTATAGGCAAGAAAATACAACGAAAACAGCTAAAATTTGTGTAGAGAGAGAGAGTTGGAACTCAACTTTCCTCCTTGACTTCTATCCTTTTCTTGACTTGAATTCCGAATTATTATTTGTAAAAAAATAGAGTAACAAAGAAAAAGCAGCACAAGTTCATTACCGTCAAGAAGCACGAATATGCGTGCAAATGGAAACATACCCACCCTTTAATTCATCATTAAAACAAATCTTAAATCAGCAAGGCATCACGTTCCAGCTATTGTTTGTAAAGCATTGTTCGGGCATGCGCAGGCGCAGCCAATGACGGGGGCAGGCCACGCCCACCCGGCGCCCCGCCCACCACGTCACGCTCCACGATCCTCACTCTCTGACCGCAGCATCTCGTGATAACACCTCGAGATAAATCTCGACACGCTTCCGACTACTCGCCGTTATATTACGTTTTGTTATGATAGTAATCAGAGAGGTACGAACGCAAGATATTATTATATGTAGGTATCTTTCGCTAAATTTCATAACTATGTATCAAATGCACTTGAAGTACATATGTCTACTTTTTCTTTGATTCTGTAATCTAACGCTTTATTTAATTAAAATCGTTAGCCTATTTATATCACAAAATTATAGTCTAGACTTAACTATCATTTAGACCTATTTCTTGTTGTTCTTTATTATCAGATAAAACATTTTATAAATGGTTTGACACCACTGAATACTATTAAATCAAAAGTTTAAATGTTAAAATTATTTTCATTTTCTTCCTTAGTATAGTCAACACATTTTAACTCAATCTCAAGTTAAATAAATGTCAACTAATCTAAGAAATTATGATACAACGCCACAACAACAATTCAAATACAAACTAGCACACCTATAATAATATTAAATTGAATTTCCTTACACAGTTCATATCCGTGATTATGATAATAGTTTCAATAATAATATAGGTACATCGTTTGTTCGACAGTACACGTTTATTCATTAGCACTAAATTATGTACTGAGGAGTAAATATCGAGTCGATTTATTGCAGTTTTACGATAGCGACTATCTCTGCTCCAGACTTCCGCACCAGCGTCTCACGAACCCAACCAGGTGAGTAGCGTCCGTATTTTACTGTCTACTTTACATTAATGTTTGTTAATCTTTCACAATAACTTATTTTAAGTCAATTTATGTAATACTAAAATTTATTCAATTGTAAATAAGTATTATGAAAATCAACTCAGCTTCTGTAATGTCATAAACTTAATATAATAATATGTTATTAATTCTAACTACAACACTATAAAATTTATTATACTCTATATAAAATATATTAAGAGTAATAAAACTAATTATAGTAAATTACTAGCTTCTGCGCGCGACTTCGTCGGCGTGGGCTCCGCTCCTATTGGTCTTAGCGTGACCATACATAGCCTATAGCCTTCCTCGATAAATGGGCTATCTAACAGTGAAAGAATTTTTCAAATCGGCCCAGTAGTTCCAGAGATTACCGCGTTCAAACAAACAAACAAACAAACAAACAAACAAACAAACAAACAATCAAACAAACTCTTCAGCTTTATATATTAGTATAGATTTAAATAAGTATTTCACAAATAGCCCCGCGGCGCTGTCCGCGCATAGATAGTCAAACTTAGTTATAAATAGGTACCTACTTACTTACAAAAGTTGCGTAAAACACTACAGATATTCTATAAGTATAAAGGATCGATTATTGACACATTAAATTATTTAAATAGAAAGACATTGTGCTTATAATTGGAACTACAATAGTTTCTATTCAACAGCCATTTTGCTTACTAGAGTTTGATACGCCTGATTAAACACTATGTACCTATCAAAATTCATGACGCCATTTTACTACCTGTTAATTTTGACACAGGTAGGTACAATTCACAAATGGAATGTCATAATTGTAATCAGCGCCATCTATTGATTTTAGGAGTTAAGCTTTAGTGTTTGAAATGATATTGTTTCATCTTCGGAGTGGATTTTCATTTAAATCATATCAACATTAAATACAGAATTTATCATAATATTGTTTCTAGGATAATATGATCTTCGGATCTTACAAATGTATTATGATAATGTATTTTCTATATTTTAGTTTCTACATCACTGCATTATCTTTTTGCCCAAGTAATTATTAGTAAGTTAAACAAAATTACACGCATGGAATAATCTAGGATTCTAGAATTCACACATGCACAAATCATTCCACACATAAGTATAGGCGAGTGTCTTTAAATGTGTAACGTCTATCCTCATCAATATTTACAGGCCGCGGGTAGAAATGGGTACCTATAATTGGCCAATTACGTGCGAAGTCCGCTATGTCGTTGATGCGGAAATTACAGAAATGGCATACGTCGACACGTAACAGACAGTTATAACGTACCTAAATGCAAACACTTTTTATGCAAGAGTCAAAGTAAAAGACTCTTGAGCTAGCCGTCGCGCGTCGCGTCGCCTTTTCGATGACATTTTACGTGAGATATTTGTTAGTTTTACAAAAGTTTTTGAATTAAAACTTCTTTACGCACGCATTGACTTGGGGAGTAGGCTTGTGAATGCGTGACGAGAGCGTTACGAAAAGTGTCATCAGGCGAGGCGAACGGAGCAAGAGAGAGAGGTGCACACATTTTCTTTCTCTCTTTCTCTCATAGCAAGTTACGTTTCGTATATCTAAGACACAGTGCAGGTCTATTGTGCAGAAGTTTTACTTCCGTCGTGTGATCTAAAGCACACTCGTTTTTTCACTATCTGAACTTTTGTGTGGTGTTGTGTGTGGTTATTACATGTAAGTGGTGTGTGCTAAATGTTATATGCCACTATTTTTAGTTTATTTAATTATTGAATTCATTGCAAAATGACTTAAATAAAGTATACTTAAATTTAATGACGAACTGGACGAACAAAGACTGGAAATCCGGGAAACCGGGAAAAATGTTACAAATCAAGTCACACAAAATATTAACAGTATTTTGGAAGAAAAATTCTCCGCGTGGGAATACAAACACGAAAAACTTAAAGAGTTAGTGGAAAACCAAGAAAAAAGGATCTACTTTCTCGAAAAACAAGAAAGAAAGAGAAACTTGGTGTTTTTTGGTATCGAGGAGACTGAAACGTCATACGCTAGTCTAGAAAGAAACATTATTAAATGGATAGAACAATACCTCTCCGTCAAACTAACTTACATCGACATACAAGAGGTAAAAAGAATAGGGATGAAGTCTGACAGAACTCGCCCATTAGTGGTAACTTTCTCCACACTTGGCACAAAAATTAAAATAATAAAACAAAAACAATCACTTAAAGATACACACTACTATTTCAAGGAAGACTACCCAAAACAAATACTGGAAAAAGAAGAGAATTGCAGGAGCAAGCGAAACTGGAGAAAGAGAAGGGGAACTTAGTAAGAATAAAATATGACAAACTGGTCATAATAAAGCCTAACCACAAAAGGCAACTCCACACATCTCCAACAAACGACTCCCAAAGTTAAAAGGATGCTAGCACACATGCCAATAAAAAGAATAGAACTATTAAAACATCTGCTTCAGTAGCAAGATCGCACAGTATCTCGGAAGGAGTCCTGAAACCAAGCATGTTAAATTTTCTAATTAATAAAAAGGCCAGTAACCCAACACCAGAGCAGGACGCCGATGGCAGAGATAATAACCTATAACAATTAAGCCCCCCCTCCCGAACATACTGTATAAAAGAACTAGCACGAACCAATAATAATAAACATCTCCCAACACGGCTGGTCACCGTGGGAGATTACGACCTTAACCCTCCAAGGAAAACAATAAATGTAAATGTACAAAATACACAATCAGAAAAACTTACTAATAAAGCAGCAAACAAACTATACATCATAACATACAATGTCAGAACCTTGTCTACTTACGAACGACTTCTGGAACTGTCAGAGGCACTAAAAAGTGTAAATTATGATATAATCGGATTATCAGAAACACGTCGACTGGGCACGAAAATTGAAGAATATGATAATTACATACTCTGTCATACGGGACTCACTCAAGGACAATATGGAGTCGGCATTTTAATAAACTTATACCTGAAGAAATACATTGAAAGCTTCATAGGAATTTCTGATAGAGTTGCACTGGTTAACTTTAACATACAAAGTAAAAAAATCTCATTTATACAGGTCTACGCGCCCACAGAACCAGCAAAGGAAGAAGAAATAGAAATATTTTATGCAAACCTGTATAAAGCCCTAGACCTTGCCCATAGTACATATATAGTTATGGGCGATTTTAATGCCAAAATAGGCCAACCTAGCGCAGATGAGTATCTAATAATGAAACCAAACGGCTATGGTATACGGAACCCAAGGGGGCAAAAACTTATAGACTTTGCACTCGAAAATAAAATTTCAATTTTAAATACATATTTTAAGAAAAAACCAAACCGTAGATGGACGTGGCGTTCACCTAATGGGGAGTACAAAAACGAAATCGACTTCATCATGTCCAACAAACCTCGCATGGTACAAAACATTGAGGTTCTGAATCTGAACTTTTCCTCAGATCATAGACCAGTTAGAGCAACAATAACTTTGTTAGACGCAAAAAAGAATCGAAGTGGATTTAAAAATACCCAAAACGCCACACTGAAGAGCGAAGACGAATTAGTTAGATACAAAGAGTGCATCTCAGCTCGCCTACCAGACCTATTGGATTCCCAGGGTAATATCTCAGTCCAGACCCACTATGATAAAATAATAAGTGCCATTACAGAAAGCCTTCAATCCGCTCGCATATCAAATAAAAATACAAGACACAAAATTCTATCGGACCGTACTCTGGCACTCTTGAAGAGGAGACAACTACTACAAAAAACTAAGAACAAAACTAAAAACGAACTCTCGGCATTATACAAGCTAGTAGGCAAGCGTATTAAAAGCGATTATACAAACTACAGATCGAAAATTCTAGAGAAAAATTTAGCACAGTCAGGAAGTTCCAAAAAGGCATACAATGAGTTGAGGACAAACAAGACATGGATTGACGGATTAGAAATCAAAGGAAAAACCCTAAATAACCGTAACGACATTATAGCTATTGCAACAGATTTCTACAAAAAATTGTACAACGTTCAAGGTCACGAAAATATCGACGATAGCATTAACTTTCAGTCAGACGAATTACCAATAAGTTGTATGCCTTTCTCCGAAACAGAAGTTATACAAGCAATAAATAAACTTAAAGCCAATAAAAGCCCTGGTTCTGACAACATTACCAACGAGTCTATAAAATCAGCCCACCTACTACTGACCCTACCGCTAACTCAATTGTTCAATCGCATTTTGGAAAATGCTAATACACCGACTCAGTGGTCATAGTCGGATATCATACTTATTTATAAAAAGGGCGACCCACGCGATGTTGTAAACTACAGACCGATAAGTCTGCTACCATGCATATACAAACTGTTCTCCTCTCTAATAAACCAAAGAATAAGTATCACATTGGAAGCAGAACAAGCCATAGAGCAAGCAGGATTTAGGAAGAGTTTTTCGACTATAGACCATATTCACACTCTGGAACTAGTGATAGAAAAATACCGAGAAAAACGACGAGCTCTGTATATCGCATACATCGACTACAAAAAAGCCTTCGATACCGTCTCGCATTCAAGCATATGGAAAGCACTAATAGAGCAGGGGGTAGCGAGGGGATACATACAGGTAATGAAAAGCATATATAACAACAATATGGGTAGAGTCAAGCTGGAAAGAGTCGGCCCAAGTTTTCCCATCAAAAGAGGAATGAGACAAGGTGACCCGATCTCTCCGATGCTGTTTATTGCCATCCTTGAGTCAATTATAAGGAAACTGGACTGGAATGATAGTGGTATATTCATTGAGGGTAAATACCTAAGCCACCTCCGATTTGCTGACGACCTGGTGCTCCTGTCGGAATCAAGCTCGCAGTTGCAACAGATGATACAAACACTAAATTCAGCTAGCAAGAAGGTAGGATTGGAGATGAACCTATCCAAAACAATGATAATGACAAACGCCACTGAAAAGACAATATTTGTTGACAGTGAACAATTAAATTATACGAGTAAATATGTATACTTAGGAAAACAAATAAGCTTCGATAAGGACAACAACTACTCAGAAATTGAAAGGCGTATTCAGCATACTTGGAACAAATACTGGAATTTAAAAGAAATTTTCAAAAGCAATATGCCAGTCGAACTTAAAACGAAAATAATGTCGAGCTGTCTTATACCGTGTTTAACGTATGCCTGCCAGACTTGGAAATACACAGACAAAATAAAAAGAAAAATTAGAACTTGTCAACGTGGCCTAGAACGCAGCATGCTCAAGATCAGAAAAATTGACAAAATAAGACACACCGAGATAAGAAGTATAACCAGAGCTACCGACGCACTAGAACATGCTCTAAAACAAAAATGGAAATGGGCGGGGCACGTGGCAAGACTGTCAGATGAGCGTTGGACCCTTAGGGTGACACGGTGGAAAGGCCCAAGTGGCAAACGACACAGAGGAAGACCGCTCTCTAGATGGACTGACGACATCACAAAAGTAGCTGGCTCAGGATGGTTGCAAACAGCTCAGGACAGGGAAAGCTGGAATTCCTTGGAGGAGGCCTTCACCCGCGGAGGGGTTCTTACAAACTAGCAGATAATATATTTTTTTTAGGATTAAGTTTTATTTTTATTTTTTAAGATTTTTGTAAGAAATAATAAAAGGCTTCTTTATTTTATTTTTTTATTTTTTATTTTTATTTATTTAAATTTAATGTTGAGTCTAGAAAATAACAATAGTTAGGTAAGTCTAGTTTGTTAATGTCATACCTACATCAAGAATTCAAGAATAATAATATATTTTTATATCTCCGTGCTGCCGACGCCGCAGCAACGCCATTATAGTGACTTTATGTGTGTTTATTTAAGTGTACATTGTTTAGTGCTATATTATGTCAAATAGTTTTAAAACAACAAATGTATCTCAGCCGGAACTTTTCACTTGTCCCGAATGCACTAATGGAAGGTTATTTAGAGGCCGCAAAGGCTTAAAAATTCACACCACCCGTTGCCACAGCGATCTATTAGTGCATTCATTACCTATTATAGCCGATACTTCATCAACCGTAACCAGTGATAATAATTCGGTTCCATTTGAAAAATTTATTTTGAAATGTCACCAAAATATACCGCTTGTTAAACGAGTTCCTAGAGGAGCGAGGATGAAATTGAAAATTGACTGAAATTTACCCTTATGTTTGGCAATGTTACAGTTCACCATCTAAACTACTTTTTGGTGAAAATACTATTTTATCTAATGTCGGCGTTCAGCAAGGGACCCACTAGGTCCGGCTCTTTTTAGTCTAGGTATCCACAAATGCATTTCAAATTTAAAATCAAAATTGAACATATGGTACCTAGATGATGGAACCATAGGAGGTAAAGTGGACGATGTCGTTGAAGATTTAATCAAAATTAAAAACGAGTTTGATAAAATTGGTCTCAAATTAAATTTTTCGAAATGTGAAATTTTTTTCACGGATCTTTTATCACTTTCCAAAATTAATTTGGCAACGGAATTATTTAATAAAATTGCTCCTAATTTAAAAATACTTCAAAAAAGTACACTTTGTCTCCTAGGTGCACCAATTTTTGATGAAGGCATACAGCCAATTTTGGATAATAAAATTAAAATATTCGTTGAAAACACTGACAAATTGGCTAATCTAAATTCTCATATTGCCTATACCATTTTAAAATATTGTCTATTTGTCCCGAAATTAATGTATATATTACGCGCAAGCCCAATTTGGAAATTTCCTGGACTGACCGAAAAACTTGATGCCACTTTAAAAAATTCATTAGAAAAAATTCTAAATTTATCTTTTGATGAAAATTCATGGACCCAAGCTACTTTACCTATTAGAGACGGTGGCATCGGCGTGAGAAAAATTTCTAGTGTCGCTCTTCCTGCTTTTCTTGCTTCTGTGCATAGTATTAAGGGTCTATGTTCTGACATTTTAAAATCAAATTCAGTCGAAATTACAGATGCTACAGATGCAATAGAAAATTGGAAGTTAAGGTGTCCTAATGGCGATATCCCGAAGGATGTTACAAAACAAAAACTTTGGGATATGCCAATAGTTCACAATACTCATATAAATTTGACACTAAATCTTACAAGTGACAAAAACCGTGCCAGGCTTCTAGCTTTATCAAATAAAGAGTCAGGTCACTGGTTACACGCAATGCTGTCAAAAAATCTTGGGACACTTTTAGACAATGAAAGTTTTAGAGTTGCTGTCGGTCTCCGGTTGGGAACTCCACTGTGCTTTGAACACAGATATCCGTGTGGAAAGGAGGTAGATTCTTTCGGACTACACGGCCTTTCCTGCAACAAGAGTTCGGGTAGGTTTTTCCGCCACGGTTCCCTAAATGATACCATAAAAAGAGCTCTTGCCACCATCGACGTTCCTGCTCTTATCGAGCCTACTGAAATTAGTCGCGATGATGGCAAGAGACCTGATGGACTGACGTTGGTTCCCTGGGAAAGGGGACGGGCGCTTTTGTGGGACGCAACCTGCGTTGACACACTTGCTCCGTCTCATGTCAGGGAAACAGCCTTAAAAGCGGGTGCCGCGGCGGAAAAAGCTGAAACGACGAAACGGCACAAATATTCGTCACTAATTCCAAATTACATCTTTGTGCCGTTTGCAGTCGAAACACTTGGACCTTGGAGTAGCAGTGCAAAAAAATTCTTAAATGAGATAACTCCTCGCCTTATTGCCTCCACTGGTGACAAGAGGGCTGGTGCATTTTTTGCCCAGAGAATCGGCATAGCGATTCAACGGGGAAATGCTGCCAGCATTCTTGGCACAATTCCACGCGGACATGATTTGTATCAAAACTATCTGTAAATATTTAGTTCTTAAGTTGTGACTTGTAAATATGTATAATCTTTAATAAACTATTGTAAATAAAAATAAAAAAAAAAGAATAATAATTATTCATATTTATACGTATTATATCATTTCTACTGTTTCCACTGTTCTACAGGCTTCTCTCCAACGGCTTCTGGTATGTCTACAATTCATCTAAGACTCTAAGCCGATCTTACGAGACCAATGACCGGCACGGAGATGATAAAAAACTCAGATTGAATGAAATCGATCGTCATCGGATTACGGAGATAATTAAATAATTATAGTTTAGTTTTTTGCGAGACATATTTTTGTATGACAAAATAGATTCGTGCCCACGAGTACATTGGAATTATTGTCAAATTAAGAAGCAACTTAAGATAGTAATGTGGGTTCGTTTGACCGATAATATTTTATTATTTAACTGAGTTAGGGCATAGCAGGAAATTTCCTGCTCAAAATATGGAGCAGTCCGACTGGGGTAGTACCTCGACCTTAAAGAAGACCACAGCTAAATAATACTGTTTTCAAGCAGTATTGTGTTCCTGTTGGTGAGTAAGGTGACCTCCTGGGGGGTCCTAGGGGATTGTGGATAGGGTCTGCAACGCACTTGCGATGCTTCTGGTGTTGCAGGCGTCTATAGGCTACGGTCTTACCATCAGGTGAGCCGTACGCTTGTTTGCCAACCTAGTTACATTTAAAAAAAATAAATTATTTTTGCTCTATTGATAAAATAAATCTTATATTATAGGTATGTATAAAATTCTCGTGTCACAATGTTAGTTACAATACTCCCCTGAAATGGCTGGACCGATTTTTATGAAATTCTGTGTGCATATCGGGTAAGTTGAAAATTGCCCAACATCTATTTTTCGTACCCCTAAGTTATAAGGGGTGGGGGAATTAAGGTGGTTAATAACGTATATGGCAAAAAATAACGTTTGTGGGGTCAGCTAGTAATAAATAAATATCTACAACACACACACACACGGTCGTCTGTTCCTAAAGTAAGCAACTTAATGCTTGTGTTATAGGTAACAGCCGACTGGTATGGCTACATTTTTTTTTTTCGATAAACATACATATAAATAAAACATATATAAATATACTACACCCAGACTCGGGGTTGGAATCGAAGCCCCAGAGCAGAAAGCAGGGCTACTACAAACTGCGCCAACGGGCTAGTAAATCTATACTAATACTAATATACTAATCTATACTTAATACATAAAGCTGAAGAGTTTGTTTGTTTGGTTGTTTGTTTGTTTGTTTGTTTGTTTGAACGCAGTAATCTCTGGAACTACTGGGCCGATTTGAAAAATTCTTTCAGTGTTAGATAGCGCATTTATCGAGGAAGGCTATAGGCTATGTATCATCACGCTAAGACCAATAGGAGCGGAGTCCAGGCCGACGAAGTCGCGCGCAGAAGCTAGTAATTATATAAATATAATCACTGGAGAAAAGTAATTTCCATCATCTTACGAAGATTTATTCTCATATTTGATTATTTGTTTAGGACCAATTTACCAAAAGGACTTACAATTTTAATAATTAATATGTTTATGAGATTCTATTTTTCTACCTACGCATTAGGTTCCTATCAAAATCGAATCAATTAAAATGCATTTTTTTTTAATTATGAATTTAAAAGATTAATAAATATAAATGGATAGGTACTCGGATTGTTCGACGGGAAAGCAGTAGCATTGAACTTTTTTAGTCTAATCTCGGTATTATCATACCCATCAACTTTATTCTATACGCCAAATGTTGCCAAACAACTGTAGATTTCTTTTTATTTTCTATTTAAAGTCGACTAAAACAGCCTTATGGAACATTTTTCCAATCTTGAACGCTATTCAGCATCAACGTTTACCGCTTTTTCGAATCTTTTACAATACTTACATTTTATTTTGTAGCGAAGTTGGCAAGCAAGAAAATTTACCACAGATATAACTGCGGGATATGGATAGTGAAATACTAAAATGGCGAATCATTTCAGGTCGCTTCTCATAATTAATTGATATCAAGAGACTCCTTTATCAGCCATCAGCAAACACAGTAGGACTTGTAGCAATCCGCGGCGTTATCAGATCGCCTCGTATTTATTAGCAGTCCGCGGAATTGAGCTTATCAAGAAATTGACTTACTGCCTGTTTTACTGGAATGGGTTTATCAATTGAATGATATCGCATCTCAAATGGGTGAGCGAAACGCTTTGGATTGTATTGAAATTAGTACCTACTTTCCATTTACACATTTATTCGTACGCACATGCATAAGATTGAAAGAAATCTACACTCGTTTAGTAAATATGATGATGATGATGACGCGTTGGTACAGCGGTCACAGCACTGGCTTTTGCGCTGGCGGTCGCGAGTTCGATCCCCGCTTATAACATACATTTGTATTGGCCATGTGGATGTTTGTCGTGTTCTGGACGTTTTTGTATGTGTGTTGTGTGTTTCGGGACCCCTAACACGTGAGAAAATCCTTCTGAGGACCGTTTGCGTGTGTAAATTAAATCGATATTCATGTAAAACGACGTACAAAATAAGAAATGTGAACAAGATCAAAAAATTGATACATCAATGAGCTATGCTGTTTGTATCTTTATGTAAAATAAATTATAGACCGACTTGTTAACAAAAACATATAGTCATAGGGTCACACGGCAATCACATTTAGAACGTGCGTAACAGCATTTTACACGCAATAAATTAAACAAAGATAAGGCACACAGCTCATACAACGCTTATAGCTCATTAGCTAGAACAAGCCGTTGTAGCAGCTACACGGTATTTTCACACTATCGGCGGCGACTCGGCGCTATATCGGCGACGCATCGGCAATAAATCGGCGCCGACAAACGAGCGGGGAGCACGCCACTCCTCTGACCTTTACCGGTCTCCATCGTGGCGGCATACGTTGCGGAGATCGTTACACTAAATTAGATCAAAAGTTCGGATACTAAATTAAATTGGACTGTTTTGAATATTACTCTGGTTCCCATCGTCTAGTGACTAACATATTCGTGATAGCTTTTTTAACTCTATCGACAACTTTAATAATTTTTTGAATATTTATAACGAAATCATTTTATTATTAAATAGAACGATTTTTTTTTTTTAATGTTACTAAGTCGACAAACAAGCGTACGGCTCACCTGATGGTAAGTGACTATCGTAGCCTATAGGCGCCTGCAACACCAGAAGCGTCGCAAGCGCGTTGCCGACCCTATCCCCTATCCCCCCCCCCAGGAGCTCTGGTCACCTTACTCACCAACAGGAACACAATACTGCTTGAAAACAGTATTATTTAGCTGTGGTCTTCTGTGAGGTCGAGGTACTACCCCAGTCGGGCTGCTCCATATTTTGAGCAGGAAATTTCCTGCTGTGCCCTACCTCAGTTAATAAATATCAAAAATATACAGTGAAATGCTAAAAGTTACAAGACAAATACACGCAAACATGCACAACATTTATGCTGTGATGAAACTATTTAAAATTCTTTAAATTAATGGTTTAGGTACCTACATAACAAAAAATTCCATTGGGTATAAAGTTAATTATGAATAGTGTTTGATCTTTAGTTACGATTATAGTTAGCATAAAATGAAAATTATTTTATATGGTGTGTCTCAGGATCAAGAGTGAAATTGGCAACATACCTAGGTTATTCTTTTATTTCTATAAAACGATTAACAAATTACACTTTCCAAGAAAATCAGTCATCTCATTATTTAGATGAATCATTATTTGTATGTTTGTCATTTTCAGTTTATCTCAATAAAAGTGATTAAAAGCCTAAATTTTCACCTAGCTTTAACATTCATAACAAAGTATCAGAACTCAAAACAGTATCTCCAAACCGTTTAGCAACATTCAGCCAACATACTGTTTCCCAACAAAAAATCATCTATCATTACAGGATCGGAGCAGCGCCGGATCATAAACAAAGCATCGACTCTCGGCTGCGCACGACCGCGCTAGTTTCGTGACGCCGCGCAATTGCCCGTCACGCCCGCTCCGCGTAATGTATGAGGCTGAGGCATTTCATTTTGCTCCCTGCCCTGTAATCGGGTCGCCAAGCTACTGAGACACTGGGGACTGGAATCCTTTTTGTTGACAAATTATTGAAGTAAAACTTCTTATTGCACGCTTGACTCGGGGAGTAAGCTGGTGAATGCGTGACGAGAGTGTTACGAAAAATGTGATCGGTCGAGGCGAATGGAGCAAGAGAGAGAGGTGCGAGCACATATTTTGTTTCTCTGTTTCTCTCATAGACAGTTACGTTGCGTATATCTAAGACAGTGCAGGCCCATTGTGCAGAAGTTTTACTTCAGTCGTGTGGCCTAGAGCCTACATGTTTTTAGCTTTTGAGCCATGTAAGTTGTCGTTAGTTATTGTCGTAGCTAATTTAAATATTGAAATGAAAATAAGAATGGTAATACTTTTGTAAGAGCTTAATGATGCAATTGAAATTGATGTAGTTAGTGTTTGTTAAAAATAACAACTGCCAAACACGAAAGCTGTAAAATTAAAAGAGAAAAAAGTTGTATGTAGGTATGTATAATATTACAATTTTTATCATCAAATAAAATGTGTTATTTTTATTCCAACAGACAAATATTCAAATAAGTATAATTCGATTTTTATCGAAACGCACATGAAAAAGTCTAATTAAACCAAAACAATCCACTTGTCAACAAGTCAGCAATTACAGTATCAACATCAAAACACAATATTACACTAAGCATTAAGACTTACGAGGTACAAGCGTACACCGCAATCATAGAAACAAACATTCTTTCGACGCACAAATTTATCAAACAGATTTCTAATTCCCAATACAAATAAATCGATAGGTGATCAATTCCATCCACATTCGTGTACAAACGATGGCTATTTATCTCGGCATCGTTAGCTCGTTGAGTGTACACAAGTTGTAATCAGATTTACACGGCATTCCTAAAAATAAATACGTGTAAAGTAAATTGGGACGTCATCGGTTCGTTGTGTACCAATTAAGTGATTTATAGGGACCAGCGCCGGTGACATATCATAAAGGGTCTGCCGTTACTTCTAATGGACTCCGTTTCATCTCATCGTTATCTATAAAGGAGGCAATAAAGTTTCCTAATCGAGCCCTTCGGATTTTGTTAAGACTTATGTATTTTTATACGCGTGATTCGGTTGTAATGCTAAGCTCTTGTAATTATGTGATGAATATGTTTGATTTGTATTAGTTACGTGTAAGCGCGGTTGGTTTTTGTAGCTTTATCACGGAGTTTGTATGTATTTATAATTGTATTAATCATGTTTAGATAGATACTGGTGAAGACACGCGCTGTGTTATTATGTAGTGTAGACAAAATATTTACAAAGTTATGTATTTTTGAAGTAAAACTTCTTTACGCACGCTTGCCTTTGGAATAAGCTGGTTAACGCGTGACGAAAGCGTTACGAAATATGTGATCAGGTGAGGAGAACGGAAGTTGAGAGGGAGATATAAGTTAGTGAAGATAGAAAGAGAGAGAGAGAGTTATGTTTCGTATAATACTGTAGGGGCAACTAAAAAAGTTTTACTTCAATCGTGTGGTCTAAACTAAAGCACAATCGTTTTTAACAACTGCAATTAATTACTTTGGTACTGTAAGGCAGAATTGTCTCTTGAAAAGATCTGAATTATTGGTATTTTACCACGAATGAAATGAACCTATTATTAGATAAGAATCTTCAGATAAAAATAACACGTTTTATCTACATTATGCTTATTTACTTACTTGTCTTTTTCTGTCTGTATCTTTAACGAGCTTGAGGTAAAATCTATCATTTAATTTCGTACTACGAGCCAGAACAATAAAAGATTTATATTCCAAAATTCAGCACGTTTATAGCAACTTTAATCGTGTCCCCTCGTATCTTGGCCACCATAGTCCCATTTCATAATCGCCTTTTTTGGTAGAGAGAAGATGTTTTAAATATTTTTTTAATAACACCATATCTCTTAATATCTGATCCAAAATACTACCAAAATTATAAAGACCTTAGAACGTGAAACTAATGAGTCATTCCACGTCAAACCAACCAATAAAAAAATGTTTTCAACCTGACCCTTTCAGATTTGGCTGAAACTTTGTTTGTTTATACTCTCTGACACCCTGAACTCAAATATAGTTTTCAAAAAATTTAATCCCTGATAGTTTTTTAGTTATAATTTTTTTTAAATCACAAAATCCGCGTTTTTTGACGTGCACTAAAATCTAAAATCTGCAATAACTTTGGTTCTATTAGAGATAGAGAGCTGAATGATAGCTCATTTTAAAGAGGGTTTAATGGGATTCAATGTGATACCCAACTTGAACACATTAATGTACAAAATATTTTTTGAGTAAAACACAAAAATCGTTTTTGAAAAATCTTTGTGTTGGTGTTTTTTAATTTTTTTCAAATTTATATATGTTTTTATGTATAATATTGTGAGTACACCATAAAAATTTCAGAGTGGGACCATGATGGGATCGGGAGATATATTAAAAATACATCACTGAAGTACCTTTCACAAAATTTTCAGTGCTAATAGCATGGTTCTGATACATAGGCTATATGAAACAAAACTTTGGAAATGAAATACAAAGATATTTCTTTATTTTTAACCGACTTCCAAAAAAGGAGGAGGTTCTCAATTCGATTGTATTTTTTTTAAATGTATGTTACTTCAGAACTTGACTGGGTGAACCGATTTCGATAACAAATATTTTAATAGAAAGGTGGAGCGTGTCATTTGGTCCCATTTAAATTTATTTGAGATCTAAGAAGTACTTTTCGAGTTATATCTAACAATACGTTTTTACTTGACTATTTTTTCGTCGACCTGCGTTGTATTATACCGTATAAGATTTTACTGGGTGTACCGATTTAGATGATTTTTGATTTAATCGAAAGTTGATGTTTATCATGTGGTCACATTTAAAAATCATCGAGATCTGATTACAACTTTTTGAGTAATCGTTGATAACGCGTAATTACTTGAATATTTTTTCATCTACCTACGTTGTATGACTTTTCAATAAATATAATGTGTAATATATTTAAAACACATTATTTTTATATTTAAAACATAAGAATTAGGCCTGCATAACTTAAGTTATTCAACATTAAATTGAAATTAAAAAAAATGTGATACTTCAGTGAGGTATTTTTAACATATCTCCCGATCCCATCATGGTCCCACTCTGAAATTTTTATGGTATACTCACAAAATTATACATAAAAACATATATAAATTTGAAAAAAATTAAAAAACACCAACACAAAGATTTTTCAAAAACGAGTTTTGAGTTTTACTCAAAAAATATTTTGTACATTAATGTGTCCAAATTGGGTATCATATTAAATCCCATTAAATCCTCTTTAAAATGAGCTATCATTCAGCTCTCTATCTCTAATAGAACCAAAATTATTGCAGATTTTAGATTTTAGTGCACGTCAAAAAACGCGGATTTTGTGATTTTTAAAAATTTATATCTAAAAAACTATCAGGGATTAATTTTTTTGAAAACTATATTTGAGTTCAGGATGTCAGAGAGTATAAATAAACAAAGTTTCAGCCAAATCTGAAAGGGTCAGGTTGAGTGCCTTGTTGGTTTGACATGGAATGACTCTAATGTGTACTTTATCCTATAGAATATACATATAAGGGGTGGCAATAGCGAACGAAACCGCGGGTAGAGTTAGTCTAACATAAAAATGGAATAATCCGCAACATCGCAGAAGCGTGGCGACAGCAATGCGACTGGCGAGCGAGCGGATTCGCGACTGCAATCTGTCTCGGTCCGGCTGCTCGCTGTCCTCGACCCCTCCGATGAGTCTTAATTTTGCTCTATTTAAGATCTCCGCAGTGTACCCGCATACACGACCAGGTATTTATATAAATCCACGACCTTACTACATGGCCTCTATAAATCCATAAGAATTGTTATTGTAGTTGCAATAAACAAAGAATATATTGATGAGTTGAGAAAATACGAAAAATAAGTTAATTTGAAGTAAGGTAAAGGTTGTAGTAAGTGTGAAGTAGGCCGTATTAGCTATGCCAGTAGCTACGAAAGGGTTTTAGTCGTTAGAGTAGATTTTCACTTAAATGTTTAATATACCTACATTATATTTTGATTTAACAAACACACAAAGTTCAAAACACAGAACCCCCTCTGTTCAAAGGTGATTGATGATACAAGTAGTACCTACGCGCCGCACGGAAATATCAGGTGCATTCTGTGTGCGAATAAAACATATCAACATCTATTAAATATAATAATTATATCTTAAACAATTTTGAAGTTATACTTTTTTTGGAGCATTAGGGAAAAAAACATGAGTACCAACACCCTGACGTTAGCTAGTCAACGAAGAAAAAATTAACAATGTGAAATTAGCTAGCCAATGAAGTACTTATTTCGCCTTTATTATTATATTCTTACGTGCGTACATAAGTGCAGACACTTTTTCTAAATAATTTGTAGGTATTCCATATTCAAACAATCATACATTAAATGCTACCCCAGGTTGATTAATAGAGATACAGTCAGTCCTCGACTTACGTCGTTTCGATTTACGTCGTTTCAAGTTACGTCGGACAATGTTTTGACACTATTCCTCAAGCATACGTCAATTGTTTCGATTTCCGGCATAGAAGAATTCAATTATTATAATTATTTTAAGAACTTACTTTTAATAATAAAGTATGTATAGGTATCCTTTGTTATAAATGCAGTTTTAAAAATTTTGAGTCCGTGTGGACCCTAACCCTTGAGTTGTAGGTAAACATATGGAAAAATATGTCTCGACTTACGTCGCCGTCGTTTCGATTTACGTCGCGTATTTCGAGAACCTAACCTGCCGTAAGTACGAGGACTGCCTGTATGAGGAGCTTGTACAAAAAAAAAACAATAATTAGTACATTACTAAAGCAATTTTAATACAATTTACAGGTTAGTAAGCTTATATTAACAGTGTGAACATTTATGGTGTATGTAATATGTATCAGAAGTTTCCCTTAAAAAGATAATACCAAAAGTTCAGTTTCATCAGTAGTATTTCTTGGAGATGTCGATAGATATAAGTACTTTTATATGGCACACATTGTCAAAAATTTCGCTGTCAACAATTTTGACTAATAACGTTATGAAATGAAAACGATTTATTCGACCAAATCGATTAGCCAGCGAACCTAAACAGTACTACAGATTAGCATATTAATACGACGCACAAGCCTCTAGGCTTTTATGTAAATGTTATGCCTTTTATCTCGGTTTAACGGTTTCAATTACAATCCAAAAACCTTTGATTATGACCGAGGGACACCAGAATAATTTAATGTTGTGTAATTTCGATATTCTCGAACGATTTTATATTGGAACTTTAATAAAGAATAGCTAATGGCAATAAAAGTCAGGTTAATTTCTTGGAGACCCCAGAGAGTGTTAAACTTATGTTGCCATAGATAAAATATAATTCAAAACGAATTTATTTAAGTTTAATTTAATTTTTATTACTAATAGAATTTTATTTTACTTAATAAAAAGTTCATTATTTAATTTTAGAGGATCGTTTTCATAACAATTTAAATATAAAGTCCAGTTACTCAATACTAAGTTGAAGCAACTAACTAACCCATTAATCTTTAAGTTATCATAAACAAATCTTAAGACTCCATTGTACAATACAACTGAAATAATAACCATAAAACTCAACTAAGACGTTTTAATCAATTTTAAATAAAGTTACGATCATTGCCTATCTTAAACCATAACCTTAATTAAACTTTAGTCCAATACACATAAAAGACTTCAAATATCAAATTAAATAGAATTAAAAAAATAAACATTCTCGTATACTTATCGAAATGGATAATACTGTTAAGATTTAAAAAAGGACAACCGAACAGTAGCTACATTTGTAACATACCGTATATTACGTCTATTTTATAGATAGGTATACTCATTAAAATTAAAATCCAAATAAAAACATTAAATCGTACCTCCCAACGTGAAATTATACAAAGATAAGCCAAATAATGTAATTCCGTTCAAGAATACTTCGATAAGTCGATCAGTTCTACCTCAATGACTTCATCGTATAGCCACAATTACATAAAAGCTAAACTACAAAGATTTGGATAATTAACATAAATATAATTACAAGAAGCTATAAATTATTCGAAGCACGGACCACCTGTATTATGGGAACGAGAACGACTGTTTTATAAACAAATAAACATGAGATAAGGGCTTTTATTAAGTCTTACAGAAACACCGCTGAGCTTACGTTACTAAACGAATTAAAATGTATGAATGTTGACAGTCGGAACTACAGACTGAATTTTAAGATATTTATTTTTCTTTTAAGCAGTTTAAAAAGGAACTTGAAAAAAATATACAAAACAATATTTGACACTTATATTTTGGGCAAGTAACGTCTTATTAATTTTTAAACAACTGACAAACTGAACAGAACTATTTTTTTTAACTTGTCTTTTTTTTAATGTAATTTAATTAACTAAAATTATCACTTCAACTATGATGAATCGTATTTCATTGATATTGTATTTTGATGATATTTTTAAATGACGCTGCTCTAGGAATACCTAGCCTTTTTTACTCTACGTAAATATACGTAGAGTAAAAAAAGTAAAAACAAGAAGAAATAAGCATAATTATACAGATATACTTACTTTAGCTTTCATATACCTACTTTGAACAAAGATTTATTCCTAACGAACATTATACCTAAACTAGCTTCTGCGCGCGACTTCGTCGGCGTGGACTCCGCTCCTATTGGTCTTAGCGTGATGATATATAGCCTATAGCCTTCCTCGATAAATGGGCTATCTAACACCGAAAGAATTTTTCAAATCGGACCAGTAGATCCTGAGATTAGCGCGTTCAAACAAACAAATAAACAAACAAACAAACAAACAAACATACAAACAAACAAACAAACAATCAAACAAACAAACTCTTCAGCTTTATTATATTAGTATAGATAATAAAATTATGTAGCGTTGAGTTCAATGACACTGCATAAGATTTATTTATATCCTTATCCCAAATTATCTAAGTATTGCCAATTTTTCTAATTTTTAAAAAATTAAAAATCAAAAATAACTTTACCTATACAAATAGGCAAATACATTAAAAGAGCAAATAGGTTTCAAAGGCACTTTCGAATCGTCAATTTACAAAATAAAATTTTAAAGTGATTATTATTTTTAAAAGTGAAGCTACCACCGATTCGGAATGTAGATTTTGCAGAGAAGAATCGGCAAGAAACTCCGTAGTTACTCTTTTGAGAATAATAAATAAACTGTTTTAGTACAAAATTAGTAATAGGTATCTTTGCAGCGTCATTAAGTCCACACATCTTTATTATCTATATTAAATATTCCATTTTACAAAACAGTTCTATAGTCTATACCCTTTTATTTCCACAAACTATTTATCATTAAACACGGACCAAGTGTGAAGGTAAAAAAAAAACGAGTGCATCGATATCGCGATACAAAACGTTTCATGTCACACGCGAGCTCGTGTCCGACTTATCTTTTAAAGGAAAATAAAATCATTTAAGTACACAAAGAGAGGAATTTCTCGCAATATTATTATATCTATTAGGTATACTATAATATCGGACTCGCGGTTGTGTTGACTTTTACCACAGATTAGTAAAATAATAGTACCTACTCTGTAGTACGTACTTTTACTAGGATTGAAAAGGAAAGGGCATTTTCTAAAAACCGTAATCAAAGTATTTTTTAGACTGTTTTTGGAACGAAGTTCCTTATGGAGCGTTGCGGAGGGGTACCCTAGCCGGCAAAAAATGTCCGTAACGTTAAAAAAAAGCGTAAGATTTTTATGTCTATGTATGATGGTTATACATTGTCTAACATTTAAAGTACCTACTTATTAAGTTAGGTTGTTAACTACGTATTAAGTATCTACTTATATTGTATCCGCCAACCCGCATTGGAGCAGCGTGGTGGATTAAGCTCCGATCCTTCTCCTACATGGGGAAGAGGCCTATGCCCAGCAGTGGGATATTACAGGCTGAATCGTGAAGTATATTGTAAATGTGTTAAACAATGTTTTATCATTTACTAATACCTACTCGTTATGAGAACTATATATTAAAAATACTTATAGGTAGTAGGTATTTATCTAAACTGTTTGCAAATAAACTTCTGGCTACAGACTTACAACATCGCGTGTTTACAAAGATTATCGAGAAAGTAACCCGACAAGTAACTCGGTAGTATTAAACGTAAATAAAATCAAGAGTTGCAACACTTCTCAAAATCTAAATTACACGATTGGTCACGATTTCTTTCCGACATCGATAACTAACGGTAGCGTGAAAATCCCATACGATACGTTCCACAGTAATCTACTTAATATCGATGAAGCGTTCGTCGATACGATTTCACGCCGCGATGCTCCGTTAAATGCAATAAGAACTAATGAATAAAAAAGATTAATATTCCATGGGGACTCCCTAAGCAATTTATCGCACATGTTTAAAAACCACATGAAAAATCCCATGTAAAATATGCACCTTATGGCGCAATGACTGCAATGAGATACGGCAGTAATATATTGGGGACAATTTAATCCCACTTTTGTCGACCACAGACAATGATAGAAGACCACTTGTGCAGCTGACATTATAAAAAACCTGCCCTCAAAACGTTACATTGTAAAGAACCCTCGCAAAAATAGCGCGATCAAAATATAATGATAACCCTATTTTTTATGATAATATAATTTAATTCGTAGTTTGCAACAAGTGGGCAATCGGAATCAATCGACAAATGTTTGGAAAATAGCTTAGGGGTAAGTGTATGTTGTGTACATTAGGGGCGACAGGCGAATTTATAGACTGACAGCGTATTGAGTTAATGTTTGAATCACAGAGCCATACAACGAATATGGCATCGATGTTTCTATTATTTTATTTGTCAGGAATTTATTACACAAAATCTATTGATTATTGTGTAAAATTAAGTTAATTAACCTACATGATTACATTATTACATATTACATAATGACGTTACTGAGGTAGGGCACGGCAGGAAATTTCCTGCTCAAAATATGGAGCAGCCCGACTGGGGTAGTACCTGGACCTTACAGAAGATCACAGCTACATAATACTGCTATCAAGCAGTGTTGTTTAATGCTATTGGTGAGTAAGGTGTTCAGAGCTCCTGGGAGACATTGGGGATAAGGTAATATCGTCCTAAATAATAAGTAGGTACCTGCCCACACTTGTGGACAAGTATTACATTAGGTATAAAATATATTGAAATTATGTATAATCATCATCTTATAATGAGCGAACAACGAATATTATCGTCGATTAAGTTTTTCGAAACAAGACTTAAATATTAGCCGTCTAAAGTTAACAGGCAGTTAGTAAACAACAAAAGAATTAATTGAAGACTCGGAATCGATCACGGCTAGATCGGTTGACCTTTGACACGGATCGAGTGACTCACCTCGAGGCCCTGTGGAGAAGAGTCCCGGGGAGGTTTTGTGTTACTTAAAAGGCATGTATCTACTTCAGTGGTATTTGTGTTTTTGACAGCGTGCATTCAACATTGTGCAATGAGATATTTTATATTAAAAACAGTTTTTTAAAAGCATTCGCCTTGCGGGTCGCGCAAACCTAACTTGGCGGGCGCCGCAGATGAAAGAAATGAACTACTATTATTGTAAGTAGATATAGGTAGGTAAGTACCTACCTATTACAAAAAAATAACAAATACAATTTTATTTCTGTGGAATGGCTATTCCACCTATTTATTATTTAATAATACGTATTCTTAATCTAATAGCTTCAGCCTGTTCTATCCCAATGCTGGGCATAGGCTTCCTTCGCCATGTAGAAGAATCAGAGCTTAATCCACCACGCTGCTGCAATGCTGGTTGGCGGATATACTCTACTCTGAGTAACGATCGCTATCAGGTGTACGGTGTACCTACGTGATAACAACCGGGACCGATGGCTTGACGTGCTCTCCGAGGTCCGGTGGGGGAGACCAACGAGAACTGCACAAACACCCAGACCACGGCAAACATCTATACCTACGGCCAATACAAATGTTTGTCATATGCGGGGATCGAACCCGCAACCCATTCTTAATCTAATATGAAAGCTTAAAATTAATGACAGATGTCATAGTTTTAGATTTATTAGTAGGTAGTTGCTGTTGCAAGCGTCTTTAAGCTACGGTAATCGCTTACCATCAGGTGAGCCGTAGGCTTGTTTGCTGACCTACTTATATGAAAAAAAAAAAAACTTATGGGTTCGCCAGAATAACCACGCCTTCGAAAAGTTTGTACACATATTTAAATTTATGTGTAATATTTTTTAAACATTATTGTTATTCTTATTATGTATTTTTGTTGGACCTTAGTGCAAGGTTCGAATATTCCCAGCACATGAATAGGTACTTACCGTTACGATTTTAACAGACATCCAAAAAAGGAGGAGGTTCTCAATTCGATTGTATTTTTGGAGTTGACTCCTTAAGAATCGATTTTCATATAAAGTCCCCGGTATGAAAAAAATATGAGGAGTAAAATCTACTGAACGAATAACCTCGTTACGTTTCTCGTAACGCCATCTATCGAAACTCAATAGGATTTCGACAGACGACGACGTTTTCTAATAACGCATCCTCCAATGCTCCTCCGCTCCATAAATGGCATTATTTGATTCGTTTATTTACAAATCTTGTTCTTAGACTAGTAAGCCTTTTTTGTGCATATTTAGACAGTCGATCTGAAGGTGTAAACTCCAGTCGTGCGTCGGAGCTGACACACAGACTTTTTATTTATTTTTTTATGTACCTATGCTACCTCAGAACTTCAGAACGCGAGGACAGATTTTGATAATTTTAGTTTAATCGAAAGGTGATGTGTGTCATGTGGTCCCATTTAAATTTAATTGAGATCTAACAAAGACTTTTTGAGTTATATCTATAATCTAATAAAGCGTTTTTACTTACCTAACTATTTTTTCGTCGACCTACGTTGTATTATACATTATAACTTTTTACTGGCTGAACCGATTTCCTATAGAGGCCTATGCCCAACAGTGGGATATTACAGGCTGAATCGAACCGATTTCGATGATTCTTGTTTTAATCGAAAGTTGATGCTTGCCATGTATTTCCATTTAAATTTAATCGAGATCTGATGATTACTTTTTGAGTAATCATTGATAACGCGCATTTATTTGATTATTTTTTCGTCTACTTACATTGTATTATCTACTTGATGTAATGGAAGTCGGTTTTGTTTCGATTGCAAGCAAACAGTTATAATTATTACAGCTTGCAGATTACCTTGGTGGTTGGTGCGTGCACGTTCTTCTTTTTATTTCGCCCAAGGAATTCTCGATATCCACAACTACTTCCCTATGGAAAAATTCTATAGATCTCATAGACTCATAACTCCATAATTATGAGAATTTGGTCTGCATTTGTCCATGTTTTATATGTCATTTTTTCCATAGGGTTATTAATTTGACTAGTCCCTTGACACAGTTTGTTGTGGCCCTGCTTTCTGCTTCGGGGGTTGTGGGTTCGATTACCGCCCCGAGTCTGGGTGTAGTATACAAATTTTTTTTATATTTGTATTATTTCCGTTTCTCAAAAAAAAAAGCTATACATACCTGTCGGCTGTTACCTATAACATAAGAGTTGCTTACCATAGGAACAGACGACCGTGTGTGTGTTATACGATATTTATATTTATTTATTGTTGAAGTAAAACTTCTTTACGCACGCTTGACTTGGGGAGTAAGGCGGTGAATGCGTAACAAGTGTTACGAAAAGTGTGATCGAGAGAGGTGTAAGCACACATTTTCTTTCACTCTTTCTCTCATAGCCAGTTACGTTTCGTATTATATCTAAGACACAGTGCAGGCTTATTGTGTAGGCCTATTGCAAAATAAGTTTTTACTTCAAAAACGAGTGTGCTTTAGACCACGCTACTGAAGTTAAACTGCTGATTCATTAAAAGTTATTTACTCAACATTAACTATTATGCATCCTTTATGAATTATTCATAACTTATTTTGCCGTTTCCCGGCAACTAAGGGATAACACAGTTCCACTACCGCCTTTGAAACTTAAAAAGCCGACCGATGGCGGGATAACCATCCATGCTGGCTTTGAAATACACAGGCCGAAGACGGGCAGCAGCGTCTTCGGTGCGACTGCGGTCACCAACCCGCCTGCCCAGCGTGGTCACTATGGGTAACACACATGAGTTCACGACATTTTTGGCGCGAACTTATGGAGGCCTATGTCCAGCGTGGACTGCGATAGGCTGAAATGTTGGTGTACTTTATCTTCGAATTGTAAAAAAACACTCGATTTGAGAACACGCAACCAAGAATTTTAACCAACTTAAAAAAGGGGGGGGTTCTTATTTCGACTGTGTTTTTATATTGTGTTGCTTTTACTGTGTACTGATTTTAATTAATCTATTTATATTCAAAGGTTAGTGCTTTTCGTGTGGTACCGTTTAAATTTTAACGAGATCTGACAAGTAGTAAGTAGATTTTGACCAATAGTGTATATTGTCCTACAAAGAAACACAATAATTTCTTATGTATAATATGGATGGAGGACATTTTTAATTATAATATGATGTGTTGATTTTAATGAAACTCTCCACAATCATAGCTGAAGGAATGAGGAATACACTTCAGGGATCATTTATTTTGATACTAAAATCAACGTCCCGTGATACAAAAACTCATAAACCAAAAATGAATCGACGCGTGTATAATCTATTTTCATTGATTTAATAGACATGTAGGATTACATATACATATTTTATTTCATCATAAAACTATATTATATGTATTAATTTATCCAGCTAAATGTGTTCTAAAGTGATCAGTGAACAAACAACAAATATATTTATATTTATATACCGAGGAGGGGGAGGTCACTCCCCTCCCCGACCTTACATTCTCGTGTTAGCTACAATTAATTAACACAACATACAATTATATCGCGCGAGATACACTTTGCTATATGAAAAAAAAAAATTAATTACAAAAAAATAAGTCCATACATACCCACGATTCGAAATAAGAGATTCTCGAGAAAAAGTAAGTCACCAAAGTACATCTCGCATACGAAACGTCGATCATACAAAACGAACTATTCAAACTATTTTAATTTCATCAAAAACAAATCATAAAAATACACCTTATACACGTTTCAATAACCACTGGCAAGACAACTAAGAACAATTTGTGGCTTTGAGCCGCTCTGTTTGTACAATATTCCATTCTTTGGCTAGAACACCTCTGGGAAGCGTAAAATATATCAATATAAACATTTTTAATAAAAAATTTGAGTACAAAATAACACACACCGTTCATTCAAAATGTCGACGGCACAACGAATACATCTGACAACTCAATTAAATTCGATAAATCTTAATTTAAACGGACCGAAAATTAATGCAGAGGAGACACAAGGGTTGGGCACGAGATAGATTCAGAAATCTCAAACTACCGCTTGTTTTAGGCATTTTCGACGTGACAACGTCTAATAAAACGTTGAACGATGGCGGCATGCACGAAAAAGGATGACTCGTTGTAGCGTTACGCTCATTGTACGCTTGCGCCGCATCTATCTCTCTTCTACTCGATTGGCCTATGCGTCCGAGACGTTTTAGGACGTTGTCACGTTAAACTATCGTCCGTAAACCAACTTTACAGACAACCAATTTTTTTTTATATAGTCTTAAAATTGTATGTAATATATGCGGTTTTATTTGTGCCTCTAACTTGTATCTACTCTGCAGATTTTACGCAAACAATTTTTTAGACGTGCTTCAGCACAGGACAGATTATCTGACACGTTTATAAATATATTTATAGTGTAAAGCAGCATTTTGTGATATTTTATTATTGTGACGGCAGCGTAACTACTTTTGCACTTAATATTGCGCTTTACATAACAATAAATTTAAATCTTTGTCACCTATGGCACTATTAAAAAAGAAAACAAAAAAATATATATATACAAAACATACATAATTATCCCACAACGGTTAGGTGGGTTAAAATTTTAAGTACTATAAAAAAATATTAATATTAAAACATTATGCAACTCACATCTGACTTAGTTAATGTCACTAGGATTAAAAAGAAAAAAGTTTATTTAATCTGTGCTAATTCACAACAGATAAAACATCAACAGATTATCTTAAAATTATTTGATTAGAAAAAAATTGTATAACTAAAGCTTAAATTATATAATCTCAATAGTCAAGTAAATAAAAAAATACATTTGTAAAGATAGTAAGTAACAGAAAAATTCAAATACAAGGTTTTTGAGGTCAGCAACGTTTGGCACAATATTGTTGATGTGTGATTGTACTGTTGTAAGTCAAAGAGCGTTCTTTTAAAAGTAAATGTACCATATTCAAGAGAAACTTCTTTAGAATCGTAATTTGAAACTCGATGAATCGAAAATGCGCCACGATAAAGAAAGAAACACATAAATGTATAGGAGAGAATGAGATAGAATGCATTACACAGTATTTTATATTCTCGGTGAAAATTTTCTCCTAGGCTACATTTCAGAAGTTTCACTTTTGGCGTTTTTTTAATATTCAAACGACTAGTCGACGACAGATGGCGCTCTGGTCGTAAATCATGAAATAATTTTCCAATTGAAATCTTTATTAGAATATCTATTTCTTACATAGTATTAAGTTTAAATATTTTTATAACTCAAACTACTGATACACTTTTAAACAAACGCTCTTTGTTTTGAACAACTAATATATTGCACAGTTTCCACCCGTGACTTTACTCGTCCTGTTTATATCTTTATTTCATCCATATCATAAACTTAATTCGAAAGTGAAAGCCATAAAAACAATATGCTTTCAATTAACTTTAAAATACTAACCTAATTGTTGTATAAGCATAAACATTAAAACAAAAACTTAAATATGAAAATAAGTAGAAAAATCGGTAAGTTTGGAAGATATTCGTGTAAAAATTCTTCGGTAAATTAACAATTTTGTGCGAAATGCGAATCAGACCGTATATCGAGGCAGGTCACTGAGAATTCTTATTTGTGCGAAGTTAACTTCCTATCATTAACATACAAGATATGTAACGCTTTCAAAAACTTTCAATTAAGAAATTTTTGGATATCTCTCGACGTTTAATGGAATTTTTTTTAGTTTCCACATTGTTATTTTACGCGTTAAAAATACTGTAAGACACAAGCATGCAACATGGCTTCGTAACATGAACACGAAGGCAATTTTTACTAAATGTTTTCGCATCTATAATAAGTTGTGCTTAATTTTTTGTAGAAAAACAATATTATTAATTTCAGTTTTACATGTCGTATTCAACATACTTTCTCATATTCTTATATCAAAGTTCCCCTCAAGACCACAAAATTCAATCAAAAAACTTAATCTCCTTAAATAATAGCATCATCAAATCTTTAACTATAAATGATTGTCCGTGAGCTTGAAAAATCTGCTCAGGAAATTTATTGATCAGTTTGATGACTTTGTAGATAAGTCAGTTTCCGATATTACTCAACTAATGACGCTACCGCCTCTCGAAATACTGAATCTACTCAAAAAAATTACCAAAAATGCGATAGCAGTTGCTTTTTTTAACAGCTTGTGAAGATGATTTAATCGTGATATTGATCTTTAGCGCTTTAATCCGAAATAGTCTCATTTGAAGAATAGAATGACCACCTTCTGGCGTTTAACTCTTGTGATTCTCATCTGTAGACTAAAGAAATAAGGCAAATGTTTTGCCTTAAAGGGAAGCCAAGCTGCTTGCAGAAAATAGAAGAAGATGGTGGATGACCCACAGACAAGAGTACAGCTCACAAATTAAAATATATTTTGGAATAAAAAAATCAAGTTTTTTCCCAGATCCTTCTCAGTAAAAAAAAGTTTTCCGAATTTGGTGACAATCACTTAAAACTAAAATAAATTTTGAATTCGAAAACATTAACAACTTTGTACTGAACTAAAGAGAATATACACTTTCCTACCTCGTCCTCCTAACCTGGTAAATAGTTTTGTCAAATATCACAACATGGACCAATATTTTGACATTCGAATAAATTTACCAAACAATTTATAATTATAAATTACATCCGTTTTTTGGTAAGATTGCACAGACAATTCGTAATCTCAATATAAAATTGGATACTTATATTACTTATCGATAAAATATATATATATAAAAAAATCAACAGAGGCTAAATCCCTTCCCAGTCCTCGTTGTTACCTCTCAAAACCGACTCGTTACAAAAACAAATATTATTGAATAAAATTGTATAAGAATATTTCTCTAAAAGCGGACCGTTTACACTCGGACGTTAAAAACAAACACTTAACAGTAACGCGCAAATACACAAATCATTTCGTAATCAATTATATTTTCAATTAAATTATACGATAATCAATATTTTAGCGCGAAAATTGTTCTACTTAAATAGCTATTAATACTCGTTAATACTAAACAAAGATAAAAAATACAAAGGAAATACTATAAAATGTAAAAAGGAAACTAGAAAAATGTTTTATAAAGAACAAACATAGGTCGGAATCGACTCCTGCAACGGAACTCACATAAGCTTCGCTTTCGACGGCCTGACCCTCACTTAGGCCGCGGACACGGAACTAGCGACGGCTGAGCGATGGCGACAGCGGGGCGGCGGACGATCCAAAATTAGATTTACTGCCTCGCGCATAGTTTTGATCGTTTCCGCCCACTGTGCGTCGCCCAGCTGTCGCCATCGCTCGGCTGTCGCAATTTTCGTGCCCGCGGCCTTAAACCAGACGCGAGTCCTCATACTTCAACTTGATATATATTGTCCTTATTGTAAAATGAGATTTGATCCTATACGAAATAACCATAAACGATATTGACGACACCGGAACACGACACACCGCGTCGACACTAGACAGACAACGCGCTCTCACTCCAGTAGGACCGTTCAAGGCGAGATTTCAAAAATCTTTGCATTTATATAATCTGTACATGTGTGCCTGCGATTCGCTCACAGACACGCGCACGCGAACAACATTCAAAACACGACACATTCAAACGTTAAATCAAATATGGTTATCGATCGTAACGACTATTATGCCACATTTTAGCTTTTAACATCGACCTAATTTAATTTAATTTTTTTTTTGGTTACGCTATAAATATCGCTAAAACCTATTCTAAAGTTTTACGTAAAATACAACAGTGCACGACCCGGCGACACTAGACGGCGACGGCGTAGTGTTGCGCGGAGAGAGTATCGATGTATCGATTTCTATCGACACTCGACAACGACAAACGGGACTCTGTTCTAAATAGATCCAAAAACGATAGACCTACGATAATATTCCAATAAACGATCTCTACGCTCCCAAGGCTACAGTTCGCCGCCACGCGCCGGGCCCGGTATACTCGAATAAACACATTACAGAGCTAACGCTAATTTGTATTAGTACGATCCACATAGAGAACTGAATACCACACGAACACTGATTATACACAGAAACTGTTTCTTAGTGTGCGAGGCTCGCTCGTATCTCTCCGACGACGACCGACGACGACCGACGAAGACCGACGAAGACCGACGAAGACCGACGAAGACCGACGAAGACCGACGACGACCGACGACGACCGACGAAGACCGACGACGACCGACGACGACCGACGACGACCGACGACAACCGAACAGAGCCACTTCGGTCGTCGATCGCGAAACGCCCTAAAGTAACACTAAAAACCGAACGCGTAACCTAAACCCGAAAAAAAAAACGAGAACACAGACGACAGTATACAACGACACACGTAAAGACGAAGGATAGAGTCTATATCATAAATATATCGATTTATTTAGATTTTGATCGCGTACAGAGATTTATAATTTATATTTATTTATAATACACACTAACGTCTACATAAAGCATTACTCGTGTTCGGTCTGCGCTGCCCTCAACGTATAAACGAACGTAACGTTAAAGAACCGCTTGAACGAAAACGTAAAAACTATAATACAACACAACTTATATTTAAGCTTTGGTATCGGTTTTAAAACTACAAATAATACTACAGCGAACCGACTAGAACGTCAACAATATTATTGTAAAACGAAAACGTATCGACGATCTAGTATATTTTGAATTTTCGTAAAATTTCGCAATACTTCAAACATAACAGGAATACTATTTTGTATGTTTCTGGACCCTCGTAACAGGATTTCATAGTAGACGTATATTTATTTATATAATATAAAATTATTTTGTTAACATTGAATATATTGCAACGTATACTTTAAAATGTTTACGAAAATTCAAATACATAACAAACAATAATCTCAGAAACGAACTATGTACGTATCGTAAACGTAATTTCAATATTTGTACTTTTAGTACCCAGAAATATAAAGGAGCTTGTGATAATATAATTAAAACGAGACTTGAACAAGTTATAAATAATAATAACATGTTTTTGTAATGGTTTCAATAATGATAAATAATTGCTTTAGCTTTGCTTAGTTCAAAAATACCAAAAAAAAAATTAATTCGAAAACTGAGGAAATATACATTTTGTCAAATTGCTCACTATCAAAACTACAGTCATGGATGACACATAAGTCATAAAATTACTTCTATTTAAGTCCTCTCTGTAATTTTCCAAAACGAATTTACAAAGTCTCATAACATTAAAACCATTACCAAAACACGAAAATAGATTCATCAAATGAATACTGCAGAAACTGCACTTAAACACAACGCAGGACTAGAAGCGGGATACTTTACGCTTAAAGAATTAGGAACCGACTACGAAACTATAGTGACATCGACACAACAGTTAAAATTCCTCTAACACCTCAAAACTTACAATATTAAAGCACCTTAAAGAAGGTTTTATCATCGCGAGATTTAAAAATAAAACTTAAGCTAAACGCAGTTCTCGTGCGGACTACTCGCGACTACTGGGGTTTACTGTTCTGTACACGTACACTTGTCTAATTGGCTCGATTCGACCAAAATGCCAAATTTTCGGCACTTGGGTGTCCAAATCTTCCAAAACAAATTTTGGGCATTTGGGTGTCCAAATCTTCCAAAACAAATTTTGGGCATTTGGGTGTCCGAATCTTCCAGAAATCGGCAAATCGAGCCGTCCCTTGTGAAATGACCCTTAAATTATAAATGCATACACCCCGCCCGCTCCGGTAATTATGTACAACGATCGGTAATTGAATTAATTGTTTCCTAACAATATTACTCCAACGATTGTCGATTTTTTTTTTTTATACTTTTATTATTTATCACGCGATTTGATGAATTCGTTTAATGCTTATCAATTAAATCGTACACGTAAGCTGTGAGATGGCCTCGTAAACTATACCCTAGTGCTAAGATTGCAGTGTCTATCGCGGCTAATATAATAAATTCTTCGCTTCACATTCACAGTTTCGAGACAGAATCGCATAAGAAACCAATCGTAGGTTTATTAACTAGAACAGATCTTTACTTTTGGCAACATTTAACACCGTATTATTGTAACGTGATAGCAATCGTGTTTGAGGTAATCGTTTGTTCTACACTACTATCATTATCGCGTTTGCGTCATATTATGTTATAACGAGGTATTTGATTGTGCGGAAGTAATTCAAGATTCCTTGGAAGATTTCTAACAAGTTTTCATACTTCAAATCTTGTAATACCACTTTTATTTTTTGTGCGACCATTTTTTTACATTGGTTCAGGGGTAATATAGAAGATTTTTAGATCGTCGGTCAAATTACCATTTTATCCAATGTTTGTCATCAAATACCACATCATAACAGAAACTTTAGACCATAAAACACAATTAAATACTTGCAACAGACAGACAGGCTGAACGAGTTGTCAAGCTAACGCTACATAATGAGTAACATTTGGTAAAATATAATTATTATCTGTGAAGTGATGACGTCACATTGACAATTCTATTTAACATAATTATTATTATTATTGAGATTTTCATCCACTTTTAGGCCACAATCGCTACGATATTACCGATACAATAAATTGTATTATTACTTGTTCCGTTTGATCGAACCTTGTTTTAACCTTTTTGGTCCTAGACGAAAACATTTCATTACTTAAATAATAATAATAATAATAAAATACATTTGTACGAGTTAACAAATAGAACGTCGAACTCGACATTATAGGAAATTAAAAATACTTAAGTTTAAATTAATACATTTCTTTCTTAAGGGCCCCGTAAACGATCAAATAATTTGTCAAATTTTACGTGTTTGTCAAATTATTTGATTGTGTGCGAGCTTGTTTGATGTGTTTATTATATGAAAACATGAAGTTTGACAAACAAATTTGACAAATTATTTGATCGTTTACAGGGCCCTTTACTTTATTTTTTGCAATCTTAACAATATTGATGTACCGACGATCCCTAGGTATTTTATTGATAGTGTAAAATAAATAATGCTAAACACTTCAAGATACAACACTATAAGATAGACAGGGTCGGTACACCATATATTGTTGCCTTAACTTGCAAATCTCGTACAGTCCACTATTTCATTTTTTACACAAATTAAGCTTAAGAAATAAAAATTATATTTATAAAACTTGATTTTTTTTTCAGTTTTTGTCTCAAAACGTACAAGGTTTGCCAGTTCAGCAGACGACATTCAGAATAAGACAATTGCTTAAAAAATAATAATATAAAATCGTCGATTCACACCACATTGCCGATAAAATGAGACCATTACTAACATTAAATGTCTAATCCAAATATAGTTGTATGTTTGAACGACGTGATATCACGACCGTGATCGGCATTACAATGTGGATCGACACTCATCCGATGTTCTAAGTGAACGACAGACATACGACACGATGCGACAAGACGCGACGCGACGCGATGCGACACGTCACGACATCTGCCACGTCTCTCATCTTAATGATAAGTTAACCCGTAAACGCAGTGAGTTACAGATGCGTTGAGCCCGTTCACATCTGCACTTGTTTTATTTCCTATCTAAAGCAAGAATTTCACTCGCTTAAGGGTTAAATGACGAAACAGTAAAGAGCCCCGTAAACGATCAAATAATTTGTGAAATTTTTGTTTGACAAACGTGTTTGTGAACGTGTGCGAGCTTGTTTGATGTGTTTGTTATATGAAAATATGAAGTTTGACAAACAAATTATTTGATCGTTTACAGAAAGTAAACCCTTAAGAGAAACGTTACAGTAGTGTCGTGTCGTGTCGTGTCGTGTCGCGTCGTATCGCGTCGCATCGCAACCATTGTTACTCATCCCTCTCTTAGAACAACTGTTTGAACTGAACAAACCAACGAATACTTCAGTGACTAGATATGAGTGATACAGTTAAATAGAACTGTCGTTATGAACCCGGCGGGGCGAGACGGGGGCGGCGGGGGGAGACACGGGGACAGGGGCGGGGTCCGGGGCGGAGGCGGGGCAAGGGGAGGGGTAAGGGGCGGGGTCCGGGGCGGAGGCGGGGCAAGGGGAGGGGAAAGGTGCGGGGTCAGCGCGGGCTCAGGGGGCCGGCGTCGGGTTGAAGTCCTTGTTGATAAAGGAGAAGCCTTTGAACTCCTCCTGCA